>JASPKZ010007284.1:0-605097 GCA_030220185.1 Diploptera punctata | reverse complement strand
ACCAATATTATAAAATTGGAAAACACTATTTTGTAATTTTGGATTTAGAGCGGGGGATTTTTTCTTATAAATCCCGGGAAGAAAACCCTTATAGTAGGATTTTTGCAGATTTTGAAATTTCGAAAAATTTGACATTTTTAGAAAACCACCAAGACTATAGCCGTGGAAAACACTATTTTGGAATTTTGGATTTTTGACCGGATTTTTTGCATTATGAATCCCGGACTCACCCTCAAGATAGTATTTTTGCAATTTTTGTAATTTCGAAAATTTTGACATTTTTTGGAAAACCACCAAGACTATAGCCTTTGAAAACGCTATTTTGAAATTTTGGATTTAGACCGGATTTTTTGCACTATAAATCCCGGACACACTCTCTAGATAGTATTTTTGCAGTTTTTGAAATTTCGAAAAATTTGATTTTTTTTGGAAAACCACCAGGACTATAGACTTGGAAAACACTATTTTGAAATTTTGGATTTAGACCGGATTTTTTGCATTATAAATCCCGGACACACCCTCTAGAAAGTATTTTTGCACTTTTTTGAAATTTCGAAAATTTTGACTTTTTTTGGAGAACCACCAAGACTATAGCCTTCGAAAACGCTATTTTGAAATTTTGGATTTAGACCGGTTTGTTTGCGTTATAAATCCCGGACAAACCCTCTAGATAGTATTTTTGCAGTTTTTGAAATTTAGAAAATTTTGACACTTCTTGCAAAATCACCAAGACTATAGCCTTGGGAAACACTATTTTGAAATTTTGAATTTAGACCGGATTTTTTGCATTACAAATACCGGACACATCCTCTAGATAGTATTTTTGCAATTTTTGAAATTTCGAAAATTTTGACATTTTTTGGAAAACCACCAACACTATAAAACTGGAAAACACTATTTTGTAATTTTGGATTTAGACCGGACAAAAATTGCAAAAATACTATCTAGAGGGTGAGTCCGGAATTAATGCAAAAAATCCGGTTTAAATCCAAAATTTCAAAATAGTGTTTTCCACGGCTATAGTCTTGGTGATTTTGAAAGAAGTGTCAAAATTTTCTAAATTTCAAAAACTGCAAAAATACTATCTAGAGGGTGCGTCCGGGATTTATAATGCAAAAAATCCGGTCTAAATCCAATATTTCATAAGTGTTTTCTAAGGCTATAGTCTTGGTGGTTTTCCAAAAAATGTCAAAATTTTCGAAATTTCAAAAACTGCAAAAATACTATCTAGAGGGTGAGTCCGGGATTTATAACGCAAAAAATCCGGTCTAAATCCAAAATTTCAAAATAGTGTTTTCCAAGGCAATAGTCTTGGTGGTTTTCCTTAAATGTCAAAATTTTCTAAATTTCAAAAACTGCAAAAATACTGTCTAGAGGGTGTGTCCGGTATTTATAATGCAAAAAAATCCGGTCTAAATTCATAATTTCAAAATAGTGTTTTCCCACGCTATAATCATGGTGGTTTTACAAGAAATGTCAAAATTTTCGAAATTTCAAAAACTGCAAAAGGACTATCTAGAGGGTGTGTCCGGGATTTATAATGCAAAAAATCCGGTCTAAATCCAAAATTTCAAAATAGTGTTTTCCAAGGCTATAATCATGGTGGTTTTACAAAAAATGTCAAAATTTTCGAAATTTCAAAAACTGCAAAAATACTATCTAGAGGGTGTGTCCGGGATTTATAATGCAAAAAATCCGGTCTAAATCCAAAATTTCAAAATAGTGTTTTCCAAGGCTATAGTCTTGGTTGTTTTCCAAAAAATGTCAAAATTTTCGAAATTTCAAAAACTGCAAAAATACTATCTAGAGGGTGTGTCCGGGATTTATAATGCAAAAAATCCGGTCTAAATCCAAAATTTCAAAATAGTGTTTTCCAAGGCTATAGTCTTGGTGGTTTTCCAAAAAATGTCAAAATTTTCGAAATTTCAAAAACTGCAAAAGTACTATCTAGAAGGTGTGTCCGGGATTTATAATGCAAAAAATCCGGTCTAAATCCAAAATTTCAAAATAGTGTTTTCCAAGGCTATAGTCTTGGTGGTTTTCCAAAAAATGTCAAAATTTTCGAAATTTCAAAAACTGCAAAAATACTATCTAGAGGGTGTGTCCGGGATTTATAATGCAAAAAATCCGGTCTAAATCCAAAATTTTAAAATAGTGTTTTCCAAGGCTATAGTCTTGGTGGTTTTCCAAAAAATGTCAAAATTTTCGAAATTTCAAAAACTGCAAAAATACTATCTAGAGGGTGTGTCCGGGATTTATAATGCAAAAAATCCGGTCTAAATCCAAAATTTCAAAATAGCGTTTTCAAAGGCTATAGTCTTGGTGGTTTTCCAAAAAATGTCAAAATTTTCGAAATTTCAAAAATTGCAAAAATACTATCTAGAGGGTGTGTCCGGGATTTATAATGCAAAAAATCCGGTCTAAATCCAAAATTTCGAAATAGTGTTTTCCAAGGCTATAGTCTTGGTGGTTTTCCAAAAATGTCAAAATTTTCGAAATTTCAAAAACTGCAAAAATACTATCTGTAGGGGTGTTCCGGGATTTATAATGCAAAAAATCCGGTCTAAATCCAAAATTTCAAAATAGTGTTTTCCAAGGCTATAGTCTTGGTGGTTTTCCAAAAAATGTCAAAATTTTCGAAATTTCAAAAACTGCAAAAATACTATCTAGAGGATGTGTCCGGGATTTATAATGCAAAAAATCCGGTCTAAATCCAAAATTTCAAAATAGTGTTTTCCAAGGCTATAGTCTTGGTGGTTTTCCAAAAAATGTCAAAATTTTCGAAATTTCAAAAACTGCAAAAATACTATCTAGAGGGTGTGTCCGGGATTTATAATGCAAAAAATCCGGTCTAAATCCAAAATTTCAAAATAGTGTTTTCGAAGGCTATAGTCTTGGTGGTTTTCCAAAAAATGTCAAAATTTTCGAAATTTCAAAAACTGCAAAAATACTATCTAGAGGGTGTGTCCGGGATTTATAATGCAAAAAATCCGGTCTAAATCCAAAATTTCAAAAGTGTTTTCCAAGTCTATAGTCTTGGTGGTTTTCCAAAAAATGTCAAAATTTTCGAAATTTCAAAAACTGCAAAAATACTATCTAGAGGGTGTGTCCGGGATTTATAATGCAAAAAATCCGGTCTAAATCCAAAATTTCAAAATAGTGTTTTCCAAGGCTATAGTCTTGGTGGTTTTCCAAAAAATGTCAAAATTTTCGAAATTTCAAAAACTGCAAAAATACTATCTAGAGGGTGTGTCCGGGATTCATAATGCAAAAAATCCGGTCTAAATCCAAAATTTCAAAATAGTGTTTTCCACGGCTATAGTCTTGGTGATTTTGAAAAAAGTGTCAAAATTTTCGAAATTTCAAAAACTGCAAAAATACTATCTAGAGGGTGCGTCCGGGATTTATAATGCAAAAAATCCGGTCTAAATCCAATATTTCATAAGTGTTTTCCAAGGCTATAGTCTTGGTGGTTTTCCAAAAAATGTCAAAATTTTCGAAATTTCAAAAACTGCAAAAATACTATCTAGAGGGTGTGTCCGGGATTTATAATGCAAAAAATCCGGTCTAAATCCAAAATTTCAAAATAGTGTTTTCCAAGGCTATAGTCTTGGTGGTTTTCCAAAATGTCAAAATTTTCGAAATTTCAAAAACTGCAAAAATACTGTCTAGAGGGTGTGTCCGGGATTTATAATGCAAAAAATCCGGTCTAAATCCAAAATTTCAAAATAGTGTTTTCCCACGCTATAATCATGGTGGTTTTCCAAGAAATGTCAAAATTTTCGAAATTTCAAAAACTGCAAAAAGACTATCTAGAGGGTGTGTCCGGGATTTATAATGCAAAAAATCCGGTCTAAATCCAAAATTTCAAAATAGTGTTTTCCCAGGCTATAATCTTGGTGGTTTTCCAAGAAATGTCAAAATTTTCGAAATTTCAAAAACTGCAAAAATACTATCTAGAAGGTGTGTCCGGGATTTATAATTCAAAAAATCCGGTCTAAATCCAAAATTTCAAAGTAGCGTTTTCCAAGGCTGGTGGTTTTCGAAAAAAATGTCAAAATTTTCGAAATTTCAAAAACTGCAAAAATACTATCTAGAGGGTGTGTCCGGGATTTATAATGCAAAAAATCCGGTCTAAATCCAAAATTTCAAAATAGTGTTTTCCCAGGCTATAATCTTGGTGGTTTTCCAAAAAATGTCAAAATTTTCGAAATTTCAAAAACTGCAAAAATACTATAAAGAGGGTGTGTCCGGGATTTATAATGCAAAAAATCCGGTCTAAATCCAAAATTTGGAAATAGCGTTTTCCAAGGCTATAGTCTTGGTGGTTTTCCAAAAAATGTCAGAATTTTCGAAATTTCAAAAACTGCAAAAATACTATCTAGAGGATGTGTCCGTGATTTATAATGCAAAAAATCCGGTCTAAATCCAAGATTTCAAAATAGTGTTTTCCAAGGCTATAGTCTTGGTGTTTTCCAAAAAATGTCAAAATTTTCGAAATTTTAAAAACTGCAAAAATACTATCTAGAGTGTGTGTCCGGGATTTATAATGCAAAAAATCCGGTCTAAATCCAAAATTTCAAAATAGCGTTTTCGAAGGCTATAGTCTTGGTGGTTTTCCAAAAAATGTCAAAATTTTCGAAATTTCAAAAACTGCAAAAATACTATCTAGAGGCTGTGTCCGGGATTTATAATGCAAAAAATCCGGTCTAAAGCCAAAATTTCAAAATAGTGTTTTCCCAGGCTATAGTCTTGGTGGTTTTGCAAAAAATGTCAAAGTTTTCGAAATTTCAAAAACTGCAAAAATACTATCTAGAGGGTGTGTCCGGGATTTATAATGCAAAAAATCCGGTCTAAATCCAAAATTTAAAAATAGTGTTTTCCAAGGCTATAGTCTTGGTGGTTTTCCAAAAAATGTCAAAATTTTCGAAATTTCAAAAACTGCAAAAATACTATCTAGATGGTGTGTTCGGGATTTATAATGCAAAAAATCCGGTCTAAATCCAAAATTTCAAAATAGTGTTTTCCAAGGCTATAGTCTTGGTGGTTTTCCAAAAAATGTCAAAATTTTCGAAATTTCAAAAACTGCAAAAATACTATCTAGAGAGTGTGTCCGGGATTTATAATGCAAAAAATCCGGTCTAAATCCAAAATTTCAAAATAGTGTTTTCCAAGGCTATAGTCTTGGTGGTTTTCAAAAAAAAATGTCAAAAGTTTCGATATTTCAAAAATTGCAAAAATACTGTCTAGAGGGTGTGTCCGGGATTTATAATGCAAAAAGTCCGGTCAAAATCCAAAATTTCAAAATAGTGTTTTCCAACGCTATAGTCTCGGTGGTCTTCTAAAAATGTCAAAATTTTCGAAAATTCAAAATCTGCAAAAATACTATCTGTAGGGTGTGTCCGGGTTTTATAAAGCAAAAAATCCGGTCTAAAAACAAAATTTCAAAATAGTGTTTTCCCAGGCTAGAGTCTTGGTGGTTTTGCAAAAAAGTTAAAACTTTCGATATTTCAAAAACTGCAAAAATACTATCTAGAGAGTGTATCCGGAATTTATAATGCAAAAAATCCGGTCTAAATCCAAAATTTCAAAATAGTGTTTTGCAAAGCTATAGTCTTCGTGGTTTTTATAAAAAATGTCCAAATTTTCGAAATTTCAAAAACTGCAAAAATACTATCTAGAGGGTGTGACCGGGATTTATAATGCAAAAAATCCGGTCTAAATCCAAAATTTGAAAATAGTGTTTTCCAAGGCTATAGCCTTGGTGGTTTTCCAAAAAATGTCAAAATTTTCGAAATTCAAAAACTGAAAAAAAAACAATCTAGAGGGTGTGTCCGGGATTTATATTTCGAAAAATCCGGTCTAAATCCAAAATTTCAAAATAGTGTTTTCCAAGGCTATATATAGTCTTGGTGGTTTTCCAAAATATGTCAAAATTTTCGAATATTCAAAAACTGCAAAAATACTGTCTAGAGGATGTGTCCGGGATTTATAATGCAAAAAATCCGGTCTAAATCCAAAATTTCAAAATAGTGTTTTCCAAGGCTATAGTCATGGTGGTTTTACAATAAATGTCAAAATTTTCGAAATTTCAAAAACTGTAAAAATACTATCTAGAGGGTGTGTCCTGGATTTATAATGCAAAAAAACCGGTCTAAATCCAAAATTTTAAAGTAGTGTTTTTCAAGGCTATAGCCTTGGTGGTTTTCCAAAAAATGTCAACATTTTCGAAACTTCAAAAATACTATCTAGAGGGCGTGTCCTTGATTTGTAATTCAAAAAATCCGGTCTAAATCCAAAATTTGAAAATAGTGTTTTCCAAGGCTATAATCTTGGTGGTTTTCCAAAAAATGTGAAGATTTTCTAAATTTCAAAAACTGCAAAAATACTATCTAGAGGGTGTGTCCGGGATTTATAATGCAAAAAATCCAGTCTAAATCCAAAATTTCAAAATAGTGCTTTACGAGGCTGTAGTCTTGGTGGTTTTCCAAAAAATGTCAAAATTTTCGAGATTTGAAAAACTGCAAAAATACTATCTACACCAAAACTATAACTTTGGAAAACTTAATTTTCAAATTTTGGATTATACCGTGTTTTTTTGCATTATAAATCCCGCACTCACCCTCCAGGTAGTATTTCTGCAGTTTTTAAAATTTCGAAAATTTTGACAATCTTTTAAAAACATCAAGACTATAGCGTTGGAGAACTCAATTTTGTAATTTTGGATTTAAACCGGTTTTTTTTGCATTATACATCCCGGACACACCCTCTAGATAGTATTCTTGCAGTTTTTGAAATTTCGAAAATTTTGCGAATTTTTGGAAAAACACCAAGCTTTGGAAAACTCAATTTTGAAATTTTGGATTGAAATCGGATTTATTCGTTTGCGATTTATAAAGCAAAAAATAAGGTCTAAGGCGAAAATTGAAAATCGACTTATTTTTTCGGATTATTTCTCAGTATGACAAAATTTTAGAATTTATGAAAACTGCAAAAATACAATCTAGAGCGTGTGTCCGCAATTTTTATAATTAGAAAAATACGGTGTAAATTAAAATTTTGAAAATTGAGTTTTTCCTTGACAATAAACGTGGATTCTTTTTCCCGAAAATGGCCAAAATTTTAGATATTTTGAAAGCTGGAAAAATACAATGAAGAGGATGTGTCTGCGATTTAAAATTCAAAAAATCCGGTCTATATAAAAAAATTGAAAATCTTGGATATTTTCCAAAAATGACAGAATTTAGATAACTTTAAAACTGCAAAAAATACAATCTAGAAGGTGTGTCCGCAATTTATAATGCAAAAAAATCCGGTCTAAGTCGAAAATTTTGAAAATCGAGTTATTTTTGCCTTGAATTTTTTCCCAAAAATGACAAAACTTTAGAAATTTTGAGAACTGTAAAAATACAATCTAGAGGGTGTGTCCCCTATTTATAATGCAGAAAATCCATTCTATGTCGAAAATTTGAAAATCGAATTATTATTTTTTTGGATTTTTCTGAAAAATGGCAAAATTTTCAAAATTTTTAAAATTGCAAAAATACAATCTAGAGGGTATGTCTGCGTTTCATAATGAAATAAATCCGGTCTAAGTCGAAAATTTGATAATAGAGTTATATTTTTCTAAGCCTATAAACTTTGATATTTTACCAAAAATAACACAATTTTCGAGATTTTTAAAACTGCAAAAATTCAATCTAGAGCGTGCGGCCGCGATTTTTAATGCAAAAAATCCGGTCCAAGTGGAAAATTCGAAAATCGAGTTATTTCTTTCCAAGGCTATAATCTTGCATTTTTTTTCAAAAAATACAAAATTTAAGAAGTTTCCGAATACTGCAAAAATCAATCTAGAGTGTGTGTCCGCGATTTATAATGCAAAAAATCCGGTCTAAGTCGAAAAGTTGAATATCGAGTTATTTTTTTCCAAGGCTATAATCTTGGATTTTTTCCCAAAAATTACAAAATGTTAGAAGTTTTCGAATACAGCAAAAATCAATCCAGAGTGTGTGTCCGCGATTTATAATGCAAAAAATCCGACCTAAATCGAAATTTTGAAAATCGAGTTTTTCTTTTGGATTTTTTCCCAAAAATGGCAAAATTTTATAAATTTTGAAAAGTGCATAAATACAATCTAGAGGGTGTGTCCACGTTTCATAATAAAATATATCCGGTCTAAATCGAAAATTAGAAAATCAATTTATTTTTTTCCAAGCCTATTGTCTTGGATATGTTACCAAAAATTACATAATTTTATAAATTTTGAAAACTGCAAAAATACAATCTAGAGGGTGAGTGCGCGATTTTATAATGAATTAAATCCGCTCTAAGTCGAAAACTCGAAAATCGAGTTATTTTCTTCCAAGGTTATAGTCTTTGATTTTTTCCAAAAAAAATCGGAAACTGCAAAAATACAATCTAGAGCGATTTTATAATGAATTAAATCCGCTCTAAGTCGAAAACTCGAAAATCGAGTTATTTTCTTCCAAGGCTATAGTCTTGGATTTTTTCCAAAAAAAATTCGGAAACTGCGAAAATACAATGTAGAGTGATTTCATAATGAATTAAATCCGCTCTAAGTCGAAAACTCGAAAATCGAGTTATTTTCTTCCAAGGCTATAGTCTTGGATGTTTTCCAAAAAAAATCGGAAACTGCGAAAATACAATCTAGAGCGATTTTACAATGAATTAAATCCGCTCTAAGTCGAAAACTCGAAAATCGAGTTATTTTCTTGTTGGATTTTTTCCAAAAAAAATTAGGAAACTGCGAAAATACAATCTAGAGCGATTTTATAATGAATTAAATCCGCTCTAAGTAGAAAACTCGGAAATCGAGTTATTTTCTTCCAAGGCTATAGTCTTGGATTTTTTCCAAAAAAAAATCGGAAACTGCGAAAATACAATCTAGAGCGATTTTATAATGAATTAAATCCGCTCTAAGTCGAAAACTCGAAAATCGAGTTATTTTCTTCCAAGACTATAGTCTTGGATTTTTTCCAAAAAAAATTCGGAAACTGCGAAAATACAATCTAGAGAGATTTTATAATGAATTAAATCCGCTCTAAGACGATAACTCGAAAATCGAGTTTTTTTTCTTCCAAGGCTATATAGTCTTGGATTTTTTCCAAAAAAAATCGGAAACTGCGAAAATAAAATCTGGAGCGATTTTATAATGAATTAAATCCACTCTAAGTCGAAAACTCGAAAATCGAGTTATTTTCTTCCAAGGCTATAGTCTTGGATTTTTTTTCCAAAAAAAAATCGGAAACTGCGAAAATACAGTCTAGAGGGTGTGTCAGCGATTTATAATGCAACAAATTCGCTCTAATTAAAAAATTTGAAAATCGAGTTTTTCCAAGGCTATATCTAGGATTTGTTTCCAAAAATGACAAAATTTTACAAATTTTGAAGAATGCAAAAATACAATCTAGAGGGTGTGTCCGCGATTTATAATGAAATAAATCCGGTCTAAATCGAAAATTTGAAAATCGAGTAATATTTTTCCAAGGTTGTACAGCCTTGGATTTTTTCCACAAAAATGACAAAATTTTAGAAATTTTGAAAGCTACAAAAATACAAACTAGAGGGTGTGTCCTCGATTTATAATGCAAAAACTGCGGTCTAAGTTGAAAATTTGAAAATCGAGTTTTTCCGAGGCTATAGTCTTGCATTTTTTTCCAAAAATAACAAAGTTTTTGATATTTTGAAAACTGCTAAAATACCCATGTAGATGGAGTGTCCGCGATTTACGGAGGGTTGTTTCTGATCTCTGATAAAAATTATTTTTAAGTTTTACCATAAGAAAATCCGTGTCTCCACCATCGATCATGCTCTATTTGGAGTTTCCACTGCAGAAGACTCTTACGCAGCACAGTCATGTCTAGAAGTTCCCACTCCTCTTTACACCGTCTATTGTTCGAGACGTCTGTTTTCTAGTGCCCTTTTGAAGAGCCCAAAGGCACAAACGTCCATCGGTGATGCATCAGGAGACTTCACTGGGATGTTGCTGAATGGAATAGCATGTATTTCAGCTCCCTGCTCCATTCTCTCCAGAAACGCCAGGCTTGAACCCGAAGTGTGACTGGAAGCCTTGTCTTGATGCACCTAGACTTGATGTTTGTCTGTACCATAGAGAGCTGGGATTTCGGTCCGGTAAATTTGGGGTAAGAACTTCTTCCTGGTAGTACTGGGAGTTGATTTTGGCTTTTTTAGCTACTCTGTGAATGGTCAGTTTTCCATTGTAGCCATATCCAGCGATGACCATAAATCCCTTGGAGAAACTTCCTCTGCATTCGGCATACCACTTTTGAATTTTTTTCACCCCTTTCTCTATAGTAAATTGCCCGGGGTTTGTTGCAGTCTTCTAGATAAACATGTGCTTCATCAAGTGTGACCAGTGAACAAAAATTTCCATTTTTCTCCTGCCAGGTGCTTTTCATAGAGTTTCCTGCTGTTGGTGCGGCGTTCGGCAATGTGACGTGGCAACAATTTATGAACCCTGCTTTTGTGGCGCTTCTCCATGTTTAAATCTTTGTTTATTATAGTGTTTACAGTTTTAAGGGATATTCCCAATCTGTTCGCAATCACTCTTTGTGTGGAAGGGTTACCACCAGAGATAAGCCTTGACATTTCTGATTACATCTGGGGTGCGGGTAGCAGCAGGTCTTGGATTTGCCTATTTTTTTCCTTTTGGGATTAATCCCAAGCGACCCTTTCCCTTTTTATTAAGCACTGAGCTAATTCCTAACTTTGACACCATAAAATTACGTTTTTTGCAAGCCTCAATAATCGCGGAATAACTATAATTACTGTCGGAAAGGGCAGTAATATACCCTTCCCAAAACGGGTCTCTCTTCTTAGGCATTATGAGAGCACACGTGTGCGAGTATAACAGACGCAGCACACTGACTGGTTTGATCACCTCGCACGCGCCTGTCCTGACGTCTCTCACTCCAACATCACAATCTACTTGGCAAATCGTTCTCAGAGATCGGAAACAACCCTCCGTATAATGGAAAAAATACGGTCTAAGACAAAGTAAGAAAATCGAGTTTTTACAAGAATTTTTTACCAAAAATGACAAAATCTTAGAGCTTTTCAAAACTGCAAAAATACAATCTAGAAGGTGTGTCTGCGATTTATAAAGCAAAAGATGCGGTCGAAGACGAAAATTTGAAAATCGAGTTTTCCAAGGCTATATTCTATCATCTTTTCCCAAAAATGACAAGATTAGACATATTTTGAAAACTGTAAAAAATATAATCTAGATAATGTTTCCGCGATTTATAGTGCAAATAATCCATTAAAATAAAAAATTTGAACATCGAAATTTTCCATGGCTATAGTCTTGGATTTTTCCCAAAAATTTTAGAAATTTTGAAAACTGCAGAATTACAATCTAGAGGGTGTGTCCGCAATATATAATGCAAAAAATCAGGTCTAAGTCGAAAATTTCAAAATTGAGTTTTTCCAATGCTATAGTATTGAATTGTTTCCCCAAAAATGATAAGATCTTAGAAATTTTGAAAACTGAAAAAATACAATCTAGAGGGCGTGTCCGCGATTTATAATGCAAACATCCGGTCCAAGTCGAAAATTTCGAATTCGAGTGTTTTCAAGGCTACAAACTTGGATTTTTTCCCAAAAATTACAAAATTTTAGATAATTTGATAACTGCAAAAATACAATCTAGAGTGTGTGTCCGCAATATATAATGCAAAAAAAATCCGGTCTAAGTCTATCATTTGAAAATACAGTTTTATCCAAGAGTATGGTCTTGGATTTTTTCTCAAAAATGACAAAGTATTAGTAATTTTGAAAACTGCTATAATACAATCTAGAGGGTGTGTCCGCGAATTATAATACAACAAATCCGGTCTATGACGAAAATTTGAAAATCGTGTTTTCCCTAGGATTTTCTCCCAAAACTGACAAAATCTTAGAACTTTTGAAAACTGCAAAAATACAATGTAGACGGTGTGTCGGCGATTTATAATGCAAAAAATCCGGTAGAAGTTGAAAATTTGAAAATCGAGATTTTCCAAGGCTATAGGGCCTATATAGGTTTGGATTTTTTTTTTCAAAAATTTTATAAATTTTGAAAACTGCAAAAATAGAATCTAGAAGACGTGTCCGCGATTTATAATGCAAAAAATGGGGTTTAAGTCGAAAATTTAAAAATCGATTTTTTCAATGGCTATAGTCTTGGATTTTTTCCCAAAAATGACAAGATCTTAGAAATTGTGAAAACTGAAAAAATACAATCTAGAGAGCGTGTCCGCGATTTATAATGTAAAAAATCCTGTCTAAGTCGAATATTTGAAAATCGAGTTTTCGAAGATTTTGAATTTTTTTGGAAAAAAAAAACAGATTATAGGCTAGGAAAATTTATCTATACAAATGCATGGGACTTGACAGAAGTCATTGTCCATAATTATGAGACAACAATAATATATACGATATATTAAAACTATTAAACACTAGCTAGCCCGGCGAACGTCGTATCGCCTTTAAATATTTTTACGTTAATTTTTCCGATGTTTTAATAGTTATCTGATATTCGAGGCGGAAACAAATCCAACAAATCAAAGATCATAAAAAATCGGTCCAGCCGTTCTTGAGTTATAAATAGTGTAACTAATCCGACTTTGTTTTATATATATATATATATATATATATGTGTATATACTAGAAGTCCCAGCCACGCATTGCTGTTGCCAAGGTATACATTAAAAATGTAAATTAAGTTGCTGTCTTTCAGCAGATTACTTAAAACTAATACTTACACACGAAATAAATAATATTGAAAATAAAATAAACACTGAACACACTTAAATTATGAAATAATCAATATTTGTAATTAAATTGAAATTCGCGGTTGCAACAAAAAGCACAGCCATCTGGATCTCTCTTTGTTAAATAATAAACCAATTACCTTACCAAATTACCTTACACCGCCATCTGTTAGAATCGTATGGAACTCACAGATAATTATAACTCTTTGTTAAATAATAAACAAATAACTTGCAATAAAAAATAATGCGACTATAAATTTAGTTATAAACTACCCTAAGTCTCAAGTTGGATCAAACTGCACACAGTGTGCAAAATTTTATTAAAATCGGTTCAGTAGCTTAGGATTCCATCGCGGACAAACAACGTGACACGAAATTTTTATATATTAAGATATATAGAAGTCCCGGCCACGCGTTGCTGTGGCTAAGGTATAGCCTACGTTAAATTATGTTGTGGTAAACTAAGTGAGAAATCTAAATCAGAAAGTTTTTGTTTTGCACAATTTTTTAGTTCTGGTACCTTAACTACACCCGGTATAAATATGGGTGGTGGTTTATGTGGAAGTGGTTTTGTTGAATGAGATGAATTTATGTTGTCTGCATTCTCAGTATCACCATTAAGTGTATCATAAGGGATATATACATTTATTTATCGAATATTTTGAGGAGGCTTGCTGATTTCATTATACTTTGGTTTTTTCTACGAACTTTTTGGCAGTTTGGATTCTCATCATCATGAAGAAGTCTCTGTATAGTAATATCATCTTGTGATATATTATAGTCATCTTGTTTTTCATTTAATTGAGGCATGGAGATTGTTTCTGTAATATTAGGAATATTATTATAACTAACAGACTTACTTAAAGTTCTGTTATTCCGTTCCTTAGGACCTTCATATGTTTTTAAATAGACATTCTTCTTAAATGTAAGATTTATGTCACATAGGCCTATACCAATTTGCGAAAATTCACTTGATATCTTATCATTCATGGTCTCTAGAACTGATTCGCCATATTGTTCAATGTCCCTTCTCGGTCCAGTTAAATTTAAATTAAGTTGCTGTCTTTCAGCCAGATTACTTAAAACTAATACTTACACACGAAATTAATATTATTATCAATATATTGAAAATAAAATAAACACGAACACACTTAAATTATGAAATAATCAATATTTGTAATTCAATTGAAATTCGTGGTTGCAACAAAAAGCACAGGCACCTGGTTAAATAATAAATCAATTACCTTACACGGCCATCTGTTAGAATCGTATGGAACTCACATACAATTATAACTCTTTGTTAAATAATAAACAAATAATTTGCAATAAAAAATAATGCGACTATAAATAATTTAGTTATAAACTACCCTAAGTCTCAAGTTGGATCAAACTGCACACAGTGTGCAAAATGTTATTAAAATCGGTTCAGTAGTTTAGGATTCCATCGCGGACAAACAACGTGACACGTAATTTTTATATATTAAGATTATAGCAAAACAGAAAGTCTCTAGATTGATTTTTCGTGGTTTTCAGGATTTCGAAAATTTTGACATTTTTAAAAAAAAATAAGGGCTCTAGCCTTGGAAAACTCAATTGTGAAATTTAGTATTTAGACCGGATTTGTTGTATTATAAATCTCTCTAACAACCTCTAGATTGATTTTTTGCAGTTTTCAAAAATTACCAAAATTATTACTTTTTAAAAAAAACCTAGATTATAGACTTGGGAAACTCAATTGCGATATTTTGGATTTAGACCGATTTTTTTGTATTATAAATCCCGGACACACGCTCTAAATTGACTTTTTGCTTTTATCAAAATTTCGATTTTTTATATATTTTTTGGAAAGAAACCAAGATTACAGCCTTGGATAACTCCATTGTGAAATTTTTATTTAGACCGAATTTTTTGCATTATATTTCCCGGACACCCCCTCTAGATTGATATTTCACAGTTTTCAAGGTTTCGAAAATGTTGACCTTCTTGTGGAAAAAAACTAAGACTATATAGCCTTGGAAAAATCAATAGTGAAATGTTTGATTTACACCGGATTTTTTTACATTAAAAATCCCGGACACACCCTCTAGAGTGACTTTTTGCAGTTTTCAAAATTTCGAAAATTGTGACTTTTTTTTTAATACATAGATTATAAGCCATGGAAAACTCAGTTGTTAAATTTTCGATTTAGACTGGATTTTTTGCATTATAAATCCCGGACACACCCTCTAGATTAACTTTGCAGTTTTCAAAATTTCGAAAATGTTGACTTTTTAAAAAACCAAGACCACTGTATAGCCTTGGAAAACTCAATTGTGAAATTTTGATATTTAGATCATATTTTTTGCATTATAAATCCCGGACACACCCTCCGGATTGCTTTTTCGCTGTTTTCATGTTTTCGAAAATTTTGACATTTTTTGGAGAAAAAACACGACTATACACTAGGAAAACTCAATTGGAAATTTTGGATTTAGATCGGATTTTTTGCATTATGGATCCCGGACACACCGTCTAGATTGATTTTTCCCAGTTTTGAGGATTTCCAAAATTTTGACATTTTTTGAAAAAAAAAAAAAAAGCCAAAACTATAGCCTTGGAAAACTCAATTGTAAAATTTTGGATTTAGACCGGATTTTTTGTATTATAAATCCCTAAACACCCTCTGGATCGATTTTTGCAGTTTTCAAATTTCCAAAATGGCGACTTTAATTGGAAAACAGAGCAAAGACTATAGTACAGGGAAACTCAATTGTGAAATTTTTAATTTAGACCCGACATTTTGCATTATAAATCCACGACCCACCCTCTAGATTGGTTTTTCGCAGTTTTCAAGTTTTCGAAAATTTTAAATTTAAAAAAAAACTCCAATGTGGAATTTTGGATTTAGATGGGATTTTTTGCATTATAAATCCCGGTCACATCCTCTAGATTGATTTTTCGCAGTTTTCAGGATTTCTAAAATGTTGACAGTTTTTTAAAAAAAACCGAAACCATAGCCTTGGAAAAACTCAATTGTGAAATTTTGTATTGTTTGTATTATAAATCCCTGAAACACCCTCTAGATGGATTTCTTGCAGTTTTCAAAATTTCCAAAAATTTTAACTTTTCTTGGAAAAATACCAGGAAACATCCTCTATATCGATCGGAAAAGGTTTTATTTAGACCGGATTTTTTGCATTATAGATACCGGACACACACTCTAGATTGATTATTTGCAATTAAAAAAAATGCAAACATTTTCGAATTTTTTAAAAATGCAAAAATTGAATTTGGAGGTGTGTCCGGGAAATACGGTCTAAATAAAAAATTGCCCGATCGAGTATTCCAAAAATGTAAAAAATTCTGGTTTTTTATAAATGCAAAAATTTATTTTGGAGGTGTGTCCGGGAAATACGGTCTAAATAAAAAATTGCCCGATCGAGTATTCCAAAAATGTAAAAAATTCTGTTTTTTTTTAAAATGCATAAATTCAGTCTAGATGGTGTGTCCGGAATTTCTAATCCAGATTCCAGTATAAATCAATAATTTGCCGACGGAGTATTATGTTTTACAAAAAATGCCAAAGATTTTCGAAATTTTTAAAACTACAAAATGTGAACCTAGAGGGTGTGTCCGGGATTTCTAATGCAGAAAATCCGGTCTAAATCGAAAATTTCCTAATCGAATAATTCAAAGGTCTAGGTAATTTTACCAAAGTGTCGAACATTTTGTAAATTTTTAAATCTTCTAAATCGATTCTAGAGGGTGTTCTCGGGATTTCTAATGCATTAATACGGTGTAAATCGAAAATTTCCCGAGCTAGTATTCCGAGGATGTTGTCTTGGTGCTTTTAGCAAAATTGTCGAAATTTTGAAAACTGCAAAAATTGAGACTAGAGAAAGTGTCTGGGATTTCTAATCAGACTGTCACTTCTAAACCAAAATTTTCCCTTTCGAGCATTCCAAGGTGATTACACTAAAAATGTCTAAATCATCGAAATTTTGAAAACTGCAAAAATTCAGTCTAAGGGTGTGTCCGGGATTTCTAATGCAGCAAATCCGCTCTAAATAAAACCTTTCCGGATCGAGCATTCCCAGGTTACAGTCCTGATTTTTTCCAAAATGTGTAAAACAATTATGAAAATTTTTTAATGAGCAAAAATTGAGTATAGAGAGTGTCACCGGGATTTCTAACGCATACAATCCAATCTAAATATAAGTTTAAAAATCGAGTATTTTAAGGTGTTATTACCAAATATGTAAAAATTTTCCAAATTTTGAAAACAGCTAGAATTAAGTATAGAAGCTGTGTCTGGGATTCCTAATGCAGAAAATCCATTCTCAATCGAAAATTTCCCCATCGAGTTTTCTGAGGCTATAGTGTTGGCGTGTTTACCAAAAATGTCAAATATTTTCGAAATTTTGAAAACTGCAAAAGTTGAGTCTAGAGGATGTGAACGGGATTAATAATGCAGAAAATTCGGTCTAAATCGAAAATTCCCCGATCAAGTATTAGGAGTCTTGTTGATGTTTTTTACCAAAAATGTTCCAAATTTTGAAAATTACAAACATGCAGTCTAGAAGCTGTGTCCGGGACTTATAATGCAGAATATCCATTGTAATTCGAACATTTTCAGATCGGGTACTCCAAGGCTACATATAGTCTTGGTATTTAAAAAAAAAATTAAAAATTTCGAAAACTGCAAAATTTGAGTCTAGATGGTGTTTCCGGGAAATCTAATGCAGAAAATCCGGTCAAATTCAAAATTTCCTGATCGAGTATTCCAAGGCTGCAGTGTTGGTGTTTTTACCAAAAATGTACAAAAAAAAATGAAACGTTAAAAACTGAAATAATTGAGTCCAGAGAGTGTATCGAGGATTTTTAATACAGAAAATCCGGTTTGAAACGAAATTTCCGGACCGAGTAATCCAAGGCTACAGTCCAGGTGCATTTAGCAAAAATGTTAAACTTTTTAAATTTTGAAAATTGCAAAAATTGAGTCTGGAGGGTTCGTCCGGGATTTCTAACGCAGAAAATCCGGTCTAAATGGAAAATTTCCAGATTAAGTATTCCGAGTCTATAGACTTGGCGATTAACCAAAATTGTAAAAAAAATGTACGAATTTTTAAAAAGTGCAAGAATTGAGTCTAGAGGGTGTGTCCGGGATTTCTAATGCAGACAATCTGTCTAAATCGAAAATTTCCCGATTGAGTATTCCAATTCTATAGTCTCGTTGTTGTTACCAAAAAATGTAAAAAAAAAAACAATTTTGAAAACTACAAAAACTGAGTCTAGAGGGTGTGTCCTGGATTTCTGATGCAGAAAATCCGGTATACATATAGTAGAACATTTCCCGGGTCGAGTAGTCTTGATGTTTTTACCAGAAATGTCAAAATTTTCGAAATTTTGAAATCCTCTAAGATTCACTCCAGACGGCGTGTCCGGAATTTCTAATTCACAAAATCCGGTCTAAATCGAAAATTACCCGATTTCCAAGGCGTTGATTTTACCAAAAAATGTAAAAAAAATTCTAAATTTTGAAAACTCCAAAAATCGAGTCTATAGTGTGCTTTCGGGATTTCTAATGCAGAAAACCCGGTCTAAATTCAAAATTCCCCGATCGAGAATTCCAAGGCTATATTTTTTGTTCTTTTTATCACAAATGTAAAATATTTTCGAAGATTGGACAACTGCAAAACATGAGCCTAGAGAGAGTGTCCGGGATTTCCAATGCAGAAAATCAGGTTTGAATCGAAAAATTTTCCATCGAGTGTTCCAAGCCGTATTCTTGGCGTTCTTACCAAAAATGTAAATAAAAATTCGAAATTGAGGAAACTGAAAAAATTGAGTCTGAGGGTATGTCCGGAATTTCTAATGCAGAAAATACGTTCTAGATAAAACATTTCTCGATCGGGTATTCCGAGGTTACCGTCTTCGTTTTTTACAAAATATGTAAAAAAAATATAAAAAATAAATGTGTAAATATTGAGTCTAGCTAGAGTGTCCGTGATTTCTAATGCAGAAAATCAGGTTTAAATTGAAAATTTATAAATCGAGTATCATCTTGGTGATTTTACCAAAAATGTCAAACATTTTCCAAATTAAGTGTAGAGGGTGTGTCTGGGATTCCTAATGCAGAAAATGCGGTCTAAATCTAAAATTTTCTTATCGAGTATTAGAAGGCTGGTGTCTTTTTTAGCAAAAACGTAAAAAACATTCGACATTTTGAAAGCTGCAAAAATTGAGTCCAGAGGGTGTGTCAGGGATTTCTAATGTATAAAATCCCGTCTAAAACATTTTCTGATCGAATATTCCGAGGCTATAGTCTAGGCATTTTTACAGAAAAATGTCAAAAAGTTTGAAAAATTTTAAAAGTGCAAAATTTGAGTCTAGGGAGTATCCAGGATTTCTAATGCAGAAAATACGATTTAAATCGAAAATTCCCCGATCTAGTATTCGAAGGCTATAGTCTTCGCGTTTTTACCAAAAATGTCAAAAAAAATTAAAATTTTGAAAACTGTAAAAATTGAGTCTAGAGGGTGTGTTCAGAATTTTTAATGCAGAAAATCCGGTCTAAATCGAAAAATTCGAAATCAAGCATTCCAAGGGCTTTGTGTAGATTTCATGTATTAACTTCATGAATACAGGGAATAAGTCTCTCTGCATAAATATATTGGTAATTCAGATAGTGTGTAACATTAATCATAAACACTTCAGCACTACATTTAACTCGTGTCCAAAACAATCATTAGTTATTAAATAAAAATTATTTTGTTTTTCAACACGCTTGGGATAAAATTAAGGAGGTCAACAAAAATCATCTCCAACACATACAGAATAAAACTAGAGTTATCAACAAAAGAAATCATTTTACCATCAAAGCGTGGGGTGCTCTATATCAATAATATATTTGATAATAAACAAATATTGGTAAAAGTAAAGTCTCTAAGAAGAAAATGTAAAAATAATAAAAAGCACCCCACGCTTTTGATGGTAAAATTATTTTCTTTTTGTTGATAACTCTAGTTTTATTCTAGATGTGTTGGAGATGATTTTTTTTGTTGACCACTTTAATTTTATCCGAAGCGTGTTGGAAATTAAAATTATTTTTCATTTTTTAGTTCGGTTTTCTAATAAAGCGTGTTGCTTCAGTTTTTTAAAACTATTATTTATTATTTATATTTTTGTTTTAATATTTTACAGAATAAGATAAAAATGTAAATATCTTTAAATTCGATACTATTGTAGTATGAGCTATAAGTAATACTCTTCTAAAGAAATCCTCCCAGCCGGATTTGAACCAGCGACCTATGGATTACTGATATTATATACCACTGCAGTTCACCGCTCTACCAACTGAGCTCTTACAACGATTGACTAAAAAGTCGACAAGTCCGCAACCTATTATACCATATTTGAAGAGAAAAATTATACGCTCAGACCGGGACCCGGTCTGAGCGTATAATTTTTCTCTTCAAATATGATTTATCCATCATTGAGATGTACGAAATTAATAATAAAAACTATTATACCAGTTTTCATTTTTTGATTTTCTGATGATTCTGTCCAGGATTTTAGAAACAGAATATGACATTATTATATTGTCGCGGGTCCTTTACAAATATACAAAGTTTCAAGTCGATCCAATGATTTTAAGTGGGTAAAAATCGCGTTGAAAGATTCCGTCACATAGATAGATACAGGTCAAGCTAATATAAAGCGTGTAAAAATAGATAATTGATCATTTCTACTAAACAGTAAAGGGAATGTCTAGTATCCTTAATCTAATAGTGTTTCAAGTGAACATTTTCAATTAGCAGTTCGCATCTCAAGTATTCAGTATGGACTCCTCTCATATCTGTATTGATTTGCTGTAAAGACCTGTATTGTATAAGAGGAAATGATTGCACTCTAGATATAGCCTTACAACGTTCATCGTATATTCCTCAATGGCGTGGCCCATTGTTGAGCCTTAGCCCAAGGGCGGTTCCAGGACAGATTTTCGAGGGTAGCCATGAGTCCGTGAAAATTTTCGGGGGGGGGGGATGGATCCGTGTAAATTAACAAATTAATTAATTTGTAAATTGTAGCGTGCTGATAATGTGTTTTTATCTATTATGAGCTGTTTTTAAGCAGTATTTAGTCATTACAGATAATATCACAACTTTTATATTGTAACTCGTAAGACCAAACAATAGGCCTATACAAAAGCGTATGCTTTCTTCGCAGCATTCTGTATTTCAGTGACTGCACCGACAGCTTCAGAAGACATTACAGTACAACTGTCAGTACCAATTCCTACACAGTTGTTTAAGTCTAGGGACAATTCTTGTAGTACGTTTTCCCAAAGCATCTCCAGTTAGGAGTTGTTCACTATTCGGATCCTGATCTGTATTTACAGTTGTAATGCTCTCATAAGCGTCAATAAATCTGACGGAATCTTCACGAATCTCATTTTTTACAAATATCTCAAGTTCAAAGAAAACTGTTCTGTATTAGAAAGATCTGCTCTTTCGTCAAATATAACAGAATAATACTTCGCATTCCTTATTTGATTCAGTATTGTACCTGTTATTTCATCACCACAGTATGTTATTGATTTTGCGTTGTATTGCCTATGTATGTGGCTCTTGAAGAGGCTGTTGACAAGTGTCGCGTAAGATTTTTGTCTCCTGTAGACGCTCTAAATCTTAACAATCCTCTAAAATTACCCTCATTACGGAGCCCAGCCTCTTCGTCGGGACGGCCATCATTTCGGTGGCTTCTTAGAGGAATGTTCTGTCGACCCAAGAATATTATAGATCCTATTGGCCGAAGTTTATCTTTGTTTTCTTTTACTTGTTAAAATCATTGAGTATTGACTTGATTTTCAACAGACTTTTGTGGTAGCTTTGCAGGACGTTTAGACCAGCTCTTACTTTGTGGTAAGAAGTGTCTTCGTGTGATTGTAAATGTCCATTTTTTTTCAGAACTTGGCGAATGAAGTCAACGGTTGGGTGATAAGGTTTTTGCGCTAACATTCCTTTAAACGGCCATACTTTTCATAGCAAACAGCATACAGAAAATACAAAACAACCCCTGTTTCATATGGGTAAGAACTAGCCAATTCCTTTGTTCCAAGTTCTGATAACCCAAATAACATTTCAACTCCTTTCCACTTTTTTTGTGAATATGGGAGTTTATATGGCTTCGGTGGTTCCTATGGTCGTTCCAATAATTCACACTTCGTACATTCATTCGTCCATTTATTTACAAAAATCCCTAAAACGTTGGGGATAAGTACTGTTATTATCGCCTCACTATGATGCTTAACAAGCGGCTCGCTTTGTTTCCCGGCAGCTGTTATGTGTTATTAAAATACAAAGATCTCGACTGCCGCGACTACCACGATGTTGCCACATTGCTATTCTTCCCTCAGTTTCAATTAAAACTCGGAACGTGAAGCAGTCGATCCAGTTTTAAAATTGTATACCGTAATTAATTGTTATAATTATCAGTGATGTATTGTGATATGTGGCTCGAATAATAATACAATATCTACACATTAGCCTATATTTATTTAATATATAAGTGATTTCAACATGTGGCGGCCATGGGAAAGTATTTCAGACAAAACAGTTAATAATAATAATAATAATAATAATAATAATAATAATAATAATAATAATAATAATAGTAATAATATTTCCAGCATGATGTTGTATGAATATGAAATTTACGTAAACCTACAAGTTATATAACGTAGGAATTAAATTATTAAATAAATAAATACATAACTTTAATTTTAAAAGTTAAACAATACCAAATAATGATATAAAAATTAAATAATAACATAAATATAATCAATGTCTTCTGTCCTTGTGTAATAAACGCCCATAGCGCTATGAGAAACGTGACAACACCGCATGTCAAGCATTGCTGCGCGGCACCCGCTTTTATATAAACAGTTAACCATCAGAGTGAGGCAATAATACTGCTAGTCGATTCCAATAAAGATATATTGTTTTCGTTGTTAGTTGCCTCGCCAATGTTCAAATTCAGATTATCGTTAAGTCCAACTTCATTGAAGGAAACTGACAAAGTATTACTATTAAAATTTCCTTCATCACAACGTAATGGTGATATATTAAATCTTTTTATAGGCGTTTCCCGTGTTTCATTGCTGTTATCTCTTTTCTCTGCTCCTTTGAAGTATGAACTTATTGGGTTTGGGTTCGAGCGCTTTCGGTCATTTCAAAATTCCTAAAAGAATAAACGGAATATTAATCATTTAATATAGTCTACTAATAGTTGCGTAACGTACAACTCCTTAGAGCCTACTCTACCGTAAGTTGGTTCAGTGTAAACAATTTTAAATGTATGAGCTGAAAAAAGAATTTCTAACGAAATATTCAGTTAGATAAGAGATACATACACTAAAATATAATCAGAATAACTATCTACATTTTATTTACTGTGGATAAATTTACCTTATGGGTGCAGAGGCCTCTTCAGTAAACAGTTTACGTTATCTGTCCATAAAAAACAGTTCATGGTAGTTAATATTTTATTAAAAAGAAGAAAACATTCTTATATCAAACATTGGGGCCCGAGACACTGTTTTGTGTAAGGTCCGGCCTAAAAAGTTACATCACTCTCTATTAATAAAGCTTTACTTTATGTAAACCAATTAAGATGGGTTGTCACTTGAGGAATAAAACAAGAGTTTAGATATTTGTTTTAATGATCTATTTCTTTCTGAATATTTGTTGTATATCAAACACAATTCTACAGTGAGTTTACTGTACGACTTGGCCGGTGGTAGCACATGCAGGCGAGGCCCATGTGACCTTCACTGCATTTCCCCTCTCATTTCCCTGTGACGCCCACATCTGTCTTCACTCGTGCGGCAGTCTGACTTGCGTTCTAGGCCAGTTCACACGTGAATAAAATTAACAAGTATTTAGTTTTGCTTGCAGTGTCTTCAAAATGTCTACGTATACGTTAAAACAAGAATATTCATGTACGATTCGTATGTTATTATTGTAAAAAATTGTTAATATGATTTGAGTTTGCTGGAATATACGCGATTTGACGGGAGTAAGTGCTGACTTCGCCTGCACGCGCTACCGCTGGCCAAGTCATACAATAAACTCACTGTATGTCATCAGCTATTTTTAATCTGGGAAACTTGTAAATAATACTAAAAAACACACAAGAATCTCATACGCTTCTATGGTGTAGTAAATTCGAATAGTCTCCAAAACGGTACATCAGAGTTGTTTCATTTAAGCATCTAAGAACCCAAGAATAAAATGTGACAAACTCCGTTAACCCTTAAATTGGCAAAACACACATTTCTTCTGTTAGTTATTTCAATGTGGCGGACCGCAGTGAAAACGGAATCTTGTGTAACTCTAATTTTTAGGTATATTGCATAATTAGACACATATTTAAGTGGTTTCTTTTTGTTCATTTTCTTCTGATTTATTTAAAATATTAAATTAATTGAACCAACTGATGTATCCAAAAGGATACATTACGAATTTAAGGGTTAAAATTAGATGAAATAAATAAATGAATGAAATCATAATTTAACTACATTATATTATATGGAAAACGATGTACGAGTATCATAAAAAATATGTAACGAGTCAAACTTGACAATTTTTGACGCTCTGCTTCTTCCACTTTATACTGAAAAAAAAATATATCGGGGACGAAAAAAATCGAATTACTGATTTAGACACAAGCGTCTTCAACTTTCAAGGCGTTATTTTTTTCGATCATATTTTGCAAAGATACAGCCATTTAAAAATTACCAATTTTTCGATGGTACGAAGCTTTAATTTTGAGCAGCAGTGTAGTTCCATTTTTTTTTCAACTTTTTTTTTCCTAAAACAGAAATTGAGCCTGAGAAAAATTTGGCTGAATTGCAAATTTCTAGGTACTAAGGATATAAAAACAATAACTTTTAGGTTTGAAATGTGGAAGAATCTTGCCTGCACATTAACCTTATTTACATTAGTTAATGAATTCGTACTTACCATTATTTTTCGTTCTTCTACTAAACACTAAACAAGACAATAATTTGACATCATTATCATCCTTCACATTGTCAACATCTTCTTTTATGCTGATCGCATAAACAAACAACGAGGGCTGAGAAAAAGAGTCGCTGCATATGCACAATATCAAGACACACTATTGCCATTTTTTCGTTCAACATTAACATATTGTTGACCGGCAATTTTTTCTTATAATATATCTCGTGTAACCGCTGACGAGAAACAAAAACGCATCGATCACGAGTTTACTTGTGGCCGGTCAGCAATGCTCTTTGCTAATTAATGCACTGAAGTTTATTTAAGTACACGATAATAGTTCATTAATTAGTTTAATAATTTATCTTTAAAAATTCGCGGGAGGGGCCCGCCACTGCCTTAGCCTCTCTTTTTTTAGGAGTTACTAGATCATGTTAATTTTAGTTACGCTTAAGATTTAAATTTAAATTCTTTATACTTCACCTCATATCCAGTCTTTTAACTATACCGGTTTCAAAGCCTAGATGGCTTCATACTCAGCAATTTCTTGTCGACTGATGTTATGTCATTCAGGAGAACTGCTCTTACTCCCTCTGTTCTCCTGAATGACATAACATCAGTCAATAAGAAATTATTGACGATGAAGTCACCTAGGCTTTGAAACCGGTATAATTAGAAGACTGGATATGAGGTGAAGTATAAAGATTATTAATTTAAACCTTAAGGGGACATGGTAGTCTGAGCATATGGTTGCTATGCAGAAATGAAATCAAAACATGAAGGATTTTGGGTATATTTTTCTCATAGAATCATAATTTTCAGTGCTTATTATCATTATAATTAAGAATATGCATGGCCAAAATAATTGGATTATCTCTACTGGTTCAATGGGGGAAAAAAAGTTGCATTTGGAAAATAACATTTTCTCAAAATGTTATTTTTAGATATTTAGGTACCATTTCCTCAAAAACTACTTGAGGTAGAAAGCTGAAATTTTGCATACTTCTATTCCACGTTTTTATGAATATTTGCCGCCACTTTCACAAAGTTATAATAAAAATCATGGATTTTAGACTCTGAAAAGAATGACAAAATAGTATTAATATTTATTTATTTATTTTCCAAATGCAAATATTTTTTTCCCATTGGATCAATACAGATAATCCAATTATTTTGGCCATGCATATTGTTAATTATAATGACTATTTAACTCATGCCCCAAATGGGAGTCAATGACCAATCACGTTTCAATGATTTCTGTATTACAACCAATCAGAGACGTGTTTCACGAAATAATTATCAACGTTAGGATTATCATATATTAAGCAAAGCTCCTCCTTTTTAATATTCTGAACAGGTCTGACCGTTATTTTGCAGTGACTGAGCCTATAACAAATACGGCTACCAGATTGTATATAATAGTGCTTACATGTCAACATTTGTAGCAATTGATTATACCACCAAAAAAAGAAACCACTGTTTGCACTTTCTTAAATGTATACGACATCAAAAATGAATTAATATACAGATTGATGTGTTTCATTTTTTCTCCACTAGAGAGCATTCTTACAATATTGCGTTCCTTTGGCAATAAATAGTATGATCTGGTTGCAGTGATAAACAAATGAAGCAGTAGAAGCGTACCTATCGTTTCTCATTTGTTTTCAAACATCGCCGTTTACATTAAATGTATAAATATTTTAAAATAACTATAGTTAAATAATGATTTGTGAGTAAACAGCTTAATTTTATTCGTTAAATAGTCCTAACAAATGCCACTCTTGATTTCCAAATTCTCTAGATAAATTCACTCCTCACTTCGTGAGTCGTGAATTTATCGATAATTTGGAAATCACTCGTGGCATTACTTATGATAATAAGCACAGAAAATGATGTTTCTATACTACAAGGGGTTTCTGAGAAAAATGTACCCAAAGTCCTTCATGTTTATAATATATATATATATATATATATATATTTCAGATTTAATTTTTTTATAAAATCAAGTATGTAAGTTGGAGATATAAACTAAAAGCCAAAATATTCTCAAATTTGTTGTGTGTATGGTGTAAAATTTTCAGGCTTATTTATTTACAAGTTCATAAGAAATAGTAATTTGATTTCACTGCTGCATAATAACCATATGCTCAGACTACCATGCCCCCTTAAATTAATCCTCGTGGTGATTTTTCCTATAAAAATTCAATATTAGTTATACTTATTTGCCCATAAATGTCGTGAATGGTTTGCCGTCAACATACCGATCCTATAAAACATCTAGCAGGCAACTAAGGTATTACTAGGATGGTGAGATCGGTAAATTTTGCTTTCAATAGTGGAGGGTCTTTCATATAGTATGCAATTTTAAAAAATGCAATAATTAAATAAAAATGCATCGAATTATTTTTTTCATCTACATACACTTCCATTTAAGTGCAGAAAATTATATCAGGCATGTCCACCTGCACTGTCACGGCAGGTACCAACTCGATTTATGAAGTCTGTGATGACTAGGGCAAGGCATTTAATGACCTATAAATTGGTAAAAAATGTAAAATAAAAAATATATTTATGACCTAAAAATAAAAAAAATGACGAATAAAATAAAAAATATGACGAATAAAAAGTTAAAAATTACCAATAAAAATACTATTTATTATTCACTGCTCAAAACAATTAGAGGAACACTATCAAATATGCAAATATTTTTTCATTGGATAAAGGTACAAACATGAAATTAATGAAGTACATTATTTGAGGTTATTTATTTATTTATTTATTGCTCATGTCAGTAGAAACAAATGAATAACGCTGACAATTAACTTTTCATTTAATTCCGCTATGTAAGCAATTGAATCTTGTGCTTATTTTTCAAAGTTAAACACTCGTTATATAGAGTTAGTATCGTGTATGGCCTCCAATGACATTCGATGACACTTTGGCACCTTCGTGGCATGCTCCCAATAAGATTCTGGATTTCCTCTTGCGGGATATTCTCCCATTCCTCTTTCAGAGCATCTCCAAGTTGCTGCAGAGTTTGTGGAGCTTGATGTCGGTTCCTGACCTTCCTGTCTAGAAGATCCCACAAGTGTTCAATAGGGTTGAGGTCTGGGCTGACCGCTGGCCACTCCATTACCTCAATTTTATTCCTCCTCAGGAAATCCCTGGTGACAGCCGCAGAATGTGCCCTGGCATTATCCTGCATAAACAGAAATCCAGGGCCTACTCCAATGGCAGCAGGTACTACATGCTCTTCCAGAACGTGCTCGATATACCGGACAGCATTCAGTCGCTGAGGAACAAGTACAAGGTCCGTACGATTGTTGTACATAACTCCGGCCCACACCATTATGGAACCTCCTCCGAATCTATCAATTTCCTGTATAGCCTCTGCAGAAAATCTTTCTCCTGGCCGTCCCCACACCCTCAATCGACCATCACAACGTGTAAGACGATACCTGGATTCGTCCGAGAAGAGCACAGACTCCCACTGATTCAGGTTCCAATCACCATGTTTTTCAGCATACGTACGTCTTGCTGCCTTATGTCCATTTGTTAAGCGTGGTTTTTAACGGGCCTTTTTGGACGAATATTCTCTTTCCTTAATCTGTTCCTTATGGTTTGGTCAGAAACCCGGATTCCGGAAGCCATATGAAGGTCATTCTGCAGGTATTTTGCAGTTTTTGTACGCTTTCGAAGAGCAGAAAGAACAACGTATCTGTCATCCTGGGGCTTGTTTTAAATTTACGGCCCTGGCCACGTCTTCTACAGTACTGGCCTGTCTCTCTGTGCCTGTTGCGTAACGTGGACACCATGGAAGGAGAAACCCCAAGCTCTCTAGCCACTTGTCGCAGAGATTGACCTTGTCGTAAAAGATGTATAGCATGATACACTTCAAACTCATTTAAATGCCTCATTTTGTCAGAGACTTCAATAAACAATGCAATAATCAACATTCGTCACTATAGCAACATCAGGAAGCTTACCAATTAGAAGTGACCAGTGCCTTCCAAAATAAAAAAAAAATTCTATATTTGTTGTTTGAGGTAATTTCTCTGTATTTAGGCCATGGATCTTTAAAATTTGTATCCAATGATAAAATTAATAATTCAATTTACATATTGTCCAACTTTCAGGATCACAGCTTTAAAAAACAATTACTTATTCAATTTATTACAAGTGTTCCTCTAATTGTTTTGAGCAGTGTATTAAATACTAACTTGATTATTGAATGATATAAAATTTAACTTTACATCAAAATATTAAAATAAAAGTATTTAAAAATACATATTAGGGTACCTTTTATTGCAGAAAATCCATTTCAATTATACAGTGTACTTTTACAACAATTTTGAATTGCAGTTAACAATCAAAATAGGGGTAAAAGCTAGCATGAGCTCTAAGAAATTGAATAAAATTCCTAGAAGTGGGCAAGTTCATTATGCACATAGCTTGAAAAATAGGGGTAGTAATTAGAAAAACATCTACTTAATCCCAATAAATTGTATTGACAAGGAAATATACTGAATTATAATAAAAATATCAAATGAAACAAATAATATCACAGACTTCCGGAAAAGTGTAAAAAATGCTCAAAATGGCCAAAAATTGCCAAAAAATGACCTATCCCTATAAAAGTTAAGAAAATGCAAAAAAATGCCCTAACGAATTGCTTTTATTTAATCCGTTTTTTTAATGCCATACATTTTTATATAGACTATGCAAGCAACGTTTCAACCTTCATAAGAAAAATATGCAAAATCATTAATTGCCCTGCCCTAGTGATGACAATTCCTGGCGAGTTGAAATGACCTTCCAGAACTTGTGACCTTACTCCATGTGACTTCTTTTTATTGGGTTGTGTAAAGTCCAAAGCCTACATGAACAAACCATAAACAGTTCTCCAACTTAAGGAAGAAAGTCAACGTGTCATCAATAACACTGCCTGTGAAAGGGTCATCACGAACTTTATAGACCGAGTAACCGTCTGCCGTGACAGTGCAGGTGGACTTATGACTGATATAATTTTCTGCACTTAAATGGGAGTGTCTGCAGATGAAAATAAAAAAAATACATTTTTTATTCAAATGTGTTTTAACTTAATTATTACATAAAATAAAGTAAGTTAAAATATGTAATCTTTATGCCTGTAGGCCTTTCAGAACATCCGTTCCATCTTCAGCAGGTCCCTCTTCGCTACAACAACCATCATACTGGATGTTGTAGCGAAGAGGGACCTGCTGAAGATGGAACGGATGTTCTGAAAGGCCTACAGGTATAAAGATTGCATATTTTATAAGTTGAGGACGACGGATTTAACCTAAGAAGGTATATTTTAACTTATTTTATTTTATGACTCTCCACCTCAACGGTTTTAACAATGAATTTTATTATTATTAATTATTAAATTTTAAAAAATTGTGTAATACATGAAAGACTCTATACATTAAGTAAGTAAATTTGAAGTTCATCTTGCACAATTTGTTTCTTGAAACACAACATAAACCATCCTGAGATTTTGTACATACTTTTTTATATTCTTGATTTGTAAATCAGAAACTAACATTACAAATTAAATACTAATCTATAAAGAAAACTTCTGTCAAAATCCATTGGTTTATGAATGTCTGTAAAATATCATTATATAAATAAAACAATAAACGTTTGACATCAAACATCCATAAACAGTGACAATCAACATTTATCAATATAATTTAAAGATATTGTGCGCTTTGTTTATCTTTTAATAAAAATAATTCACCCTCTTACTTTCAAATAATGGAATTCCTACAGTTAAAATATATGACTCTGTAGGGAAGACATCACACTCTATAAATATGAAAACTATGTTTCCTTAGAGCAACACAAGTAATATTGTATGCATATACATAAAAATCTATATTACTACCTAGGGAACAGATATGTCTAACATTGCTACCTAGAACTCTGTCAACAATGTTATCTATTTTTTATAAAATATCCATATAGATGCAATGATTTAAGTAATATTTGCATATAAAACTGTATAGTTTAATCACAATTGGCACCAACTTATTTTTCTTTGAGATATGGAGCAAACTTATTCACAGCAAATATATCAAAAACTAAGGCCGGTATTCAGGAACCAAGCCCTCTAGGCCATGCCATCTTCATCTTCCGTGAGCTGGGGCTCTCATTCTGAAATGTGTTCCCGAAAAGTTTTTTAATAAATATCTTGTTAGAACATGATGTGAATACAGTTGGTTCTGAATGTCCCACATAATTAACCATCGGAGAGACGGGCTGAGAGTCGCTCTTCGCGGAAAAACTTGGTTCTTGAATACTGGCCTAAATGACTATCTATGGAGACAACTTTTAAGAAAATATTGAGTAGGCCCAGGAGGGAAAAAGTAGATACATTAAAAAAAACACACATGAATCACTCAGATTTGTAACCATGTCAACTATGAATATTCACTAACAATACTTATATCTGGAGAGCTTATGTCCGCGCGGCCATGAACCTTCGGGTTCGATAGTGCCAGTGAGTGAGTAAGTAATACTTATATCAAGTTACCTGAACATTAACAATTATTCATAATTACATATTATCACTTGCTAAAGAAAAAAATTCTAATTTATTCAATTTTTGAACAAAACAATGATTTCCAAAATGTCGTTAATTCCAATGATCAGTGAATAAATTTGTTAGAATCCTTAAGTGGGTTATCAAAATTACAAATATTATAAGGATATTATTTAGTCCACATTAGTGGCACCACTGATGACTATGATAAAACTGTACTACTGTTATGCAGTGAAAAAGGGTCTTTGTTAGCACTTTATCCAGGCTAACAGTGTTATTTTTTAAATATAAATTAGATTATACTTAAAATCAAATTAATAGTTAAATCTTCTTCTTCTTCTTCCTTCCAAGTATTAGGCCAAGGCCTGTTACGATCCTATAGAAAATTTTCCCTCCAGCGTTTCATAGGACGGCCCAGAGATCTTCGTCCTCTTGGTATATAATTATAAACAGCTTTGGGGATCCGATTTGAACTTATTCTTTCAAGATGGTGTTTCCAATTTAGTTGGTACTGTTTAATATATTCCAAAATTGGCATAGTCTTCAATTCTCTAAGATATCGGTGTTCCTTTTCTGATCCCATCTGGTGTAACCCGCTGTTCTGCGCATAAATCTCATTTCACAAGCCGTTATTCTGCTTTCATGTTGTCTTTTTAGTTTCCATTCTTCACTACCATAGGTCAACACTGGTCTAGCCAAAGTGTTACATAAACGTAATCTGGTGTTTTTTTTTTTTTGTACACGGGATGGTTTCATAACTTGATTAATAATTCCCAAACTTTGATTATAACTAGTAATTTTTTTCAGGGATATCCTTTCCATTCCAGATAGAGAGATAATATCCAAGATAATTAAATTGATTAGATCTCTCTAAAGTTTTATTCTGGAGACAGATTTTACTTTGTATGGCGTCCTACCCGTGAAATGCCATACTTTTAGTTTTGTTAATTGATATTTCCATATTAAATTTGGCAGATATGTTTTGTAAATTATAAATTGGTCGTTGCAAATCATTTTCGGAAAGTGCCAGAAGAGCTAAATCGTCTGCAAAAATAAGAGCATCGAGTTTGAGGTTCCTATTGATGGGTATATATCCTCGTTGTGTTTTTCTCAATTTGTTTATTAATCTATTCATATATATATATATATATATATATATATATATAATGAAATGCATCAGTAAATATCCACATCCCTGTCTTACTCCAGTGTTGATCTTTTTCCAAGAAGATATAGTTTAATCTTTCATAAATTAATTATGGGAAATGACAATATGAGGCTTTCAAGTTAATAACTATATAGTGAGTCATGAAAATCTCACCTCATAAACTCGGTGTTCTTCAAGCACAGGACTGCAGTTTCAGGAGACATCCCTCCCATCTTCAGCTATCTTATAAATTGAGGGGTCTAATGAGAGAGGGAGCTATGCCACTTTGAGAAGAAATGGAAATAATCAGTGCTATTTATATTAAAATTTATATTTTTCCTTTTGCATAGTTTACATAACAGTAAGTTAAAGAAGAAAGAAGTTACCCCTTTACTGTACAAATAATTTCGTAATATATTGCTTTATAAAACCCAATTTATTTCCATTTCTTCTCAAAGTGGCATAACTCCCTCTCTCACTAGACCCCTCAATTTTCTCTCGGTGATCTTTTGTTGTTTTGTGTTTTTATTAAATTTAACAATTTTCCTTATTAATATTGGTATTACATTATTTTGAATATATCTATTGATGAATTTTATGTCTACTAAAGTTTATTTATTTATTTGTTTAATTTCAAGAATTTTTTAATATTGGATTTTTATTAAAAAATGCTGTATTGAAGGTTGATGATGTTTTTAAATCTAACATACTTCCAGTCATAAAGATAGCTGAAGATAGGAGTTCCTCCTGAAACTGCAGTCTTGCGCTTGAAGAACGCAGAGTTTACGAGGTGAGATTTTCACAACTCACTATATAATTATTAAGAGATTCCTAATTGAGTTACACAATAGGATTCTAAATATTTTTTCCAGTATCACAAGCTTGTAAATACCATGTTGCAAACTCCTTGTTAACCATCAGAGTGAGGCTGACATTAAGCAGAGCTATGAGAGTGAACTGTCCATGAGTGTTTAAGCAGTTTGGTAATGCAACAGTATTATGAGCCTTTCAAAGTCAGCTGGCAATGTCAGTAATCAAGTCATTTGCGAGTTGGAACGTAAAGATTGAGTTGTGCACATAGTTAAGTCTAGTATAAAACTAATTATAATGTGGAAATATTCTTTTTCAAGTAGAATGTTTGTTGAGAAAAAATAAATAACAGATCAATGTAAACCAACCACTAATTTTAATCGATCTTCGATTGAGGGTCTTTCCACTTTTCAGCGGTTGCCCTTTTACCAGCCGGCTGCTGGCCCTTCACATCCACATGTGTCAATCACAGAGGTAGATGAACAACAGCCAGTGTAGGGGTGACATGTGGTTAGCATGTCGAGTTCCCCAGCCGTTATAGCTGGTTCCTCAACCTGGAGCCGCTACTTATTGTAGCTACCCAATTGCCTCACGATGCTGGGTGGGCACCGGTCCCATACTGGCCGAAATACCATGAGAAAATTTCTTCCCCCATGGAGACTCGAACCAGCGTAAGTCCCGTAGCTCTGCGCCAAGGCTTCCTACCTTAACCGCTCGGCTACGGCGAGGGACTACTAATTTTAATAATATGATAAATTAGACACAAACCAAAGTATGACATTTTTTATAAAGAATGGTGTTAAAATGTCATATGGGTATAATATCACAATAGAGTGGTAAGAAATCATTTTCTTTATTCTGTTAATCCTGCCTACTTTTGTCAACAGAAAAGAACATTTGGTTAACAAAGGCCTGTGTGAAGTAAACATTTTCATATTTGAAGAGAAAAATTTTCGCCTAGACCGAGACTCGAACCTGGGACCTTTGGCTTGCCGGGCAAAATGCTCTACCAACTGAGCTACCGAGGCGAGTTGCGATCTAGACGCAAATTTTTCTCTTATATACGTTGTAATTCCCTCTCACCAAATGTTTTTGAAACCATTGTTTCTATCTTTGCAAATGGCGACTTCTTAGTTAAGAAGACATTTATTGGGAATTTAACATTACTTTATAAAGCTAGTAAGGCTTCTAATGATGTTTTTATTATTAATTTAACATTTCTCAATGAAATATATATTATATTTGAAGAGAAAAATTTTCGCCTAGACATTTTCATGTCCTAAAGAAACAACATCAGCTATCTGTAGATCATATTAATTGTTGAATAGTACATATTACAACAACTTCAGAACTTTAGGATTGAGGAGTCTCTAGGCATGGCTTTCAAAATCAGAAGAGACAAGAATAATGAAAAATGTTACATCAAAAGCTGCTTGATAGAAGCTGTGTGTTTCTTATCTGAATAGGCACTACCATTTAGAGATCATAGAGATAATTTTGAATAAGAAAACAGAGGAAATTACATTAAACTACTTCATTATTGAGTCAGGTATGATGAAAAATTAAGAAGCTATTTAGGAACTTGTATATTTGTTATCATATCTCATGATGTCAAAATTATTTAATTGAGTCTATATCAACCATTTTATTGAATGAAATCAAAGAAGAGATTAAAGAAGCACCATCTATATATAATACAAAACAAGGCTACAGATACAAAATTTCATCTTTCATATATTTTGCATTATGTGACACCTGATAAGAGTTCAAAGAAGATCTATAAGATTTATCAATGCACTGCTGTTTTCTTAGCTGATGATGAAATTTAATGGAAGAATAATTTCAGATATAAGTTGATTTCCCAAACTTATGACATGTATTCAGTAATGTCAGGAGTGCACAAAAATCTGCAACAACTAAAACAGGATTATCTGTGCATTGTTATACTATTAAGTTCAACATTGTCAATTGATTAAGAAATGTATCAAGACATTGTCTAGGTTCTCAACGTTTTTTTTAGATCTTCAAAGCTCGTATTGGTGCTATTATAACTAAATGTTTACCATCAGTTGCTCCAACTCATTGGGTATATATTGAGAGGTGGAATGAAGTAACATCAGAAGTAGAAGAAAATCTAAGAATATTTTTTTAAATCTCTCATGGACAACATAGAAGAATGGGAGGGTGAGACTAGAATATTATTAATAAATTACAATAGGAAGTAACATTATGATATTCTTCTTAAGATAAATATAAATAAGACGAAGGCCATGATTATAGGAAAGAAACCAAAGAAGATAAACATGAGGATTAAAGATGAGGCCATTGAGCAAGTGGAGAGCTTCAAATACTTGGGTTGTCCTATCATAGTAACATGAACTGTGGTCAAGAAGTAAAGCAGAGGATAGCAATGGCAAAAGAAGCTTGCTTTCAACAAGAAGAGAAGCATTTTTTGCAGACCTTTGGCAAAAGAATTAAGGAAGAGGCTAGTGAAGTGCTTTGCGTGGAGTGTAGCATTGTATGGTGCAGAGACTTGAACATTATAATGGAATGAGGAAAAGCGACTGGAAGCTTTTGAGATGTTGATATGGAGAAGAATGGAACGTATAAAATGGACAGACAAAGTAAGAAATAAAGATGTGCTAGACAGAGTGGGTCAAAAGAAAAACAATACTGGAACTCATAAAGAACAGGAAAACAAATTGGATTGGCCACTGGTTAAGAAGAAACTGCCTGTTGACGGATGCCCTAGAAGGAATGGTCAATGGAAAGAAAGTTAGAGGCAGAAAAAGACATCAGATGATAGACAATATTAAAATAAATGGTTTGTATGCAGATACAAAAAGGAAATCTGAGTTAAGGAAAGAGTGGAGAATACTGAGTTTGCAGTGAAAGACCTGCTCTTGAGCAGAACACTATGAATGAATGAATTTGAATATGTTTCGATATTATGAAATACAATAGGAAGTAACATTATGAAGTTGTACTTAATAATTGAGTCGAGTCTGTTGTCATCTTACCTCATATTGGTTGTTTCTTATAGGACATGTTTCAGAGCATCTTTGTTCAGTCATCAGCTTGTACAGACTCACCAACTTATTTATTATGTTTCGATATGCCAGGCATACCATCAGCTTATCCAGACTGTCTGCACAACCTGATGATGGTATGCATGGCATATCAAAACATATTCAAATAGAACACAACAAGTTATGAGTTAAGATGAATCTGGATTCACATTATATATTAGACTACAATATGTTAAAGAGTCCACCGCTGTGGTCTCGAGGTAGCGTGCTGCCTTGTCACGCAGCGGGCCCAGGTTCGATCCCGGTCCAGACAGTTTTTCTGGGTGAGGTTTTTATCGGGGTTTTTCCTCACCTGTAGACAAATGTCAGGAAAACTTGAAGGCCCAAACGGTCCCCGAAATCATATGGCCATCGCAATCATCATCATTCATATTCATCTTAGGTTAAGTTTAGGATTAGGGACTCTCCTGGCGCACCATTATCATCATCACCACCCATCATATCATCAGGGCAACGTAACCCCGCCTTCCAGATGCCCCAACCTCAGAAGTGGGTTACAAGTATGCCATGCCAGGAGAGAAACTAGGAATGTCGAAAGACAAACCTGGGGCATTTGAAAAAAAAAACAATATGTTAAAGAGAATTCTATGCAATGCTTCAAGATTTTGAATTTATTTTCCTACTGGATTTATTGACTTTTATGGTGCCTCAGGTTAAAATCTTATTTAATGTTCTACAATCCTCGATTAATGATATAAGATACTGCTCTGTGAAGATTGACAAGTTCAAAAAATTCTCAATCAAAAATGTGAGTGGTGTGTTTTGGAAAGATCCCAAAATGAATTTTCTTCAGAGTCAAGGGGAAATGTAATTCCAATCAAACGATAATGCAGTGCAGATGTTGATAATTTGAAAACATCATATTAATTAACTAACTCACTGGCACTATCGAATCTGTAGGTTCATGCCCATGTGGATATAAGCTCTCCATACATTTCTTGGTGTTCTCAGGAATTGAAATGTATAAGAGAAAAATTTGCATACAGATTGGAGGCCTTGGATAGCTCAGTAGCAGAGAATTAGCATATAAAGCTAAATGTTCTGGGTTAAAACTCCGATCTAGATGTATCTTTTTCTCTTCAAATATAATATATTTTTCTCTTTACTATGAATTGTAATAGCTTAGCTCTGCATAGGATTATACTTATCATGACAAATCTGTACTAGGAAGCCAAAGGTAAGATGATATACCATTAATCTATGCCATTGGACAAATAAATATATAATTCTCTATTAAATTAATATTAAGAAGCTACAGCTATTATATGAAAGTAAACTAATGTACACAACTAAATTATTGTAATCAATGGTAAAGAGAAAAATCTATGCCTGAACCAGATATTGAACCCCGTACCACATAAAGCTGAAGAAGATTCTCTTTACCACTGATTATAATAGTTTAGTTGGATATAATTCTCTACTGATTATACCTTTTTGCTGTTCACAACGCAGTTCCACTGTCAACATTTATTATTTTAAATGCATGTTTTGCATATATTATTTTTAAGAAGTATTGCAAGTTAGAATAAAAATGAGTACTGGTTCCGAACTACAATATATGTATTATACCTAGTATATACTTTAAATGTAATGGAAGCTCACATTTGGGAAATGCCACATTTTGCAACTGTTGGTACACCTGGAAAAAATGAAAGTGGTTGCTATCTTAAAAATTAAGATTAATTTGAGCATTGTTGCTTCTATTAGGAAAATACTGATCAAGCATTCCTATTTTTACTTTAATATTTGTATTATTTATATCACTAAAGAACAATAAAAAATAAAAATGAAAGCTTGAACAAGGCTTCAACTCACAATCTTCAATAATTATCGCTGTTCCATGAATGCAAATTTAATTTTTTTCTCGGCACAGGGTTTAATAGGTCTCTAAACTTAATATTGGTGTGCTGAATTCAATATGTTAACAGTTTTTCATATCACATAAGGTTTTTCCTTTCCTTGTTGAAATAAAATATATATTACTTTTTGCATTTATGTAATAGCCATAATCTTTTAAATTGCTGTAAAACCTACAGACAGAGGCTTGATACAATATCAATTGTGCAGTTAAAACAATTTAAAATAAATAAAAGCTACTAATGTACCTTAAGATCTATATTTTCTCCTCCACTTAGCAAGAAAAGAACAGTGAGTTGATTGGCGTTGTGCTCCTGCTGAGGATTATCTCATAACAAACACCAATGATAGTTGGCAATCTTGGAGACATCCTATCAAACCTGTACCTTGTTTCTATTTTTTTATGTCTTGATGGAACCTCTTATGTTCTTCACTTAGTGCTCCTAAATTCTCTGGGAAATGTTGAGGATGAGAATGGAGGAAGCGTAACTTCAAGCACATTTATTATATCACAGTGCCCTGAACTTTTCGAGCATGGTTTTTACAATTTTCTTATATTGATCATCTTTAACATTACCCAGTAACTTCTCAATGACATCCTTGTATGATTCCCAAATGTGTAGTTCCATGTCAGACATGCAGTTTTTAAAAACAACATTCCTAAAAAGTTTGCGAATCTGTGGCCATAAAAAAATCTCCCTTCACTTTTGCATCCAACAGTAATATAATTTTTTAACAACGTATTGTTAACAAGGGATATTTTTGTCCAAAACTTTAACAAATTGCTTCCTTAATCCTAGTTTTATGTCAAAGGATGTAGCAATATTTTTTTTTTTTCAGAATCAACTAATGGGCTATTTATTACATTTTTGTTCCTAACACCATTGTTTTCTTTTCCAGTTTTCTGACTATAAGAGTCCCATTCACCCAAAAAACATGGAAATTTCATGTACCCTCCTTGTTGCTCCAATAAAATACCACACCCCTTAAGGTCACAGCACACATACCACTTGTGTTCATTTTATTTTATTTTTTCTAGAATAGTACACATGTTTGTATATATTTTTCTTTCATGTACACTGACTGAAGCTAATTTATTCCCATTATGCAGAATAATGCCCTTTAGACTTCTTTTGCTAGAATAAATAAATATATGGCAATCTGCCTATTCATTAACTGTTCCAAGGTGAGCATTCAAGCCAGAGATATAATAACAGTACGCTACTTCCTCATATTGTGAAATACTTCTTAAATTCTTCTTCATGATGTCTATACCAATAAAAAGTTGTACCAGGAGCTAAAATATTTCTTCTTTAAATTAAATTATATTCAGATTTTTAATGTTTACACATCTTTCTGTGCCTAAATTTTTATTTTCTTTCTCCACTCATCTCTGTACATCCACTCTATGCCCTCCAGTCCTCTTGTTTTCATTCTACTTTTTTTTTATCTTGCATCCATGAGTTTTGAGGTCTTCCTTTCTTTTTTTTTTACGTGGACACCATTCCAATGTTTTTCTGGGTAACCTTTCTTCTTGCATTCGTCGTACATGCCCATACCAATTTAATTGCTTATATCTTATATAATCTACAATTGAATATCTAATATTCATTTTTTTCTTCTGTAAGAGTATTTCTTATTTTTTCTAATTTTGAACATCTTGTTGCTCTGCTTATGAAATCCATTTCCATCAACATAAGTTTTTGTTTTAAGTTTTTGTTGAATTTCCAAACTTCAGCTCCATATGTGACAGTAATTCTCACTATTCAATTATATATTTGTAGCTTATTTTTTCTGGTTGTATGTCTGTTCCATAAGACTCCATTCATCATTGCTGTTATTGCTCTACCTTTATTTATTCTGTTCTTAATATCACTTTGTCCACCGCTGTGGTCTCGAGGTAGCATGCTGCCTTGTCACGCAGGGGGCCCGGTTCGATCCCAGTTGGGGCAGTTTTTCTGGGTGAGGTTTTTATTGTGGTTTTTCCTCACCTGTAAGACAAGTGTAAGGAAAGCTTTAAGGCCCAAACGGTCCCCGAAATCATATGGCCATTATCATCATCATCATCATTCTTCACCAGTGTGGAAAGCAACGGGAAGCTACCACATCTACAATTCCCTAGTAAAGCTGCAAGCATAGCATGAAAATGCTACAATTGCAGTGAAAGACCTGCCCTCGGGCAGAATTACTATGGATGGATATCACTTTCATTTTCTTCTTTAAATACTGAACTTAGAGTTAATTCTAATTTTGTAAGACTCAAATCACTTCCAAATCATTTACTTTTGATTAACTGATTGTTGTCTTTTGATTCTAGAGACAAATTGAAATCATATTTTGTGCTGGAGGTGGAAGGAGTGCTGTACCACTCTCTAGTACAGTGGTTGGTGGTATTGGAATTGTAATATCTGAATCATATGCCAGAGGTCTAATTTCTGATGGCAAATTTGGATACTTAATAGCCTCCTTTTTTTTTCTAATTAAACCCAGATCTTTTGCTGAAATAAAAATAACAATCATTATAATGTTTTTGTTGTTCTCTCCATACCATAGGAACAACAATTGGCAAAGATGAATTGGTTCCCATTATACTACTGTCTTAAATTTTCTCTGTAAACTGTGTATTGTAACCAGGAGAGGATCACAGGATTAACCTACCCTCGGTTAAGCACAATGACAAATTAGTATGAATAAAAACAGTGATTATATTATAAAATTGTATTATATTTTAGGTGTTTACTTATTATATTACATAACATATATACCACATCTAAGTGGTGGACTGGGCACTCTAATTTCTTGTGTTAAAATAGAATTGTGCAAAATCTGTATGTGATATGCAAAAACTAGTAACAGTTCCGTTATCACGGTATTTGACTTGACTTATTTGCATTAAAATATCTCATGCCAAATAATCTTCACAGGCCTGTGTAATTGATGACTGACTCCTTATTAAACACTATAGTTCAAAAACTACAACTATGTATCTACAGGCACATGCGTAATATAAAAATACCTTGATCCAAAGTAGAACTTAAAATATATATTCAACTGTGAAGAAGTAATTCTTTTCCCATGTTCTGGCGATGTTTTGAAGCAGCTAACTCTTTTCATGCTCGATGTTGTAACATTTTGAAGAAGGATTTGTGTCCCAAAAAAGAATTACTGGTTCGGGTTGGGTTTGATTTTTGGTAGAGCTGGAATCTCTTCTCAAGGTCGGAAGTTGGTACACTGGATAGGAAAACACTTTAAAATCTCTGAAAACTGTTTCTTGTAGAAATAATTTCACATTTATTCACTTTGTAAAGTTCCCAGCAGATTAAGTAAATGTAGGTGGTGGTATTCTTCACCGTCAATTAAAATTAATTTATTTTCTTTTCTTGAATCAACTATTCTTCTTGTATTAAATATCACATTTTACCAGAGCTGTTATTGCTTCTATCCTTGATGAAAGTTGTATGCTGAATGACTAGTGTAATTCATTTATAATTTTAAAGAACATTATTACATCACATGATGTTATATTTTAAATTCTATTGGTTAATATAATGTTTAAATTTGATTTGTTAAATCAATAAGTTAATTGTTTTAACATCCAATCAGAGTTTAGTATACTTTCATTTAAAAATATGAAGTTAAGCAGGTGTTCTTATTACAGTTATAACAGAAAGCTTTATAATTCTGACAACAATGACTTAAAACAATTTTAAAAGCATTATTTAGAAAGACTTATGTAATACAATTTCTTTAATTGTTACTGAGACATTTTTATTCAACAATGAATTATTTAGATGTTTTTCTTTATTTAAGTTATATTTAAATATTAAATGAATTTTAAAATACAAGATTATTAACTTTAACTTTCATATGTATTATGATATTAAAATCCTGCTATAACTGTTTAAGAGTGCGGCCACTTTCATTTTTGCCAGCTGTACATGTTTATCTTTTAAAGAAAGTAAATGAATAATTAAGTTTGAGTAGTACATAGATAAGCAATTAATAAACAAACAAATAAGGGCATTTGATAATTTATATATTTTACATTGAAGACAACAATATATAATATATAATAAAAGTTCAATATGTAGGCCTGTTATAAAAATTGGTAATCAGACTAAAAGTGAACTTAGTCTCCTAATAGATATTTGGAATCTTAATAACTTCATAACACAGTTGGAAAAATTGTAAGTTGGAGAACATTGAACCAAGATCATTTTTTTATATCCTAAACATGACTTTATTAGTATATAACATGTGAAACACTATTCCTTCAGCCTGACTTTAGCCTACTGAAATTAAAGATTTCAAAATGTTGACAAAGTATTCAACAAATGTCGCTAAAAATGTTCTAAGCCTGAGGCAGACACCACATGCATGCACCAGCAGATGAAAATGGATACAATTGAGGGGCTCAGTGGAATAAGGGCCCATCCCAACCAATGGTTGATTTTCAGTTATTTGCAGATTATGTATCCTATGGCCATCTTCTGTTAATGTTTAGAAGCTCATAATTCTAACTTTGCTCAAAAGAGGGTAAATGAGACTTTATGTCTAAGAAAAATTTCTAACTTCTTCACGCGCGTGGGAAATAAAGGCCCATCCCAACTGCTGACACGTGACCGTATACTGTCCGCTACTCTGTAGTCCGCTGCAATACTGACTAGCATTGCCGACAAATGTCAGTAAATACATAATGGCTGATGCGGCAGCTTCTTGTGAAAATAGAAATAGTGTAATAAAATATAAGAAAAGAAAAATAAATGTGCAAGAGTGGAATAAAATGAAGCAGAACATTTTACGCAACAGTGGAAAAGAATATATATCGGACTGAATCAGTTGCTTCAAGAGGTGCAGATGAAATTCTAGTTGTTTATTAAAAGCTGTGCCACTGATTGAAAAAGGTGCTAATAAAAAGAAACTTATAATGTATATAGTGATTCATGTGTTGTTCAAAACAAGAATTATACAATAATGGGACTTTGGCTGTACATGATTGATTGTGGTTGGTTTGAAGAAATTGAACATAAATTTCTTGTACCAGGTCACACTTTCCTTCCCTGTGATGCTGACTTTGGTGTGATTGAAAAAGTTAAAAGAAAAACACAAGTGGTTTATACACATGAACAGTGGGCTCACCTCATAAGAAAGAGTTGAACAAAGAAACCATTCACAGTAATTGAGATAAATGCAGAAGATTTTGAAGATTTGAATAACTTAAATGTTCACAAGAGAAATGTGATGCTGGACAAGCATAAGGTAGACATCAGAAAAGCATCTCAGTTTCGTTTTGTGGAAAACCGACATGTAATGTACGTAAAATCCAGTTTCGGTGATTTGGCTTTAGAGGAAGTAATAAGCCTTTAAAAAAGGGAAAGGAAAGTGTCCTGTATTACGATATATAATACTGAAAACAAAATATCCTAATGGTAGGATGATAAAGAAGACATCATGATTCTTGTGACATTTGTACCACCTATACACCAGACATTTTAACAGTAGCCTTAAATCAGATGATGATAATGATGATGATACAAATGCTGCAAACGTAGAATACGTAGATTAATGCAATATTCAAGTTAAAAAGTGTTATTTAATTTGTTTATCTATGTTTAATTTTTTTATATTCTCAATTTTATTTTTCTTTAATTAGACATATGAAACAACATAGTGATCTATAAATTTGCAGGCAGAAAGCTTATTTTATGTACAAGATGTGTACCAAATATTATCAATGTGTGCTCTATATATTTTACTCAATGTAGAATTTAATAAAATGCAATTTTTCTCCAAACTCAGTGCAGTTGGGATGGGCCCTTATTCCACTGACCCCCTCAATTTTTAATCAAGCAATGCTGTCAACATACACAACAGTATTGAATATATGTAGGAAATAACACTATGAGGTTTATTTTAATTATATTTGAGTTGTGTGTTTTGACTCACCTCATATTTCTTGATTTTTATGCAGACCTAGTTTCGTCGATAACTGTGCGATATTCTTGATGCTTCACAACTGTTGTCTTGCAGTTTTCCCTCCTGCAAATTGATTTCTGCGCCCTCTGTTGGCTGACCGATGAACTTTCAAATCAATTTTTTTTTTCCTTTCACCGGGAATTTAAAAAATAAAAGAAAACCATGAATTTTGAAATTGCTGGTGAAAGGAAAAAAAATTTGATTTGGAAGTTCATCTGTCAGCTAACAGAGGGCGCAGAAACCAATTTGCAGGAGGGAAAACTGCAAGACAACAGTTGTGAAGCATCAAGAACGTCGCACAGTTAGCGACGAAACAAGGTCTGCATAAAAATCAAGAAATATGTGGTGAGTCAAAACACACAACTCTAATATAATACACAACAGTGTTTGTATAATTCAATATAAAGTATTTTTAGACTTAAAATAAGTACTCTAACCTGTAAAAGTATAAAATATAATGGCATTTAATGCAATGCCCAAGAATAGATAGTGTAAAAGTAAGTTCTGAAATTCTGAAATATATGTTGACTGCATTTGAATAAAGAAATAAAATGGTAGGAAAAACAATGCTAACTTATTCTAGGAATTCTCACTATGAGGTATATTCATTAAGGTAGAATTTTTATCACTCACCTCATATTGTTCAAATAAAAAAATTCTACCTTAATTAAAAAACAATGCTACATTAAACTGGTATGTACAGTTCAATATTTCATTAAATTATAATGAAAAAACATTTATAAAATGTTTAAAATAGGTTTTAAGTGACAGTTAATACTAAAAAAAAATAATCCATGACAGTACAATGAGATTAAAATGTGTGTAAGGTATTTTAAAATGTGCAACATTTGTTGGAAAATTGAGCTGATGCCACAATGTTTTAACTACTAATTACTGGTTCATATTTCAACAATTTTACCTTATTTCATATAATCACAATTATACTATTAACAGAAGTTAAAAAAAATCACTATATCATACTGCATTATTCAATAACACATATATACATACATACATACCATACATACATACATAAATATTTTTAAAAAATTGTATTTAATCTCAGTAAATGCTAATGATTCCTAAGAAAAAAATGTAATTTGTGAAATTGTAGCAAATGTTTGGAATATACATAGCTAGTTTCTACAAAAATACTTGCTTTTGTCATATTTACATATTTAACAGAAAACCTTTTTTAGCAATTAATACAGTTTATCAACTAAAATATTGCTACACATAATATTAAGAGATTCTGGGCTATGTGGCCATGGTCCATTTCTGCTGTTCCTACCAGATGTTTCTCAATTCACAGTTGAGCCTCTAACCAGGAAACAACACCTAGAAGTACTCGCCACTGAAGATGGTAGGAACACCAGTAATGGACCACGGCCACATAGCCCGGAATCTCTCAACATTATGATTACCGGCCATGAAAACCTGCATTAAACTATTACTACATATACTGTAACTATAAAAACAAGTAACCATCAACAAGGTAGACTTAAGGTTTTCTTAGAGCATATATGACATACTTCAGTGTCCTCTGTTTTATAGCAATTTTTAAAATTATTTCCAATTATAAACACAAGCAATAAATTGAAAATATTGAAAGAAGTGGTATGAAACAGAGAAAATTAATATATTGACTTAGGTTTTCACGGCTAGAGTTACTATGATGATCTTGAAGAAGATTTCTGGAAATCTTCTACAAGATCATCAGAGAAAATTAAGTTATCCATTCATTAAAGATTAAATTAAAATACTTCATTCCTCACCTCATATCCAGTCTTCTAATTATACTGAAGTTTCAAAGCATTGGCAGCTTCATCTTCACTAATATCTCGCGGACTGATGTTATGTCAATCAGTTCTTCAGTATTTTAATTTAATCTTAAATTAAACCTCATAGTGATTTTTTTCCTATAAAAGTTCAATATACGATTCATTAAATTAAACTCAAATTATCACTTCCTAAAATTAAATATTAATTACAAATACCATTCATTTCCCAAATAGGCCTTTGTCATTTGAAAGTCAGTTAGAAATATATCAATACTGCATTTATGAATAAAAATTAGAGTGAATTATAAATTAATTAAAACTGAAAATGACTTTCTATTAAAATTTGATATAAGTTTGCTTGGGTGATTATAACAGCTTTTTGGAAAATTAACTAAATAACATGATTAATTATTTTAGCTACTATCATGATTGTGGCATTCTGAAGACAAGGGTGGCCAAAAAAAATTTTTCACTCTCATTTTAGTAACTATGATCTGTTTAGCGAAATATATGCTTTTTACATTAATTGTTATGGACAATGGCAAGTACAGGATTCATATTATAAGTTGTAACTGCTTGGGAGGGTTATCACTCTCCACTATGAAGCCTGCATTAGCTGCACTCAACGTGCACATGGCTTCCCTGCATTAACTGTTTAAAGAGTATTAATATAATCTTACCATATAACATATGTGGGGGGCACGCCGTAGCGTAGTGGTTAAGGCACTGCACTACAAGTCGGAAGGTCAAGGGTTCAAGTCCCAGTGGGGTCAGGATTTTTAAACTGACCAAAACCTTCTGGCGGCACTATGGCCCTGGGGTCGACTCAGCCTCTAAGTGAAATGAGTACCAGACGCTTGTTCTGGGGTAAAGGCGGCCGTCACGCAGGGCTGACAACCTGGCTGACATCAAGTGCTGATTGTCTAGAAAAAGTGGGAGCCTTGACCTCCTACTACCCCAAGGGCCTCCCAAGGCCTGTTGTGGGATTACTTTACTTTACTTATATAACATATGTGAAATGTATCGTCCTAGTGAGTTTCTTTCATTTTAATGTTTTCTGATTTCATTCAGGGTTTTTAAAGTGGGCTATGGAACTTGCTTTAGCAGTGGCATGCACATTCAATTTGGCCTCCATGACACGTGGATGCAGTTAGTCAGCTTTAAGTTATCAAGATAGTGAGACAAATCTTCCTGGTACAACATATTTTCATGAGTAAAATTATTTTAAGTATGCATCTCTTTGCTCTCTCTCCAGACCTAACAGTGTATGATTTTAACTTCAGGATAACCTAAAAGATAAGGTTTATTGAACAAATCTGCACACATTGGAGGAACTAAAAGAAAACATTACAAATGAAATCAGAAACATTCACCGCTGTGGTCTCGAGGTAGCGTGCTGCCTTGTCACGCAGCGGGCATGGGTTCGATCCCCAGTCGGGACAGTTTTTCTGGGTGAGGTTTATATTGGGGTTTTTCCTCGCCTGTAAGACAAATGTCAGGAAAACTTATAGGCCCAAATGGTCCCCGAAATCATATGGTCATCGCAATCATCATCATACATATTCATCTTAGATTAAGCTTAGGATTAGGAACTCTCCTGGTGCACCACTATCATCATCAACCATCATATCATCAGGGCAACGTAACTCCACCTCAGAAGTGGGTTACAAGTATGCCATGCCAGGAGAGAACACCAGGAATGTCAAAAGACAACCTGGGGCATTTGCAAAAAAAAAAAACAATGGAAGAACTCACTCCCGTCAGCCAGAATGTGGTTTCCAGATACAATACCTGTATAACCCAAAAAAGGACAACACTCTCAATCCATGTTGTAAGCATAGTCAGGATTTTTAGGTAATAAAAAATAAGATTGCAATAAAGGTAGTATATATTATTCAACTGTTTGTGTGTGAAACCAAGACAAAAGACAGTCAGAAGTCTTACTTCTCATTATACTACGTTGCAATCTTACCTTTTATTACATAAAAATCCTGACTCTAATTATAAGGTAAGATTATATGTAATACTTTTTATACAGTTAATTCAGGGAAGCCCAAAGTGCACTGAGCACAGCTAATGCACACATTGGAGGAACTAAAAGAAAACATTACAAATGAAATCAGAAACATTCACCGCTGTGGTCTCGAGGTAGCGTGCTGCCTTGTCACGCAGCGGGCATGGGTTCGATCCCCAGTCGGGACAGTTTTTCTGGGTGAGGTTTATATTGGGGTTTTTCCTCGCCTGTAAGACAAATGTCAGGAAAACTTCTTCTTCTTCTTCCTTCCAAGTATTAGACCAAGGCCTGTTACGATCCTATAGAAAATTTCCCTCTGGGAAATTCTCGTATAAGACTTGAAAGCATAATAATAGTCCCTTCCATTGGTTGCTGGCCAAAGGAAGGCAAGACCAGTGATGGGGCTGCCATCTTATAGCCTCTGGTCAGGCTTTTCTGGACAAGAAAAGAAAATAAAGGAAAGAAGAAATGGAAGAAAGGAAAGACTCCCTAGCCCTCGGATGCCCTAATAGCGTCGGGGTCGAAAAAACAAGAGTTAACCAAGAGAGATTAGATAGTAAAGTTAAAAGAGTGCAAAACACAAGTAAGTGGAAGAAATGTTTTGCTCAGCTTGGGCACCTTGTGGTCGCCATCCACATATTCCCTAGATGAGGACCCCTGAGGGTGTCAGGAAAACTTATAGGCCCAAACGGTCCCCAAAATCATATGGTCATCGCAATCATCATCATACATATTCATCTTAGATTAAGCTTAGGATTAGGAACTCTCCTGGTGCACCACTATTATCATCAACCATCATATCATCAGGGCAACGTAACTCCGCCTCAGAAGTGGGTTACAAGTATGCCATGCCAGGAGAGAACACCAGGAATGTCAAAAGACAACCTGGGGCATTTGCAAAAAAAAAAACAATGGAAGAACTCACTCCCGTCAGCCAGAATGTGGTTTCCAGATATAATACCTGTATAACCCAAAAAAAGGACAATACTCTCAATCCATGTTATAAGTATAGTCAGGATTTTTAGGTAATAAAAAATAAGATTGCAATAAAGGTAGTATATATTATTCAACTGTTTGTGTGTGAAACCAAGACAAAAGACAGTCAGAAGTCTTACTTCTCATTATACTATGTTGCAATCTTACCTTTTATTACATAAAAATCCTGACTCTAATTATAAGGTAAGATTATATGTAATACTTTTTATACAGTTAATTCAGGGAAGCCCAAAGTGCACTGAGCACAGCTAATGCAGGCTTCTTAGTGGAAAATGAAAAGCCTGCTTAAGCTGTGTTACAACTTATAATGTAGATCTTGTAAAACTTATCTTCATAGGAGAGTAAATTAAAAACATGTGAAACACTGACAGACTGGAGAACCTGTTCTACCAGATGTTCTGGGAAAAAAAAGTTTAAATATTCACACATGAGGTAATAAAAAAAACACTTATGATCATGGGTCCTAAATTAGATATATTTTGAGTTATAGTCTATTGTATACAAACATTATCTTCTTCTTATTCTTTATATCCTCCTTGGAGGAAGACATATTGGATGTGCAGTTACTATCCACCTCTTGGCTGGTCTTCCTCTTGCTCTTCTCTCATCCATTTGTCTATCTTCTTTAGCTCTTTTTGCAAGTCTGTTGTCTTCCATTCTTTCTATATAATCTTTCCAATATTATCAATTTGTGTTTTATGAGCAGAAATTTTCTTTTACTAGTTCCTTGATCCATCCATTCAGAGAAAAGGATTCCATATGACATCTATTCATTTTAATTTCAACCTCTGTCTTATGTCTGAGGGAACCATAGATTCCATTGGAACACCTCTGGTTGTTGCTGGATTACCTAATATGCATTCTCAAAATGTGTGTATAAACCTGTCATAGCCTGTCCCAAGCCAGGTTGAAAAAGGGTGAGGGGGAGGAGTAACACCTCGTAAAAAGAACTTGCTTCAGCTTGCCCAGTTGATAGTACCTTGTGAGGGCCCCTTGCCAGAGTTACGGTGAAGACCACAAGGCAGATACAACAGATAAGGAGTCCTTCGGTACAGTGTACCTGACGGAAGAGGCAACTCTACATCTACTGCCTTGTAGACTGACAAACAGGCGGATGGGGTTCATTAGTCCTGCAAGACAACTCACCTAGGAGAGACAACTCTGAAATAAAATGGGGCAGACTGAGCTCTGGAGCTGGGTGAAGGCAATCAGCCTAGGGAGGAAACCCCGAATAATAAACCCGCCATGAAAACGGGCTAGCAACCCACTTCAAGGTGTATCTTATACATTGCTCGCAGTCCCAAGTGCACATCCAATATGTCTTCCTCCGAGGAGTGACTTTGGAAATAAACAGGATGACAATCCTACAAATTATGATTAAGAAGAAGAAGAAAATGTGTGTATATCATTTATCAGAACTCTTACATCATGGCCTTTAAATTCCCCCCAAAGTAAAAAATGTAGAGAGTTAAGGTCAGGGGAATGAGCTGGGTACGTTACTGGATCTCATTGAAAATTTCTGCTCATAAAATGCAAATTGATAATAGTGGTAAACAATAGACAATAACTCACAAGATATTATGTTTCAAAGGATTTTTTTTTTTTTGCATTCTATCCCTTGTGTAAATATTGGAATCTTTTTTCAGAATACCCTGTATATTGTGATGCATTGTTGAGCTGACTTTCCAAATTTGCAGATGATGGCAGGAATCAAGTCTCGCCTTATATGGTAAAAGGGAATTCATGAGCTGGCGATTGATGAGTTGGTGGGGCCCGCTGAGGTCTGTTAACAATCATCCTACATATTGATTCTAGAAGAATCAGCCTCTCAGACTTTCTATTCCAGAGGGTCCAGACTGGCTTTCAGAATGTTCATCCTTCGCATATACAAAAAAGGTGAATGCCTGATGACCAGTCAGTCATCGCAAGAGCTGTTTATGAAAGCCAGTCATGTACTATTTGTGGATGAGTTGTTGATCGAAAGGCGAAGAGAAGGTTTGATCTCCAAACAAGAAAGTTTTGTGAGTGAATATGTCAGAGAGTGTGAAGAACTGAATTATAAAATAAACTGTGAAGAAGTCTTATAGCAGGAAAGTATTAGTGTATACAATGAGTATTAAAGAAAGAAATAAAGAGAAAATTTGGAAATTCTGTATAACATTTTTGTGAAGTTAAATTAAAGAAACTCAGCCTATATCAACCCACCGCTAACAGCGCAACTATACAATTATCTTTTATTATGAGTTTTATTATGAAGAATGTGGGAGTGGAAAAAAATATCACATGAAATTTGTGAATTAAATTCAGCTGATAAGTTCAACTGCAGTGATTATAAACCCAACTTTGAATTCTAACTTCTATGCACCTCTCTTGGGCCTATAGCACAAAGAAACACCGGTATTAAATAATCATTCAATTGTAATTAATCATACATTTTACTTTCCAAGAAGCTGTTAATGGTAATATAAATTGAGTAAATCATTGATAATTGCATCTACATGAATATGTATGTACATTCATAATAATTTCGGAGAGCTATATCATCAACAATGAGTGTATTGTGAAAACAATTATAAATATATGAGGCATGTGTAAAAAGTTCTTACCTCCTAAAAACTGACATTTGAAGAGGGAACGTGAAGTGCAGAAATGTACAAGGTGCCAGGTTCAAGGGAAGGGGATGGAGGCAACATCCTAATATCAGGAACATCTGGAAAAGGAGAAAGAATTTTTATTGTGGGCAAGATAAAAATGCATACAATAACTAACATAGGTAAGATAAACAAACATATATTGCTTTAAAAAAATATTTTCTAATTGTAATCAAGTGTAATTGGTAATATTCACAAATTCCAATTAACTATTGTCTTAATCTAAAAGTTAAAATTATCAGTAATACCGGTAATACTTCTTGCTTTTAGATAACAATAACTCTATGATTATTATAAAAAGACAATATTTTCTTCCTTTCTGTCCAAATACTTTGCAGTACCAGTGGCTTAAGATTTAATTTAAAAATGTTATGGATCCCTCTATTGAGAATGAATAAAATATTTATTTCATTTTCAGAATAGACCTACCTGAATGAGGAAATATTCAAGTTTCCAAAAAAAAATCTCTTAGAGAAGAAGTAAAAATAATTCATTCAGGTAAGAATATTATGTAATTAATAATAAAACTATGGTAAACATTATAGTCTAAGATCCGGCTGCAAGATTTACTATCTTCATCGAGTGTATGAACAAAATCTATTTTTTTCATAAAATTGTGAATGACTGAACACATTTTTACTGAGTTGCCTATTAAAATTCGGCCGCCAGTATGTTATATTAAAATATAGTTAATTAATTTATTCGAAACAATTTGTTTCACTTGTTATTAAAATAAATTATAATCCAGTTCACAGAAATCGATGTATAGAGCTTGAAAAGTTTTGGTTATTCTCGTATAAGACTTGAAAGCATAATAATAGTCCCTTCGATTGGTTGCTGGCCAAAGGAAGGCAAGACCAGTGATGGGGCTGCCATCTTATAGCCTCTGGTCAGGCTTTTCTGGAGAAGAAAAGAAAATAAAGGAAAGAAGAAATGGAAGAGAGGATCATAACAGGCCTTGGCCTAATACTTGGAAGGATGAAGAAGAAGAAGAAGTTTTGGTTATCATTGTAAACTTGGCCGTAACCTCCTCGCAGCGGGAAGTAAAACCACTGCCCTTTATGTATACTACATACAATTTAATATACAAAAATATATGCAAAAGGTAGTGTTAATATACATTATATGAAACAAATCACTGCATTTTAAATGAACTGAATTTTATTTGAAACAATATAAAACAGTAAATATGTACTTACCACCATTTTATTACTGATTGGTGTCACAGCCTGCTGTAGCTGCGAGGAGGTTTATGGATAAGTTTGCAATGGCAACCAAAACTTTGAAGCTCTATTCATCGAATTCTGTGAATTGGATTATAATTTATTTTAATAACAAGTGAATCAAATAATTTCAAATAAATAAATAAATAAATTATATTTTAATTAAACATTCTGGCAGCCGAATTTTAATAGGCAACTTGGCAAAAATGTATTCAGTCATTCACAATTTTATAAAAAAAATAGATTTTGTTTATACACTCGAACGTAGTAATCTTGCAGCCCAATCTTGGACTATTAATATTCATTATATTTATTAACATATTATCATCTTCATTATCAATTTGATTACTGTATTACACACAGTACTTTTCACAATGTAAGGAAATTACTTATGTTGTATTGAGTTAGGGCTTTAGACTCACTTCATATTTTTTTTATTTTCTTGTACACTATAATTTGTTAACAAGATTGAAAGAACGCCTTAGAAATGTTAAAAAATGGGAAAATAGAAAAGTCTCCAATAGCTGCACATGCACGGTCAGAAAAACACAGAATCAAAACTAAGGCCAAATTACTGAAACAATTAGATAAATCTAAGGAACCCACAATTTGGGAGAAAATTTACTTCCACAAGAATAAGGATAAAACTATGAATTTTGAAATTTCAGGGAAAAGGAGAAAAAAAAAATTATTTGGAAGTTCATCGGTCAGCCAACAGAGGGAGCGAAAATCAACCTACAGAATCAACAACTGCAAATTCAACAGTTAAGAAGCATTGACAATGTCATGAAGATGTGAAGAAACTATAGTCTACAAGAAAATCAAAAATATGAGGTGAGTCTCCTTAACTCATAATAACACTGAGCAACAAAAAATAAACTTTTTTTTGTCTCAGAAAGAAAAATATGTGATTCTGATAGTATTTTTTTTTTCCCCTGAATTCAAATATGATACTGGTTTTTCTCCATCACGCAAGGTTTCCAAGAGACAGGAATTTATAATTTCAAACACTTTAATATTTTCTACATTCGTAACTACACAATATTCAAACATTCGGACTCACCTACAAAGTAAGAAATTACGATTTTCTGCTATATTTCACCTGTGGAGCATCCTTCTTGATGGTCCAACAATAATCGGCCAGCATATTAGGATTCCATTTGCCTTGATATCTCTTTTCCATAGCTGAAATCTCCTGAGTTAGCTCATTTGGTTTTATTTTACAATGGACAAATGGACGAAAAAAATGTTTATTAAAAAAATAATTACTTAAATCCATCACTTGAAATTGAAATAAAAAACTGTGGGTGATGGAGAAATTCCAAATACATATTTGAAAACATGATAAACTGAATTAACCTTTACACTGCTACGAACGGGTATATCCGTTGGCAAAGAAAATGCTTGCCGTGCTATGGGTGTGTATATCCATTCTCAACTCCAAACGCCTGCTAGTTATATAATACGTATTGCATTGCTTTCAAACTAAGCAGGCATATACTGCCATCTCTTAGGAACCTAAATAAACTTTTTCCATATTTCTCCCCGCATTGAGCAAGGAGGGTTTTAAAGGCTGGAAATATCTCAGCAGTGAAAAGGTTAAGTACAACTCATGAGACAAAAATCATGTTGACCACTGTAAACAAAAGAAACCTCATAGTGTTACTTTCTTCAAATATTAAATTACTTCTGTATATATTCTGATGTAGCCTCAGACTACATTTTAGATTCTGTTATTACTGCTGTAATATTTGACTTGATCAATGCTAAACACACAAATGTTGCAGTATTACTCATATTATTATTATTATTCATTTCCTCTGTATTCATTCATGAATCAGAACCTTAAAAAAGTAAAGTCAGTCTTTCAGAATACATATTACTGTTAGCACATATATTAATATGCTTAGTTGTGCTTCTTCCCAATTTTCAGGTCAGAAAATTATATTATGATTTGTTTCATATATGGAAATATAAAAACAAATATTTTCATTCAGACTCTGAAAAAATCTGACAGTAAAAATTGTAATCAGATTACTAGAGACAGCTCCTCTTTACATACCGCTGGAGCACGGCCCCAGTCTCCATTTTTAGGAAAAATTTCAATAAATTGATACAGTACATTTCATGTTAAAATCTTCTTCATGCACTTTCAATACAAAAGTAAATTATGCACTGATGCAATTCTCCGAGAGATTGGACTGTCTAGATGCAGAAAGAGACAACCCTGTACAAATTTTATTTGAAGAGAAAAATTATACACTCAGACTGAGATTTGAACCCAGGACCTTTGGTTTTTTAGACTAATGCTCTACTGCTGAGCAATCTGGGCACTCCAATCTAAAAGCAAATTTTTCTCTTATACATTGTTAATTCCCAATTGCTGAATATTTGATAATCCAGTCTGAGCGAATAAGTTTTCTCTTCAAATATAATTTGTCCTTCAGTGAGAAGTGTTGAATTAATAATAAAAACATCGAACTCTGTACAAAGTACATTTCAGCATTAAAGGTTAGACCACGTAACTCCAGTATTTTAAATGTTGTCTTGGCTCCGATTGGAAGACAGGCGAAAGATACATTGCCTCTGCTTCTTATACAACACTTTGTCCACCTCATCACCCCTTTATATTTCTACTCGCTTTCATTCACTATCCTCCCACCATAACTTAAACACACAATCAAGACAAAATTTAACTCTAGCTATTCCTCTACATTGAACATCTCACTATTCCTCATCCTTCCTTGTTTCAGCCACATGACTCTGGAATACCCTCCCCTCGTATATCAAGGACTGCCTGACTCAAAAACAGTTTAAAAAGAAACTCGCTTCATATTTTCTTAGACAATATAACATATAACTCTGTTCCATGTATACTTTTATTGTTTCTATATAAATTAAACTTTCTTTACCAAGCCATTTATTTAATTTAATTATAGGTTATTATTTTTGTTATCATCATTATTATTACTACTATTTTTCTTTCTTACCCTTGTCAAATTTATATTGTGTAGTCTATAACTATTATGTATCAATCATAATTCTTATTGTATGTATAATTTAAACCTGGTGAAGTGGAAGAGAAGACCTTACGGTCTTAACTCCATCAGGTATAATAAATAAATAAAAAAAAATAGCAACTCTTTCCCATGCTTTCTCCTATCATCATAATCTTCTTGTATTGCTTGGGACAGGCCCAGCAGTGTGAACATGAATTGGCAACTCCATACAAAGGCATTAGCATTAGACTCAGAAGACTGGATATGAGGAGAGGTATGAAGCATTTAATTTAATCTTATTAGGTAGTACTACAGCTTGGTAGTTCCAATTATATTATTTTTGGTCTGATCAACTTACCTCAATATTGTTGATTTGTTCTTGAACACGTTTCAAAACAGTTCTGTTTTATCGTCAGCATGTTCAAGAACAAATCAACATTAATATTGAGGTAAGATGATAAGACCAAAAATAATATAATTAAAATAACCTCAAAATATCATATCCTAAAATTAAATATTGGTAATTCCAAATTGAGATTCGAGTTAATTTCTGCCTATATTATTGTGTTAAAATTGAAGTTCTATAATATGTCAATTTAAAATAAATCTTCATGATAATTTATATCTGAAGAGGAGAAAAATGTTCGCCCAGACCAAGACTCGAACCCGGGATAATTCCCGATAAATGTCTTCTTAACCAAGAAGCCGCCATTTGCAAAGATAGAAGCAAATGCTTCATACCATTTGATGCTGGGAATTACAAAGTACATAAGAGAAAAAATTTGCATCCAGATCGGAACTTGCCCCAATAGCTCAGATGGTAGAGCATTGGCCTAGAAAGCCAAAGGTCCCGAGTTCGAGTCTCGGTCTGGGCGAAAATTATTCTCTTCAAATATAATTTATCCTTCAGTGAGAAGTGTTACATTAATAATAAAAATATCAATCTTTACGATAATGTTTATTCCCTTACTCCAGCTGAGAACTATTTTTGTTCCAAACTTATTTTTTTAATTTATACCATCTAATTTTAAGAGTGTAGCTTATATCCATGAATGACTTATTTTTAGGTTAATTAATTGCATTTCAAGAGGTGCATATAGAGGGATATAGTATAAGTTATACATTTATTTTTAATCTATCCTCTTATGCATAGGATGGACATTATACAACCTGCAGCAGAAGCAATGACCCATTTTAAACATGTTATTTTGGCATGAAGAAATACAACTACATATTATTAATGTACATTGCTCAAAAGAACAAATCCTATCATTTATTACATGTCACTTTTTGTAAATTATATTCTTTAGGTGTCCACCATTGTCAGCAATGTAATCTTCTGCACGAACATGCACATTCTCCATAACCTTACAAAGATGTCACCTGTTATGGTTTCGATTTTGGCGTGAATGTTGCTTTTCAAGTCTTCAAAAGTTGTTGGCTTATTAGCATATACTTTAGATTTTAGGAATCCCCACAGAAAAAAATCACAAGCCGATATATCGGGCGAATGCGGTGGCCGGTTGACATTACCAAAGCTGCTCTTACTCGTGCAATGTGGCCCGTGGTGCGAACCATATGTAGCCTACCAGGTGGTTTATTGTTTGCTGCAGATGCTGTTGCTCTGAACTGCTGAACCATCTCGTAATCGGCTTCTGAGATGGAACTTGATCATTCTGACCAATGTTAAAATGTTGCCAGAACAAACACTATGTCTGTACAACACTGTCACCACATTTGAAAAATGTTTCTATTATAAACGCACGGTGTTTGTTTGACCAACGCTCCATACTGACTGGCAATGCTTTGAACTGCACTATGCATTGGTACCAATATCAACACAATAGGAAGACATCTGCCGCAGCCATAACCCATGCCAGTACGTCTTCCTCGGATGCCACAAAGGTCTCGTATATGAATGAAACAATTATTTCATCTTAATTCCTCTATATCTCTAAGTAATCATTAATCAGAAATTTCATGTAACCCTACAGGTAGTAGTACAGCGGGGTCAAGCTGGGAGAACCTGCAGGGTCTTTGGCGCTGAAAAAAGTGGGAGTGTTGAATATGTGTTATGGTAAGAATTAAATTAATGTTTTTATTACCTCACCTCATATCCTTTTTCTTCTAGACTGCAGTTTCGGAGCTATATCTCCATCATCAGTAGTCTCTCATTGACCGGTGTTATGTCTTTCCTTCTGAGAAGGAAGAAGAAAACCGCCAAGAAATGACATAACACCGGTCAACGAGAGGCTACTAATGATGGAGATATAGCTCCGAAATGCAGTCTAGAAGAAAAAGGATATGAGGTAATAAAAACATTAATTTAATTCTTAAATTAAACCTCATAGTGTTCTTTTCCCTGTGAAAGTTAAATAAATGTGTTATGGTATTTTGCGTGTGTATAGTGGGGAAAAGGTATGTTTCTGTACATGAGTTCCTATGCTAAACGTAACTGTCTTGATCCCCACTACACATCCTCAAAGTCTGTAATGGGAATTTAGTTACACACTGTATAAGTATAGAGCGTTTTCATTGCCAATCTGATACATTGTACTGTTATTAAATTTATTACTAGTTACAATAAAATATATAAAAGACAGTTTTACGGACCAGTGTCTTGAATCATGCTACATTATTTTATTTAAGACTATTTAACTCATGCCCCAATGGGAGTCAATGACCAATCACATTTCAATGATTTTTTATTTATAACCAATCACAGTCCTGTCTTGCCTCGAATTTATCAACTGAAGTTCATCATATTAAAGAAAGCTCCTCCTTTTTAACATTCTGAATAGGTCATAGCAATATTTTGCAGTGACTGACTCTCTAAGAAATTCAGCTACCAGATTATAGATATATAGTGTATGAATGTCAGCAGATTAGCACATGCAGGAGATAATATAAAACATTTGTAACAATTGATTATACCACCAAAAAAAAGAAAACACTGCTTACACTTTCTTAAACAAATTGTTTTCCAGGAAATAACGTTGCAGAAAAATATAATAGACATATTTACATCATAGGACATCAGAAATTCATTAATACATATAATGTTGGTTATAAATTTCTCCACTAGAGTGCATTCTTACAATATTGTGATCCTTTGGCAACAAATAATTATCTGGTTGCAGTGATGAACAAAAGAAGCAAATGAAGTGTACCAATCATTTCTCATTTGTTTTCAAACATCGCCGTTTACATTAAATATATAAATATTTTAAAATAATTATAGTTAAATAATGATTTGTGAGTAAACAGCTTAATTTTATTCGTTAAATAGTCCTAACAAATGCCACTCTTGATTTCCAAATTCTCTAGATAAATTGGAAATCACTCGTGGCATTACTTATGATAATTAATGCTCAAAATTCCTCTTCTGTACAATCATTATAAATTCCTTGTCCTTAATAATTAATCCAGGTAATTAACCCTTGAGAACAAGCCAATTTATAACAGTCCCCACCTAGCCCAAACTCACAAGCCTGCGAATGACAATATCAATTACCATATCTATTTGAATAAGATATTAGAGTCTATTTGGAGAAAGGGAATAGTAACACAAACTATTGTAATTATCATTGTCTTCTTCAGAAACTTTAAACTTAAATTTTATATCAAGGTTATCCTAACATCAATCAAGTTTTCAAAAAAGACAATGATGATTATTACACTGGTTTATGCCATGTTTACTTTTCTCTAAATTGATTATACCGTTGACCAGTAATCAAAACCTCGTAACTCCATTCAAGAGTAAAATCTGGATTTTTGCATTATTCAATCAGCAAAGGCATAATTTGCATGCTATTAAAGTCTTATAACTCCAAGATGATTTTGCTGCCATCTATTAACAACTACAAAAACATGCATTTCTCAGCTATTAACCTCAGGCCCAAAAACTCACAACTCTGGTGGGGAGGAATAGCAAGGTGTTTGTCTGCTCTAATCTCAGGCCAAAGAACTTGCATTCCGGCATAACACTTTTCAGAAACTAATTTAAAAATGTAATATATTTTGAATTCCCTCCATGGTATCTTTACCTTGTCGTGGTAGTGTCATCCCAAGAGCTATGCCGGCGGTAGCATTGCTGCCAATAGGGTTACCCATGCTGGACTGTTCGAAGGTGATAAGCCAGACAAAAAAAATACCTTGGTCGAAAGAGTGGCCCTCTTTCACCGTAAAAATACAACTGTCAAGAAATGCGGACATGGGTTCAACTGGGGTAAAATTTTCCAGAGGTCAAATAGTCCCCCATTCGGTTCTCCAGGGTGGGACTACTTCAGGGAACCCATGCCAAAGGCTCAAACATAGGGACATGTTCCTAGGAACTTGGAATATATTTTGACTTAATTTAAAAAACAAACCAGTTATAAGGTTCCTTATTTCTCCTTATTTTTTTTAAATTATGGAGTTACGAGGTTTTGATTACCATCCGACGATATACATCCTGTGGTATAAAATGTATGTAGTACAATATTTTTTATTATAATTACATATATGTACCTCTATTTTATTTCTAATTGCTCAAGCACATTCAATACTACTGTTCAATAATACTCTCCCATCAATCGATAAGCATCCATTGAAATTATATGGAGCATGTAGAGGCCAAAGAGGAAAAGTGCACTTTTGGTTCTAGATCCTCATATATTTAGGTTAGGTGTTGGAATGTCAACTTTTGATTCACAACAACAAGATCAGCAAGTACTTTTTTTTTTTCTTTCATTGAGAATTTTCATCGCCATTGATATTTTTCTCTAACCGATCTTAATAATTAACATGAGTATAGCAAGTACAATATACTATTTACATTGTTCAAAAAATGAATAAAAGCTGAAGTAGAAATATACACCTCACCACAAAAATTAAAGAGATAGTAGGCATTTAGCACTCAAGTAGGAACTTGTCAGTTTTCCAATATGGTTCCAATCCATTTATGTTCAATTCTCATCAATTGTCCAAGCTTAAGTCTCTTGCATTTGATTTAATGACAAAGCTTGAAACAATGAACATTATATTATTAAAATAAATGTCCAGTCATAACTGAGTCATCTAAAGTATCATTCCTTGACACACAGCTATGGGACATGCTCTGGTTCAAGTCCCATGAGAGAAGAAATTTTCTCATGGAATTGGCCATTACAGGACCAGTGCCCACTCAGCATCATGAAGAATTTGGATAGCTACAATTAGTAGTAGCTCCAGGTTGAGAAAACCAACGATAACAGCTGGAGTACTTGACATGCTGGCCACATGTCACCACTAAGCTGACTGGATAAATGTGCACATCTGGAAACTACACATGTGGATGTTAGACCAAGGACCTTCTAGGCCTGTCCTGTCACACAGAAAATAAAATCATTATTATAATAAATAAATTATAAACAATTAATTATAGAGTTAGAATTTAACATTAATATTTCATTTTAGGAAGTGATATTTTGAGCTTATTTTAATTATATTATTTTCAGTCTGATCATCTTAACTCAATATTAATGTTGATTTGTTCTTGGACATGTTTCAAAACAATTCTGTTTTATTGTCAGCTTGTCCAGACTGGTTAGATTGGATGTCAGCTCCATCCTGTGGTTGGCCAAAGAACCTCCAAACAAGGTCACGCTCCGTCGGTATTTCAAAATTCATAACTCTGTTTTTGTTCTTCTGAATATAGATTTTTTCCCAAATAGTCAGCTCTTTTGTATTTTCTAACTGTTTTAATAATTTAGTGTCCGAATTTATATTATGTGAAGAAGTAATTCTTTTCATTATTCCCTGCCCCTACCCCAAGAAAATTTTTGTTGGAATTTTCTTGTCCATTCCAGTTAGCTCCCTTGTTTCTGACCTCAACCTCCATTTTGTTATCTAATAAGGATAACAACTCTAACATGTCTGAAATGTTTTGAGGTCTAGCAATAATCAAGTGATATTTAATTTCTTCTGGGTAATGATGGGATATTAAAGACAATAAAGATTTTTCATCAATAGAGTGGTTGGAGAAGTGCAGCCATCCTTGCTTTTTCTAGAAAATACCCAAGGTAACTATGATCTATTTTAGGGTTATATTTACCACTGGTAATCTCTAACCTGGCTTTATTTTGTCTTTCATGACCCCAATAGTAATAATTCATAAAAGCACTTTTAAATGTATTATAATCCATTGAGTCATGACATGCTATTTTAAACCAAGATTCAGCCGAATCTTTTAATGACCTTTTCACAAACATCATTTTATAATTATCGCTAATGGATTTTAATTGAAAATATTCCTCCAACTCAGTTATGAAATCAAGAGGACTTTGGCTAGAGTGATCTGAAAAACATGGTAAATTTATTTCTGACAATAAATTTGCCGGAATTTTAGAATTTTCCACAAAATGTTGAGATTGACTGTCCATACTACATTCTTTTGATTTGTCAAACTTATTTTCACTCGCACTAGTTGACTCTTTATTTTTATTCAAAATTAATTTACATTTATTTTCTAAATCTGTAACTTTTTCAATCAAATTTTCCATCTTTTCATTAACTACTTATTCTATTTTAACTACTTCACTTTTTGAATTATTTATTTCTTTTTCAACTTTACTTTCTAAATTTTCAATTGTACTTCCCAAATTTTTAACTGTACTTCCTAAATTTTCAACTGTACTTGCTAAATTTTGAACTGTACTTCCTAAATTTTGAACTGTACTTCCTAAATTTATGAAGCTATTTTTACATGCATCATCAATTTGTACGATTGATTTAATTACATAATTTACTTTGTCATCTACTTGTTTAATTTCACTATCATGTTTATCTTTCAAATCTATTATATTTTGTTCTACCCTGATTTTATTTAGATTACATTCAATTTTTAGGGACCGTTGAGCCCTAAGCTTCCTGACATTTGTCTTACAAGTGAGGAAAAACTCCGAATAAAACCTCAACCAGGAGCCTGTCCCGACCAGAAAAAAAATTATAAATTTGGGTGCAGCAAGATGTATATGTACATTCTAAGCCTGGAAGTAAAAATAAAAAAAAGGTTGTTAATATAGCATTAATGAAATTATAGCACCAACTTGACATGTGTTCAAATAGAAAATAAACATGCAATTTGGCACAAGATCAAACTGCTACCTCTGCTTCCTTCTTCACTAGATCAAATGCTTTGAGATAAGACATTGCCAATGTATACCCGTGATCTCAACCTCATAAGGTGATTTTCTCATCTGGACATGTTTCAGTGACCAGCATCCTCATTATCCTCTAGATTTTGGATGTTTGTGTTGGGATTATGAAGTCATCTGGTTTATGCCATTCTGATAGTGGATAGATGAATTTGAAATCAAATTCTGTTTGCCAGGAAATTCAAACTAATAACTCTATTCTTGTTCTTTTGAATGGAGATTCTTTCACCATACTGTGTATTTTGTTGATTTTTCTAATTATTTAATAATCTGGTGATCTGATAACGTGTATGAATTTCTGTCCAAAAAATGTGAAACTAATGCTGACTTTTCTATTTTCCTGTTTGGGGAATAGAGTTATGAGTTTTGGAAGTTTCTGGTAAGTAGGATTTGATCTCAAGTTCATATACATATCATCAGATGGATGGAAAATCAAATAACATCAGAACCTCAACATAAACAGTTGAAATCTGGTTGAAAATGGTATCAAGACTCTGTCAAGATGAGAAAATTCATATTATAAGATGAAGCGTATATTTCTGATTCAGTTTTTTTCTATAGAAATTTCTCAAATGGGAAACAAAAATATATTTTATGTCAGAATACACAAAGTTCTATTCTTCTTTGATTCACATAATACAGATAGTAGAGGAATCAAAACTGACAAAAACACTTCAAGTTTCACAATAAAGTTGATTCTTTTTTAACAGCCTCATCTTTACAATTTACTTGACTATTTTTAATATGTACAGTATGAATGTTCTGAGTTATGTATTTAGATCAGTAGTAATACAATTACAATTCAAAATAAAATAAAATTCTTTATACCTCACACAAAACATCGGTCGTGTAACTACTGAAGATGTAACCACCAAGATTATGAAACCAGTCTAAATAGAAGACAAGATATGAGGTGAGTGTAAAGAATTTTATTTTAAATTTTATATTAAACCTCATTGTGATATTTCCTACAATAGTTTAAGTAATACAATTATTATTACTGATATAATTAACAATGATATTTTATAGACACACTTATATACTTTCTTATATCACTGACATATTTGAGGCTTGCATCTAGTAAAACTGGAATTTAACCTGTTGCTTTCTTTTCAATCTATACATTAATATTCAGAATTGAGTGTTTGGACCATGGATAATAATAATAATCTCAGATTAATGGTCAGAATTGTGTGTTGGAGCATGGATAATAAGGACAAAATAACAGATTAATAGAATTTTGTTTTGAGGAAGATAAAAATAAAAAATCTAATTTTATGTACCAGTAATATTATTATAATTTTAGCTAGAACATTTAGCTGGAGAGTTGTAACTTAGAGAAAAAAGTACAGATTTATAAAAATGGATCATCAGAAAACATTGGCTTTAATGAAGACAGTTTATTGTCAATCTGTTTGTATGTCAGGTATATAAAAAAGAACAAAATGACACAATTAAGAAAACATAACAGAAGCAAAAAAGTTCCAGAAAACATGAGCCTTCAATTAGCAAGAAAATTGTAAATGTATGATTTAAGCCACCATTAACATCATTGTAAACACTAACCTAGTTAGACCAAATTAATTTTAAATGTAGAATTTGTTTGATGTTTTTATTATTAATTTAATACTTCTCAATGAAGGGCAAATTATATTAGAAGAGAAAAATATATGCTCAGACTGGGGTTTAAACCTAGGATCTTTGGCTTTCTATGCCAATTCTCTACCAACTGAGCTAGCTGAGCACTCCAATCTAAATACAAATTTTTCTCTTTTATACAATGTTAATTTTGAAGCACCAAATGCTATGAACTGTTGCTCGATCACATTGAAAGAAGCCTTACTGGCTTTATAAAGTGGTGTTTAAATTCCAAATAAAAGTCTTCTTAAGAAAGAAGCTGCTATTTGCATGATCGAGCGACAGTTCATAGCATTTGGCACTCGGGAATTATCAATGTGTAAGAGAAAAATATGCGTTTCGATTGGTGTGCTCAGGTAGCTCAACTGGTAGAGCATTGGCATAGAATGCCAAAGGTCCTGGGTTCAAACCTCAGTCTTCAAATATAAGTAGAATTTATTATTCATTTCCAACTAATTTGGCTCAAATTTCATTCATGGCTTACAATTTATTATCCATTTTCAATTTAATTGGTCTCAGATTTAATAAATAATACAGTACTATTTTATATGTTGTATGTTAGAGTTACTGTCATTCTAGGAACAAAGTCTGAATCACTATGACATTAAACTAATTGATGGTGGTAAAGACATGGTGAATTATACATATATTACTATGTTAGCATAAAAACTTGTGTGGCAATTCTCCATGATAAAGTTCTTGAAGAGAGTTATGCTGTTTCCATTTCCATGATATCCTAGTGTTCTGACACGTGTGAAGTTCCCATGTTTTAGACTTATACTGTACCCATCTGATACATTCTGTACAACTCCACCTGTTGATGCAAATTATGCGTCTTTCATTTCTTTCATTTTTATTATTTGTTGAAATACGTAAATCTTATTTTTGTATTCATAATTCTGCCATGCATGGAACTTAGGCATCTGTATGTCGGGCCACATATCATTATTATTCACATTACATAAACCTGCATCCTGTCAGTTTTATAAATCGGGGATTTACTATTTGACATCATATATTGTCATGTTAGCCAAATTAAGTATGCTGGTAACATTATTCATCTACATAAGATGATGTAATTGACAACCAATCACAGTCATTGCAAATGACATCACAGCAGCATTTAATTCGCTGCTAACCTTCCCCTCTTCTTAGAGGTGTTGTTACAGGGATACCAATGTTGGTTTTGTTGGCTCCTCCCTCCCACTCCACCAGCTATTATAGCGTGGCTGGAGACTTCACTCTTCATTTAGCATTTGTGCCGGTTAGTAGTCCTACACCACAATGGGTCTGGAGCTCAATTCTCCAATATCAAATTAGTGCTATATCATTATGCATAATGTATAAATTCGTGCATCAGGGAGTTCCTCATTAACAAAACTATCTAATGCATCACCTGCATTAGATCTGAATGTTAGATTCTAATATCTACATCTGCACCTCATATCATTATTCAACATCAATCATCTACTCGACATTCGGAAACCAAATCGATTATTTTTTTTTTCAAATGCCTCAGGTTGTCATTTCGACATTTCTGGTGTTCTCTCCTGGCATGGCATACTTGTAACCCATTTCTGAGGATGGGGCGCCTGGAAGGCAGGGTTACTTTGCCCGATGATATGAGAGTTGATGATGATGGTAATGATGCACCAGGAGAAATCTTAAAACTAAACTTAGCTAAGCTAATTGGGTGAATATGATGTTGATGATGATGAGGGCCAGATGGTGTTCCAACATTTACCTTACAGGTGAGGAAAACCCCGAAAAAATCTCACCCAGGAAACTTGCCCCAACCCGGGCACGCTGCATGACAAGGCAGCACGCTACCTCGAGACCACAGCGGTGAGGTCATTGGCATAACCTCATTTGTATCATCAAGATTCATAATTCAAGATAAAGTGCTACGTCACGTATCACACATATCTACAGTTGCACATATTTCAAGTATCCAAACACAAAATTCAATGTGCAAAGTAGAACAATCTCAAGTGAAAATTATTCAAAATATATTTATTCTTCATTAATGGTGAAGTGGTCCTCCTTTATTTTAATTTTCATCTAAATTTCTTCATTCCCTCCTGACCTAAAGTGATACCTATAGTGTCATGTGTATGACCACCTGGCTACCAGAGCAGTGTCATCATAAACACTAACCCATGCGACACTACTTATTAATAATGTTTACTTCTGTAAAAGAAAAAGAACATATCTTGCACTGCTTCTAGTGTGCTACAAGTAAAGCATTATGAATAAATTAGGTGAATCTTATTTCATAAGTAGTTGTGTTTTATTTGACATGTTTCGATATTCTGTCCTATATTATCATGAGCATGGATATGAACAGCATGTCGAAACATGTGAAATAAAAACAACTATTTATGAGGTAAGATGACCAGATTCACCTTATTTATTAAGAAGAACCTCATGTTACTTCCTATTGTAATTTATTAAAACATAAAGTTTATAAAGTTATATTTAAATTAATGTTGGGAAGTAAACATTATGGGGTTATATCATTAATAGTGAGTGGAGAAGATATTTTTAACGACTCACCTCATACAATTTCAAATTTGTTTGATACCGGCAGTTTCAGAAAATATCTTGTCCCTCTTCAGTCATGACTTCCACTGCAGAGAATTTCATCAGTGAAGTCATGAAGGAGGACAAGATATTGTCTGAAACCGCCGGTATCAAAGAAATTTGAAATTGTATGAGGTGGAGTCATTAAAAATATGTTCTCCACTCACTATTAATTTATTAAGTTAGTAGCAGCTTATAAACATACATTTACAATTTTCTTGCAATTGGCTCATTTGCAGACCCATGTTTACTGAGTTGGGCTCAACTGCACTTCTACTAGCACTTGATTTTTCACTTATATTGTTGTTCTGTATTTACCAACATTATTTAATATTTTAAACTTTTTCAAACATTTTTTATAACATTATTAGACAATTTTGAAGTATTTATTTAAATATGCAAATCACATTATTATGACACTGCTAGACAATATCGTGATGCTAACTGCTATTTTCTCCACAGAGTATATTACTTAGTCTATGATTTTTCTATCGCTGATTTGAGTTATCGCTTGTTGGATCAGCATTAGGGAGTGATAAGTAAGTGTATACCCATTTTTAATAAATGTTTGGTAATTCTAATATTATTAATATTTTTTTTAACATAGATTTGGGGATTTATTGCAAATATTGGTAATTTAAATTTCATATCGACGGATAGTAATCGAGGATGATAATCGATATGTGGTTTGATTGGGGTTATCGCTGGCTCTATAAACTCTGGCGCACGCGCACTGTTGTTCTATAGGACTTTGAAAGCACGCTAGTTTAAGTGCAGTTTTTCCCTGAGTTGTTTTCTATTATTATGTACCTTGAATAGTACTAGTAACTCTGGCACATGCACACTGTTGTTCTATAGGACTTCGAAAATATTTCACGCTAGTTTAAGTGTAGCTTTTCCCTGAATTGTTTTCTATTATTATGTACTTTCAATAGTACTAGTTTTTACTATAATTTTTATACACTCTGTATGTCTGTGATATACATATCCCTATACACATACACACATACATACATAAGCTCAACACAATACATTAAGATGAAATATTCTTTTCTTCTTATTTTCTTAAGGGTAGAATTATAGTCTTGATGTTCACTTCCTTTTGGTAGGTTGTAGAATGCAGTACCAATACTTTCTTTTAATTTGATGCGTATTAATACATATAATGCTAAAAGATTTTAGAGTTAGTGATGTGCTATTCAAACATACAGAAGAAAACAACATTGAACTTTATAACTAGGTGAATTCCGCTGTAACTGATGTAATAAATGCAACAATATAAAGTAATATTTTTAATTTTTTTTAGCCTTCAAGATAGTAGGGCATTACTTTTCCTCTTCAAAATATGTATATATAGGTTTCAGTCTCTTTAACAGAATATATGGGTTCAAACTCCAGTTTAGGCATAAACTTTCCTCTTCAATATAAAATACCTAATTTATTAATATTTTCATTAACTGACTTTCCTTCTCAGAAAAAGAACTGAATAAAGTGCAGTAATTATGTGGGCACAAAGACCCACTCCAAATAAGATTCTTACATGGGGCATGCCTCACCAGGCTTGAGATATCATCCTGAGAGATTGCCAGAATAATACAATATCATAGTTTTATAGGCAAATTTAAAATTCTGTTTTTAGGAGAAAATAGATTCAACCTCCAATCAAATGATATTCTAACAAAAGAAAAGACTTTGTAAGTAGTTATACGTACAAGAATGTAAAGAAACTCTTAAATTTAAACTTACAGAATGAATTAAGACATTCTGGATATCTTGCTAGAACTAAACTTAAACTTTATATTCTTATTTTTATGTACAAATTTTACCACTTCATGTGTATGTAACTAAGAATAATAGAAGTACAATATGTTCTAATATATTGCAAGATATTGAAATGATTACTATTTCTGGTAAAGCAACTTTGTGTGGATGTTGTGTTTTCCTGTAAAAACAACCTTGGACAGATCACATTAAAGTTCCATTACACGACAGACTATTAGTACCATAATAATATTAAAAATTTTCAAAATAAATAAATCATTTTGATGTTTTTTATTATTAATTTAACACTTCTCACTGAAGGATAAATTATATTTGAAGAGAAACAATTTTGCGAATTACAACGTATATAAGAAAAAAAATTTGCATCTAGATTGAAACTCGCCCCAGTAGCTCAGTTGGTAGAGCATTGGCCCAGAAAGCCAAAGTCCTGGGTTTGAGTCTCAGTCTGGGCGAACATTTTTCTCTTCAAATATAATAATTTTTATGTTTCCATAGTTGGACAGAATTTTATTTAGAAAGAACATCCATTCATTTTCCAAAATACATATTTTCTATCACAAATCAGAACTATTCCATATTTGTGGTCAAGTGTGGTCATAAAATTAACTTAAGAAACATCAAATAACATTTATAATGTTTCAAAAACTTCAAAATATTTATAAAAGTTTCAACGAAACAGGACTGTTTTTTCGCACATTACCGTCTAAGTCGCTCATACATACTATACTTCACTTTACAATGGCAGCAGAACTACAATTAATCCAATGTACATAAAACGACATATATAGTGCTCTATAATGTAAGATTGGTTACTTTTTGTTTTTTTTATAATGTGGAATGTTGTCTAATGTGGAAAAAAAATTGGTCCCATGTGATTCTACTTTGAACAAGTGTTACTGTATTTTTATATATTTCAATCAGGGACAACTTTTGGTCCCTCAAATTAAGCCCTTTTTATAATTTTAATTTATCATTAATATAAAATTTCATTATTTAAATAATATAAAGCATTTTAAATGGTTGCATATTGATGTTTAAAACACTGTTAATGTTGTTGGAATGTGCTACTGATGTTCTTTCTCATGTGGACTCGCATGTACTTTCCTGGTTAATACAATCTGGCTGTCAAGACAACATTCATACATTCAACATTTTCACTGCCTCTTAGTTAAAGAATTTTCAGCACACTGACAGCTACATTTCTTGGCTATTAAACATTAATGAATTGAAAACTCTTATTTTTATGGCAACTGAAAGGATCAGAGTCTAGACATTAAATAAAATTAATTATTTATGTCCACAGTCATTTTCATATTTTATATGGGTATAGAAGTGAATATAGTCAGCCGCAGTGGACTAGTGGTTATGTTCCTTGCCTCTGGTCGTAGGTTTAAATCCGACCAGAGTCAATGAATTTTTTTAGGATGGAAAAATCCAAGGAGTAAGTCCTTTGTGAGGGACTTTATACAGTGGGTCCCAAGTCTGAAGATTTTTAGGCTTGTAAAAGATTAATATTTTATCTTAGGAAGTGATATTTTGAGGTTATTTTAATGAAATTATTTTTAATCTGTTCATCTTACCTCAATATTAATGTTGATTTGTTCTTGAACTTGTTTCGATTATATCATAATCATTGTCAGCATCTTGCCCAGACTGGTTAAATTTATGTTGCACACCCTGGATGTCGATGTCAGCTCCATCCTGTGGTTGGGCCAAAGGATGGAGCTGACATCGACATCCAGGGTGTGCAACATAAATATAACCAGTCTGGGCAAGATGCTAACGATGATTACAATATAATCGAAACAAGTTCAAGAACAAATCAACATTAATATTGAGGTAAGATGAACAGACTAAAAATAATTTAATTGTAAAAGATTGTTAACCTGAATAAAGAGGCCTCTAAACAAAATTCATCCCAGTAATACTTTAGTTATATTTAAATTAATATTGGGAAGTAAACATTGTGAGGTTATATCATTAATAATGAGTGGAGAACATATTTTTATCGACTCACCTCATATGATTTCAAATATCTTTGATACCGATGATTTCAGACAATATCATGTCCCTCTTCAGTCATGGCTTCCACTGATGAAATTCTGTGATTGTTGATTTCAATAAGAGTATAATATCTAACAAATTAAAGAAATTCAGAAAGATAAAACAACTTAAAGAATGCTCTACCCTAAAAATTGTTAGTAAAGAAAAGAAGAATTTCAAGAAAATTACTTACCATCCAATAGTACATAGGAAATTTCAAAAAAACATTTGACAAATACATTATTTTGGCACCAATAAATAAATTTAGTCTGGAAAAACTTCTAAGTACCAATAAAAAATCAACATCCCAGACAGTAAGAAATCTGGAATTTATCAAATAAATTGTAACGATTGTAGCAAAGTATACATAGAAAAACAAAAAGGAATTTGGAAACACGCACTAAAGAACATTTTAGAAATATTAAAAATTGTGAAATTGAAAAATCAGCAATTGCTGCACATAGTTTGCTAGAACATCATAAAATTGAAAAAGAGGCAAAACTTTTGAAACAATTAGATAAACCGTTGGAATTGACAATTTGGGAAATGATATTCATTCAGAAGAATAAATATTGATCTATGAATTTCAATATTCTGGTGGATAAAAATTTAATTACAAAGTTTATAATCCCAACAAAAGATGGCAGCACAAGAGGTGATGTCATTAGAGAAATCAACAATCACAGAATTTTATCAGTGGAAGCCATGACTGAAGAGGGACATGATACTGTCTGAAACCATCGGTATCAAAGATATTTGAAATCATATGAGGTGAGTCGATAAAAATATGTTCTTCACTCACTATTAATACTTTAGTTGCCTACTAGATGTCTCATTGAGTCGATATGTTGACTGCTTACCATTCATGAGATCTTTAAGGAAATAAGAGTAACTGAATTAACTTGTTCTAGTAACACCTAACAAAGGAGAGGCTAAGGTCTAACATTGGGCTGTTCCTTATAGATAGATATATAACTTCTTGGCATGACGGGTCTAGAAAGTCCTTGTACAACTATCTGGCTGCTGGCCTCACCTTCCACACATTCCATTTACAGAGGTGGAGAATATCCAGCCAGTATAGGAGTGACACATGGTCAGACTGAATCAAGAGAAGAATTCACATTTAAAGATTTAAGCATTCTCACTCTCAGGGATTCAACAAACTGAATTAAGAGAATCATTTTCACTTTAAGGAATTCAGCAGACTAAATCAAAATGCACATTCTCACTATCAGAGATTCAACAGACTTAATAAAGAGCTGAATGTTATTATTTAAGAACCCTTATAATGAAAACTTCCATTTTTATCATATAATATTATTTAATATGCCCAGCTTCATGGGCTAGTGGTCAGCATTTCTCACTACTGTTCACGAGGTCCCGAGTTCGATTCCTGGTCAAACCATAGGAATTTTTCCTTAAACGGAACCATTTCTGTGGTTTTCCATGATCTGGATTTTAGGTTAAGAACTCTCCTGGCGCTTCATTATCATTATCACCCATTATATCATCAGGTAATGTTACTCAGCCTTCTATGCGCCTCAACTTCAGAAGTGGGTTATAAATAAGCCAATGCCAGGAGAGAACAGAAATGTAAAAATGACAAACCTGGGGCATTGAATAACAAAAAATATTTTTAAAAATCATTTATAACTATTTGAGATTAGCATATGGTATCAATGACAATATAATGATAACACAGTTGAGAAACTCAGTCATCCTCAATTATATTTTATTTTAAAATTTCAGATTGTTTCGTCTTCAGTACCTAACAGACAGCCGAAGATGGATCACAATCTATTTGAACTTCAAAATAAAAAATAAATTATAGCTGAGGACAAGTGAGTTTCTCAGTTACTGTATGTTGTTATTATAGCCCGGATTTGTATGCAATATAAAGTACTAAATATGCATGAAAAATGTAGAAAATATGCAAAAACAGATTGTAATAAAATCAAATAAATGATTTGCTTTGTGGGTAATCTTAGCTTAATACTGCTGTTACTGAGATAAGGAAGGTTTTCATGAAGTTTTCTTGTGTGAAGCTCCTTCGTCTGTCAGTGAAGAAGGTTTTATACAATGCGAATATCCTTTCTACATCACATGATGTTACAGGTGCATGTGAAAAATACCACAGTTCTTCTTCAGTGAATTCCTCTTCGGTTACAGATTTTTCACTATCACCAGATAGCATTTTGCTAATTTAACAAATTCTATTGTAGCCAGGATTTTTATTTAATACTTCACTAAGCTTATGAAATGCAATTTTAGCAATACTGTAATATTATTTCTCAAGGCCCATGAGTATTCCCCTCTTACACAGATGTAAATATATATGTTACGCTTAGGCCTATATCAAATTGATTGCAGAGACTTTTTTAATTTAAAAAATGAATTAATAATTAGTTGAAGGGAAAATTATTATTTAATACCACATTTAGGAGTAAAATATGCATTTATGCATTATCAAATACCACTCAAATTGTATGCGAAGGGACCACTTAACATGTAAATCATTTCCGTATACTTTTAATGCGTAAAACAAAACGTACATTTCACATACAAATCCAGGCTCTAGTTATTATCATTTCAATTTTGATAATATTATTAAAATTCATTGGAGAACATTTTGTTTAAACAACTCACCTCATAGGATTCATGCTTCCATGATACCGCGGTTTCAAACACAGTTGTGTTCATCTTCAGCCATAACTCCGACTGACAAAATTCTTCGGCCGTCAACTGTTCTATTGTCGCCATCTTCAGTGCTGCCATCTATGGTTGAATTTATGAACTTCGAAATCAAAGTAATTTTGTTAGGGATATCAAATTTGATTTCGAAGTTCATAAATTCAACCATAGATAGCAGCACTGAAGATGGCGACAATAGAACAGTTGACGGCCGAAAAATTTCGTCAGTCAGAGTTATGGCTGAAGTGAACACGACTGTGTTTGAAGCCGCGGTATCATGGAAGCATGAATCCTATGAGCTGAGTTGTTTAAACAAAATGTTCTCCGATGAATTTTAATGATTATACCTCATAATGTTTACTTCCCAACATTAATTTAATATTTGATAATATTGTTTAGTATAAATAATTAAAGGAATTTTAACATTAGACATGAGACAATGTTATGTAAATAATTTTTTTTTTATTCCGGCTTTTACAATGAATATACATTTTTCCGGTACCCATGTTCACAGTTAACTACACATTTGATTCAACACATTTTTCCATTCTTGTCTGTTCATCCATATATCTTCTTCTACTTCCCATTCCCTCTTAGTTTCATTGATTCCCTGAATCCACGTAATATTTGGTCTACCCTTAATTTTTCTTCCCTGTGGTTCCCAATCCATGATTATCTTAGGTAGTCTTCCTTCTTCCATCCTGCTAATGTGTCCGTACCAATGTAATTGTTTCTTCTTTATAAAATCTAATATTGAATATTGTACCTGCATTTTTTCTTTTATATATGAATTTCGGATTTTATCCTTCCTGGATATTCTTGAAGCACGTAAATAATATGTTTATAAAAAACAGATAACCCTGAAGGAACTTTTTGGGAATATATAAGAAGAATATGATAGGTACCGGTTAAGGTAATGAATTATAAGACAAAAATTCAAGACACATCCAGTATGTATATTTAGTTTAATGAAAGAATGACTAAGTCTGGGTACACTTTAATGGATACACAATAAAAGAGTTCACTGCACTACAGTGTCATGAAATTTGTTTTGACATATGAGAAGTTTTTAAATTTGGAAGTTTAGAATTCAGGATCTAAGTGTGAAAATTAGAACTGCAAAGAATTACAGTATCATACACAGATAATTAATATTAGGCCTATAGAACCTGTTTAGCCATCACTAGAAAGTAATATAATACTGATATCTTACTGATTATTGCCAAATAAGCAAAGCTGAAGTCATTGTGAAAGCACAGCACCAGCATTAATAAAATTGTACATTCTGTAGTTTATTTGTTATTATGATGGACTAATTTGTGTATATTTTCCCTCTCTGTCAAGCTCTTTGATTTTGAATCATATAAGTATTATGATAGTACTCATTCCTGCAATAACATTATCCATTTGTTAACAGTAGAAGATAATTCAAATATTAAGATAAGTTGGGTTCTAATGTTCTGTGTAGTATTGTATTTATTTGATAGTAGTCTGTATATTTCACTATCAACATCTCCTCTTTCAGGAATTAATTTATTATACATAGAGAAATTTCAAATATTCTAATATAACTTGCATTTCAATGCAACTCACTAATATTAGGGTTCAAAAAGTAAATATAATAATTACTTATTTTAGGAATTCACACTATGAGTTATATTCATTTAGGTAAAATTTTTTTATCGCTCACTTCATATTATTCTTCTTCTCTAATTATAAACTAGTTTCGGAACATAGTTTCTGTCCATCCTCAGTATCATCACGACCATTGTTCTGTCATCTTGAAGAGCAATCCTTCGCTCCTTCCATTAGCAGACTGAAAAACCTTGAATCCAGGTCACTCTCCCCAGTAATTTCGGAGTTCATCAATTTCTTCTTTTCACTCTATTGAATGTAGATCTTTTCCCAAACAGTAAGTTCTTTTGGTTTTTCTATTTGTTTTAATAATTTAGCTTCTTTCTCGATAAGATGTTTTTTAGACCATGCATGGGCAGCCACTGCAGATTTTTCTACTTCCTCTTTCTTGACATTCCTGAGATGTTTTTGAGAAATTTGAAAACTAGAGTGAAAGAACATCTCAGGAATGTCAAGAAAGGGGAAATGGAAAAATCTGCAGTGGCTGCCCACGCATGGTCTGAATAACATCTTATCGAGAAAGAAGTTAAATTATTAAAACAAATAGAAAAACCAAAAGAACTTACTGTTTGGGAAAAGATCTAAATTCAAAAGAGCGAAAAGAAGAAATTGATGAACTTTGAAATTTCTGGGGAGAATGACCTGGTTTGTTTTTCAATCTGCCAATGGAAGGAGCGAAGGATGGCTCTTCAAGACGACAGAACAACGGTTGTGATGATACTGAAGATGGAACAGAAACCATGTTCCGAAACTAGTTTATAGTTAAAGAAAAAGAATAATAATATGAGGTGAGTGATAAAAAATTTTACCTAAATTAAATAATATTTATTTCCAGTCTTCTTAATGAACTTTCGTTTAAAATCCTTGTGTGTTCCTGAAAGAGAAGTTGTGTTTCCAAAAATATTTAACAATACTACATGTAATCTTAGTACACAACATGTCTCAATAGTATCAAGTAAATCGTTCAAAAATAAATTCTTCAAAATTTGTCCACAAATAATTTCACCATAAAGATGTAAAGCCATATAAAACACCATACATACTAATATTGTCTGTTTCTTTCTGATAATTCCTAAACATATTCTCATTAGGTCTTGATTTGAAGAATTCATTTTTGTAAAGCATAATTATTTCCTTTGATAACAGGACATAGTTCATCCTTAGAAACCTTATAAACAAGAGCACATAAATTGCTGTTATGCTTAAATTAAATTATCCTCAGACTAATTTAAAAAAATATTAGAAAAAAAAATATTGTGCTATAAAATTAAACTTTATTGGAAGTGAAAAATAGTAAAAAGCACCATGGAATTCATTTTGTCTAGACATACTAAGGCAGTTTGTCTTAATCCTTCCTTTCATGTGCACTGTAGATTTATTACAAATGAACTGCATTGATTGAAAAAAATAAACAAGCTTCATTAATCTAGAATTAAATAGTGGTAGATATTTTTAATTTTTTTTTCTACTGATATTGAATTTCAAGGATTGTCAAAAAGTCTTCCCTTCCTTTTCTGGCTTTAATATCATTAATGTTAATTATTTATTTATGGTAAAAGAGTCCCCATTGTTGGCTTTCAAAATTGTTCTGGGGTATTTGTTATATCACAAGTCACAGTGCTAACTGCAAATTTTTTCAGTAGCAAAAACTAGAATCAAGTTATTACTTTTTTTAAATTCTTATGAGGTAATGATAAAAACCATGATTATATGTTAAAATATGCCTAATTAAATTTACCAAAAATAGTTAAATATTGTAGTAATTATTAGGATTAAAAGTTGGTTTATTTTGTAGTGATATTTCTTCATACCAGTACTTGTTTGTGAGAAAAAAAAAAACTTTATCCAGAAAACTTTAAGATTAAAAAAAAATATATTTTATATCAGATATAATAATCAAAACTATTCATTATTGAATTACTCTTTAGAGTGTTTGCAGTAATAAAACACTGTGTAACAACTTGAAAATCTTTCTTTTCTGGTTATACTTTTTATTTATAACCTAGCATTAACTTCATCAATTGTAAAATGGCATAATGACAGTGAGTTGAGATGATGTAGGGCCTAATGTTCATTCTTAATCAGGACTGGTCTTGCTCCAAAGGTTTTTGTTTTGTTTTTTCTTTAATTTTAACTGTATTACTGTATATGTTTCTTTGTAACTAAGAAATAATTATGAACTTATCAAAATGTCTTGAAGGAAAAATGAAGTTACTTCTTAAAATATTAACAATAAACATTTATAGGCCAATATTTCAAATTAATAAAAGTTTTTAGTTTTTTTATAAAACAATACATTAATCTGGTATATGAATGTCTTATTATTTTATTAAAAGTAGCCAATATCAAACTCCCACTTATTCAGGTTTACAAGGAAATTAAAAACATGGACAATTTTAATTAGAAATGTCTAAATAAGTTAACCATTGGCACATCTGCTTATAAAATTTGCAATTATTGAAATTTATTGCACTGCAATATTTAATCACATATAAATTCTGTAATCAATCTAATAGTCTCATTCAGTTCAGTTCTGTAGAATAATAAAAACAAACCAATGTAATTTAAAATTTTCTCCATGATGTTAGACGGAAGAAACTTTCAGGACTCGTAGTTAAAGGGAAAAACTGAGGAAGAAAATATAATTGTTATTCACAACAGGATAATTGAAATTATGCTTTTTTATTTTTTCTTCTTATAGTAGTTTTTATTATCTATTTTTATAAGAAGATATTATGTGTAGGAAACCTTTAAACTGGAATAGCACACACATGAATAACTAGGAGTTTGTTGGTATGAATAAATAGTAATATAAAAGTTACCTCAAATGATCATATTTTTGAAACAATGAACTAAGAAGTAACAACCAGTCTCATTTCATTTAATATTTGATAATCAATCGAGTTGGTGTTTACTTGATGAAAATCCATATTCATTAATTAAATAAAAATAAAACAGTTTTATTTGATTTTCATATTTATTATATAATTCAGTGACAGCTGTTTCGGTACACTGTACCTTCTTCAGACATGTTAACAAATTATGAATTGTGTTCCAACTGATCTAAGCAACAATACAACAATATTTATTTAAATTTTTAAATTTAACAAAGGGGATTCATTCAAATCAAGTTGAGAATTTAACAGTTTATTACTACTTTTCAATTGATTAATTTCTACAGCTCCAAAAGATCTAACTTCTTACCCTTATCACAAACATGTAAAATTTCAAAATTTGGATCGAAACGATGATTAAATTGGAATAGGTAGTTAGCATATTTTGAATATTCTAAATATGCTCATGTGTTCCTTTACCCGAGAGCATATAACAGAAATTTAGAATATTCAAAATATGCTAACCACCTATTCCAATTTAATCGTTTCAATCCAAATTTTGAAATTTTACATGTTTGTTATAAGGGTAAGAAGTTAGATCTTTTGGAGGCTGTAGAAATTAATCAATTGAAAAGTAGTAACAAACTGTTAAATTCTCAATTTGATTTGAATGAATCCTCCTTGTTAAATTTAAAAATTTAAATAAATATTGTATTGTTGCTTAGATCATTTGGAACACAATTCATAATTTGTTAACATTTCTGAAGAAGGTACAGTGTACCGAAACAGCTGTCACTGAATTATATAATAAATATGAAAATCAAATAAAGCTATGTTTTATTTTTATTTAATTAATAATGATATTTGACTGGTTCCAAGCAGTACTTTTGTGAAATACAGAAAAATAGTTATGAGGTGATTAAATACAAAATAATAAACTGTCTTCTTAAAATAAGTTATGAGGGTAAAGAATGAAGAATAATCTTGGGATGAACAGTTCATTTATGTCCTTACTGCAGCATACAAAAATATATATACTTTTTTTTTTTCCAGATACTTAAATTATTTGGAGATGTGCTAAGCAGAAGTACAATCTGGATTTGTGATAATAAAAAACATTACTATGTAAGCATGAGATGGATTTTTTTTCTATTAGAAAATTGTTATTATTTTCCCACTACTGTCTACCATCCTTGTGACTCCTTGCGATTTTTTTAAGTGAAAGAAAAAATAATTTTGAAAAGAAAATTGATAGGCTAATTTAAGAGTTTAATAACAAAGGACCATATTTACAAAACTAACAGTTTTTAAATTAGAGTCACATTTAATATCATGAATTTGGTTACTTTCTAATGTAAGACAATGGTACATCTTATTATGGCATATTAAGATATACCATCATAAATAGAAAACAGACATGCGATATTAGGAAATATATATTCATGACACTGAAAATGACCTACACTTGACAATTGTAAATTTTGTATTTGTCTTTTGTTACTGAACACTTGACAAGTTCTTTTTTTATTTATTTTTTGATTAGCCATAGGCTCATAAATACAACTTGGACCCTTTTTCTGTCTCTTTTTAAGAGTTACACTTGAGCCTATCTCTTGAAACACATGAGAAATAATCAGTTATTTATTATAATGACACTAGCTTGAATGTATAACAAAATAAAGCTATTGATATGATGCTTGTATATTTTAAGAGAAAAATTTCTGCACAAAAAATAAAATACTATATTTCGAATACAACAGCTCCTTCGCTGTTGCTTTATGAAATCCTCGTTATGAAATGATAGAATAAAGATAGTGTTCCAAACCTATAATTTTACAATTAAAACATTTTGTCTGTTCATTCTTACCTCTTAGAGTTGTTTTTGTCAAACATGTTTCACAACTTCTTAGCCCCATCGTCAGCGATTACAGACTGAATTTTCTCAGTCTGTAATCGCTGACAATGGGGCTAAGAAGCTCTGAAACATATTTAACTTTTATAGGAATTAATCACTATGAGGTTTAATTTATGGTGAAATTAAATGTTTCTTACCTCTCCTCATATAAATTTTCTAAGTTGATCGCGATTTCGAGACATTCAGAAAAACAAAGGAAAACTTACAAACTTCGAAATTCCTGCAAATTTTGACCTGATCCAGAGGTTCATCGGTCCACCAACAGAGGGAAGAAGAAGAAGAGTTTCTTCCGATCGACATAACACCAGTCGCCAACAAAGTTCTGATGATGAGACAGTTATAGTCTCGAAATCGCGATCAACATAGAAAATTTATATGAGGAGAGGTAAAAAACATTTAATTTCACCATATCTGAAACATATGTTCAACAAAAACAACTCTAAGAGGTAAGAATGAATAGACAAAATGTTTTAGTTATTAAACAAACCTCTTAATGTTACTTCCTATTGTATTTTAAAATTATAATTTTACAATTGATATACTGGAATGATGTGACTGCACAGACCAGTCCTGCCCTTAGCACCGCAGTATTTACACATTATGAAGCCAGAGGAGTATGAGTGGAATGAATCTCATTCATTAATAAGAGGATTGTCTTTCATAGGCTTACCCAGCCTTTCCCATTTTTACTGGAAATGCATTTTTATAACTCATACATGTTATCGTAGATAAAATGTGCTTTACATACATACAGGAAATCATCTTTAATCACTTTACCAAGCTACACTTGGTATATATAACCCACTGACTAGAATAAACTGTTAAGTTCACCAGCAAATTCTGGTGCGAGGGAATGCAACAGAATAGATGGTGTTCACAAAACTGTATTGCCTTTAAAATGCCTTGAGCTTCTCAAATGTCATATCTTTGAGAATGAGTCTTCAACACTTAAAGAGTTTTGCATTAACATGATGCTCAAGAGATCATGGGTAAAGCCCTTTATTTTGGTTTCCCCTCCCCCCAATAAGGGTAGAACTCACCTCATGCACAGGTGACAAAAATGCTATGACATTACGCATTGCTCTCCTTACGACCACTACTTTGTGTGGCTGTAGGTGTTCCTCCTGCACTTCCGCCACCTCCATTGTTTCCATTATTATTCAATTGTGCCAACTGTTTGAAGAGTGATGAGTTGACAAAGCGAGGATATGAGTCCCGATGCATGAGCGTGTAGATCTGGAGTTGAGCCTCGTCAAATGTGTGCGGTGTTGGGTCAACCATGTTACGATTCACTATTTCCCGCACCCTTGAGTCCAGACTCACCTAAAGTAGAAAGAACAGTAGCAAATTTCATAAATTTCAAACACAATTATATATATTCAAATAAACAAATTTAGAACTCACATTTGAAATACAACATTGGACAACAGAAAAACTGCAACAATTGCCAGATTCATAGCATAGTGCATTTCTTAAGAAAAGAGTGGTTTCTTTCATGCAGCAAACAAAAAGTCAAAATTTGTTAAGAGCATTCTTAAATTTAATCAGATTTTTAATGAAATTCAGTTGAAAAAAAAATTGGGAAAAATATTTTAGTTGTCAATTTAATAAAAAATAATCAAATAAGCTGACAAAAAAATAGAAAAAGAATGTTATACCTATAATTGAACCGACATTTCAACATAACAATACTATAATTAATGAATAAGTATAATTTAATCAAAATTAAAGACGGAAGTACTAGTAACACTATGAGGTATTTTCAATTTATAAATGAGTTGGAGAAAATATTTTTATATCTCACCTCATAAAGAGTTGGAGTTTGACTGAAGATGAAGGTAAAATTGGCCTTTGAAACTTTTTTACTTTATAAAGTAGGATATAAAACATTTTCAAAAACTCATTTATAAATTTAAAAAGAAAAAGTATAATGGTACATCAAACACATTTAATGAAATTTATCATCATCATCCGGTATCATGACAGCTGCCGTTGTCTTCCGGAAACCAAATGCCATTCCTCTCTGTCCATCCATTGATCTTCTTCCAATCCTCTGATAATCATAGCCGCTTGTACTCCTTCTATCCAGGTTTATAACAAATAATACATAATAAAAAATAATTATATTTATATTGGCAGAGTTAAGGCCATGAGGTATTTTCTTGCACTCAACCAATTAAAATTAAAAGTATACAATACCAACATACTGGTGTATATACATACAATTACATTTTTACAAATTATGATTAATGAACAATTACAATAATAATGTTGCGGCAAATTTCAAGAATTATTCCACATTGGTCATTTACTTCTTGCAGCATTGACATTTTGAGGGTTTTCAGGCTGCAGCTTCCATCTCTCAAAAATTGTGTGTAATCCTCCAATGCAAAAGTGTTTTTGAGATGACTGATGGTTTATGTCCTAACATTGAGGATTTCAAGGAAGCCTTATTGATAAGTCTTGAAGAAATTATAATATTGCTTATAAGCAGTGGATTTCAGTGGACACCTGTTCATTTGAAACTACTTCTAAATCCACAAATGATTTTGTTGATGAGTTTTCAGCTATGCTAAACAAGTTGAAAAAACCTGATTTCATCACTAAGGAGTAATCTGCATTCTTTCAAGAGAAGGAAATTGTAATTTGCCATGAAGCTGTGGTGATGTGATTTTACTGAAAACTATTAATTTGTTGTACAAAACAATGCCCAGTTATTCTACTGGATCTCAATGTAACTTGAACTATTATAGGATATATCACAATGAGGTTTAATTATAATTTAATATAAAATTCTTTCCACTTCACCTCATATCCTGTCTTCTAATTATAGTCCGTTTGCTCAATTAAGAGAATCTCCCCACGCAAATATTTGAAGGGATTAGGGGTGGGGGTGAATTCTCTGTCTACTTGAAGGCCAGCGTCAGGTATAGGAAGGGTCGGAAATTCTTTCTTTCTTTCTTTCCTTCTTTCTTTCTTTCGAAGGTATTGTACACTTTTGTATTGCATTTAATAGTGAGTTAACGTATGAATTGTGCTACATGAAGTATTTTTTTCAACGATGAGTGTTAACATATTTTAGAAACTTCAGCTAGTTGCTCCCACTCTCTGACTGGCCATGCAGCAACCGTTTGAAAATATATGCGGGAAGATTCTCTTAATTGAGCAAACGGACTATAGATAGTTTCGTAACCTTAGTGGTTACATTTTCAGCAGTTACACATTTGATGATCTGTCATCCAGGAGCTTGACCCTTCAGTAGTTACAGTAAAGATGTGACATCCAAGTATTGGGAAGCAAGAAGGAGAATAACTTTGTTGTTAACTCCAGAGCATTAGCTGCATACAGGTTTTACGTATTGGTTTATTTGACATGGATTTACCCATACCTAGAAAATTCTCAACCAGAAAATTCAATCCAATCAGCAATCTAACTTGGGACCCTCTGGGTGAGAGAAACCAATATTTCCTTAGACCACAATAGTGATCACTTGCCTGGCTTGATTCATTTTTTTACATAATAAGTTATACGCATATTCTATTGTAGACATGCATAAAATAGTAGCATTTTTTCCAAAGTTTTCCCTTTTTTTTAGACTGGTATTTCACTAAAACATATTTTAGAATAATTGAATAACTATAAAAATGGTTATTTGAACTTATGACTATACAATTGATAAAATTACCTCTTTGGGTGAGAGTATTGAAATGTAGTCCTCATATATAAATCTAGCTTTCTCTTCCACAACATCTGGATTTGTTTCCTTCTTGAGATCTTCACAAGCAAGCCAGAACAAAATATTCTCTTCACTATATTCACAGCGAAGAAAATCTCGGAATACTTTTCTACCAGCTATAAAATAAAAAATAGAAAGAAAACTGTTAACATCTTGTTGGAGAGGAAAAACACTGGAATTAAGAATTAAAAATATATTATTGCACTGAACTTTCTGACCTGCATTAAAGTTAATATTAATGCCCATATGTGATCATTAACTCCTAGGTTCAATAGTTCCAGTGGCTTAGTAATTTATATAGTGATAACCAGGGAGCAGATTTTTATGTAATAAAAGGTAAGATTGCAATGCAGATAGTATATATTATTCAACTGTTTGTGTGTGAAACAAGATAAAAGACAGTCAAAAGTCTTACTTCTCATTATACTATTCAACTGTTTGAGTGTGGAACCAAAACAAAAGACAGTCATAAGCCTAACTTCTCATTATACTACGTTGCAATCTTAACTTTTAGGACATACAAGTCCACTCCCTAATGATAACTAAGCCTGGAATCTTTTTTTTACCTATTCTATTCCTTTACTTGTAGACTACTGCAAATGAAAAATGTTGGCAATCAGTGGTTCTGATATGGTTACAGTTGAGTTTTATTTTATTTTACATATTTTAAGTAATATTACATATATTATAATTATATATGGGGAATGAAAGACTTGCATGGAAGCTTCTTGTAGGAAAAATGCCCAGTTGGTAGACCAAGAATGAGGTGGGAGAATAACATTAACTATGATTTGAGGAAAGTAGATTATACAGGGAATGATTGGAAAGCATTAGCTCAGGATAGGGATGTATGGAGAGCTTATGTCCGCGCAGCCATGAACCTACGGTTACAGTGAGTATGTAAGTAAGTAAATAAATATAATTGTATATGTCTAGGCAATAATTCAACATTTATATGTTAATGTGCTATCAACTGCACTATTCAGGCATCCCTATGAAAATGCTACTTTTTCTTTTTTATATATTAAATTTGGGAATTTTTAACATTATTAGGTTCAATTAATAATAATTAAATGAATCGTGATTTTTTATTTTTTTTTTACCTCATACATCTATGTTTTTTTAAACACAGCACTGCAGTATCGGCGACACTTTGTCGCCATCGTCAGCTGTTTTCACGACTCAATTTTTTCTCCTTTTTGCCGGTAATTACCGGAAAAAAGGAGAAAAAATTGACAGTCGTGAAAACAGCTGATACTGCAGTGCTGTGTTTAAAAAAACATAGATGTATGAGGTAAGAAAAAATCACGATTCATTTAATTATTACTACTTTTTCTTATTCATTCATATACTACCATTGCTACCAGTGAGACAGCTTCTAAATCAAGAAGACATTTAATATTTAAAGGAAGTGACACTATGAGGTTTGATGATCTTGTAGAAGATTTCCGGGCTGTTGGCCGTGGTCTTGAGGCTTGTAGTTCCCCGACGTTTCGCCAGAGACTGCGTCCGGCATCCTCAAGGGTTGTCTTGGGACTGGCAATTTTGTCAACTACCTGCCCTATTTATACATTTTTCCACGACGTGTTCTCTGCGTGGATAAATGTATAAATAGGGCAGGTAGTCGACAAAATTGCCAGTCTCAAGACAATCCTTGAGGATGCCGGATGCAGTCTCTGGCAAAACGTCGGGGAACTACAAGCCTCAAGACCACGGCCAATCGCCCGGAAATCTTCTACAAGATCATCATAGTAACTCCGGCCATGAAAGCCTAAGTCAATATACTATGAGGTTTACTTTAATTAATAGAAGTTGGCATATTCATGACTCATTTCACATTTGAAGACCACGGTTTCGATGCATAATACATTAAAATCATGGTCTTCAAGAAATCTACAAATATGAGGTGAATATGCCAACTTCTATTAATCCAAGAAGACATATTAATGACAGTTTTCACATTATCATTAGAGCAGTAATGTTTATATTTCAATATTTTAATACAAATTTTAACATTTTGCAGTGACGGACAATTATTATTTTGAAAAGAAAAATTAAAAAAGAAAATAGTAGGCTATATGAATAAGAAATATTAACATTTGCATCGGGAGCCTGAATAGTGCAGTCGATAGCATGCTAATATAAAGTTAGAGATCGGGTTCAAATCCTGATTCAGGTATTAATTTTTCTTTTCAAAATAATAATTGAGGGGTCTCGTGAGAGAGGGAGCTATGCCACTTTGAAAAGAAATGGTAATAATCAGTGTTATTTACATTAAAATTGATATATTTCCTATTGCATAGTTTACATAACAGTAAGTTGAGAAGAAAAAGGTTACCCCTTTATTGTACAAATAATGTCGTAATATAATGCTTTATAAAACCCAATTTATTTCCATTTCTTCTCAAAATGGCAAAGCTCCCTCTCTCACTAGATCGCTCAATTGTCTGTAATTGCAAATGTTAACATTGCATTAACACATCAAAATAATTTAACATTTAAAAAATGTATTTCAGTTTCTTTTATTTTTCAGACACTCCTACACACAAAAAAAAAAAAAAAGAAAGAAAGAAAGAAAGAAATTCAAGTGATTTAAGAGAATAGTTATTTAAAACTGAGAAATTCAATCTAACATAGTAATTTCTGGATGTCTCAATTCTTTGCATTTTTAATATAATTCATTTACTCCGTAGTCTATTGAATGCAGACTATTAATGATGGGTTTGGGTGAGACCTCAGGTATAAGTGCAAATTCTGATATTATGTGAATTCCATAAGAAACTTTTTTTTAAGAAGTATAAAGCAATATATGGCACAGACAAATTGATTGAATAAGAATCAAATGAATAGTGAATTCTTCTTACCTCATACATCTATTACATATATAGGCCTACTAATGATGCAACCGAAGAAGGTGTTGAACTAGTCTAAGAATAAGAAGATTATGAGGTAAGGTAACAAAATTTTACTTAAATATGCAATGATTTAGTTATATTAAATTCTCCGATGAATTTTAATGATTTTAGTTGCTTTTCAACAGGAATGGGCTATATGCCAGCATTTTATTTCACCTTCAACCCCTTTTACATAATCTTGCTCCACACCACATATTTATATTACCGGTATACAAACACATATATATTCATATTGTTTAGTTGTTTCTTCACTCACCTCATACTTCTTAACTCCCAAGCAGACTCGAGTTTCTTCACTTCATTTGTGACATTCTCAATGCTGTATTACATTCACAACTGATGTCCAACAGCCTCTTCTCCTGCAGACTGACCTCTGCACCATCTGATGGTTGACCGACGAACTTCCAAATCAATCCCCTCTCCTTATCACCGGGTATTTCAAAATTCATAGTTGTGTTTTTATTCTTGCATATGTAAATTTTTTCTCAAATTGTGATTTCCTTCAGTTTTTCCAATTATTTAAGTAATTTTGATTTGGTTTCTATTCTAAGTTTTTCTGACCAGGCATGTGCAGCTATTGCAGGTTTTTCTGTTTCTCCATTTTTAACATTTCTGAAGTGTTCCTTTAATCTTGTATTTAGATACCTTTTTGTTTTTCCTATGTATATCTTTTCACAATCTTTACAATTAATTTGATAAATTCCCGATTTTTTGCAGTCTTCATTCTTTTCATTTTTGTTGGTTTTTATTAAATTACCTAAACTGTAATAATTTTTCGGTGCTAATTTAATGTTGAATTTGTTGGAGATTTTTTGAAACTTGTCAAATACTAAAGGATGGTATGTGAACTTCTTGAATTTTTTACCAATATCTTTATCTGTGTTCATCTTACACATTCTCCTGTACACAATAAAACTAGACATCACCTATGTAAAAAGATCTGCCTGAGTGATGTGTAGAGAAAATGACCACATAAATAAATCTATCTATCTATATAATGAATGTGGAATGAAAGCACAAAACTGCAATGGATAACATTATTATTTTTTTTAGAGGAATGGGAAAATTTTCTATAGGATCGTAACAGGCCTTGCCTAATACTTGGAAGGAAGAAGAAGAAGAAGGAATTAAACCCAATGGGTACAACTTGGACACTACACACACCCAGTCCCAAGGTTGAGATTTGTTTTAAAAATCCCTTACCCCGCCGGGAATCGAATCCGGATCGCGAGAGTGGAAGGTAGGGACTCTACCGACTATGCCACAGTGATGGACAATGGACAACATTATAAACACATATATACAGATCAGATAACATAAACAGGAATAAATTATGAATCTTAATATTGACCAAAGGTTGAGACCAATTGTTTTTGTTACTTTAAAGTATCTGATACCTTTAAAACAATTTTTTATTTAAATACGAGTATTCTCAACTCATGTTGGTCGCAATGGAGTAGTGTTATGTTCCCTGACTCTGGTCTCGAGGGTCACAGGTTAAAACCTGGCTGGGGTCAATGGATATTTTAGGATGGAAAAATCTAAAGAGCAGGTCCTCCGAGAAGGATTTAAGGCATGGATCCCAAGTCTGAAGATTTTCAAACTCGTAAAAGAACCTTAAGTCTAAATAAAGAAGCTCTAAGCAAAGTTTACCGACCTTTAAAGTAAAGTGATCCCACAACAGGCCTCAGGAGGCCTTTGGGGTAGTAGGAGGTTAAGGCTCCCACTTTTTCTAGACAATCGGCACTTGATGTCAGCCGGGTTGTCATCCCTGCGTGACGGCCGCCTTTACCCCAGAACAAGCGTCTGGTACTCATTTCCGTTAGAGGCTGAGTCGACCCCAGGGCCATAGTGCTGCCAGAGGGTTTGGGTCAGTTTAAAAATCCTGACCCCAACGGGGCTTGAACCCTCGACCCTCCGGCTTGTAGCTCAGTGCCTTAACCACTACGCTACGGCGTGCCCCCCTTACCGACCTTTATCATGCTAGTAATACCTTAGTTGCATACTAAATGTCTCATTGGGTGGTATGTTGACCACATACCATTCATGACATCTGTAGGGAAATAAGTGTAGCTAAATTAACTCCTAACACAGGAGAGGTTTTTATGCAATTGTAGATAGCAGATTCTCAACTTATATTCATAATTCATATTCAAAATTATTCTTTGTTCAAATATTATTTCACAAAATACTAAAATTACATTTACTCATCTAAAAGTATAATGTAGTATCGAATTTAAATAATACAGAAATATATTTTAACTATAATTAAAGAGTCAAACACTTATATATCATATCTGCAGAGAAAAATATATGCCTAGACTGTGGTTTGAACCCAGGACCTTCAGCTTTATATGCTACTGCTCTACCATCTGAGCTATCCTAGGGCTCCAATCTAAACGCAATTTCTTTTTATACATTTCAATTCCCGAGGGTGCCAAAGGCTATGAGCTGTTGTTCAACACACAAATGGCAGCTTCTTATTTAAGAAGATATTTAATGGGAATTTTAACATTACTTTATAAAGCCAATAGAGCAAATTTAACATTTCTCACTGAAAGACAAATTATATTTGAAGAGAAGATAAATACTTGTTTAAGAATTCTGATGGTAAGTTTAGAGAAATTGGAACTGTTGGAATAAATTTATTTTTAATTTACAGATTGCTAGCATAGTCAATAAATTTACATCTCCACTTTTAATGATGCAAATTGCTCTGCACAATGCTAATTAAGAATTTATATTCTTTAAATATATACTCATAACTTAAAAAAGAAAACAAATGGAATGAGATTAATAAAAAAGTTACTGAGGACCAGAAGAAACTAAACCATGGAAAAACAAAAGTTTGATCTGGCCAATAAATTAATACAGCACCATGTTATTTCAAATGACAAGTTTGAAGCAATACAATAAGTTCAACATACCAGAATTTCTCATCAGTTTGTCGAACGATTTTCCCCAACTTCGAATTTCCTCCAACGTCGGCCTGAAAACAGATAAGAATTTATCAAGTTGGAATTGTGTTAATGGCTACAAAGCAGGTAGAAGTATAAATTAAGTTCTTGTGTAATATTAGCCCCATGTTTCTCAATTCTCTACACATTTTCTTTAAAATGCTAGTACAATATGGTTTTTAATTTCATTTTTACTTTTACAAATTAGGAAATATCGCATATAGAGTCTTCAGTTGCATCCTCTAGGTTGTGTATGTCTATACTAATTCCTTTTGAAAGTCATATTAAAACACCGTTGAGGTTATGTAATAAGATGTTAATTATATAATTTTTACCTGGTAAGTCAGTTGTCCTCAACTAAGTTAGTAAACTTCTTCAAGTTATTCTAATATGGAGGCCTTTCGAAAACAATGTTTCATCTTCTGCATTTTAACAGTTACCAGGTAAAAAATTATATAATTAACATCTTGTACTAATTCCGAGTTAAGTTACAGTTGTAATGTAAAGAAAGCAGATATATGACTGTATTTTCATTGGTAAAAAAAATTTTACCTTTGAGCATGTAAGCAAAATGTAATTCCCTCTCTAACACTCAAAATAAAGAAAAAATAAACTATAAAAATATGTATTATCTAGCACATGTCTATGTAAATTATATAGGAAAATCTTAAAATATATCATTACTAGGGCTCAAAAGTTGAGGAAAACTCCTTTATTTTTCTTTTTATGTCTGAAGACAAGGTCCAACTTATTATATATACATTTTGGATCATTGTAGGCCAGAAAATGGTGGGTTAAATTCATCCTTTTTGACTTTTTTTGGTTTATTCTTCCTTTTTAAGCCTTTTTTTAGGTCTAATGGTTTTTTTTTGCAACTTTACCTACTTTGACTACTTTATACCATTTATACAAATGGTAAAATCGGCCGCGGTTAACTAGTGGTTATGCTCCTTGCCTCTGGTCCCGAGTTCAAACCCGGCCGGGGTCAATGGATTTTTTTAGGATGGAAAAATCCAAGGAGCAAGTCCTCCGGGAGGGATTTTAAGCCATGGGTCCCGAGTCTGAAGATTTTCAGGCTCATGAAAGATCCTTAAGCCTGAATGAAAAGGCCTCTAAGCAAAATTTACTGAATTTTTCCCATCCTAATACCACCTTGGTTTCCTAGTTGTCAGTATCAGGCAGAATGCTAACCACAGACCACTTAAATGACATCTATACAAAAACAGGTGTACCTAAATTAGTATGGTTCAAATTCTTCCCTGTAGGAGGAGAGTACATAAATCTCTGTTAAGGGAAACATGGGCTTACAAGAAGAAGAAAAAGAAGATAATTAAAAAATCTGCAGAGTCTAGTCTGAATTCCAACTCCTTTTAAAAACACTATCTAGTTTTACTTTCCGAAGACTTTTTACATTGCAAACACTTTTGTTTCGCGAGAAAATATTGAACTGTAAAAAAAAATCCCGTTATTTTTAACCACCCTACTGACCACTGATATCCGGAAAGTGGTACCAATAATTACATGGAGGCCATGAAAGCCTGTGGCTATAAAAAATGTTGAGCCATAAACTGAATCTGCAATTGTAAATGGGGCCTCAAGGTATTCAAAAGCTGAATTCATTCTAGATGGGAAAAATAGTTCATTCTAATTTCTCCAAGAACTTTCTTTTTAATTGACACAGAATTCCTTTTTCAAACTATGTTGGATTAAATAAAATAAGTATGAAAGAAGGAGCATTTTCAGTCAATTTTTTTTCGCAATGTGTGTTGCATATCAGTAGAATTTTGTATTTTTTAAATATTTATATATATTCATTAAAAATGCAGTTTAAACTAAAATTATTATTTAATTTTAATGGCCTTATTACGTCATTTCTTTCATTTTTAGGTGTGTTTTTAGGATATCTTTAGGTCTTTTTAAAAGTCCTTTATAGGCCCTCAACTTCCGAACCCTATTCGTTACAATTTTAAAAACATTAAATAAGCATTGTTATAAAAAACAGGAGTGACATAAACACAACTCACCTCATATTTGTAGCTTTCTTGAAGGCCTGGGTTTCGATGTTTTAAGCAGCATTATTAATTGTTTCTAACTCAGTTGAAAAGCTACAAATATGAGGTGAGTCGTGCCTATCTAACTTCTATTATTTAAAATAAACCTCATAGTGTCACTTCCTTTAAATATTAAAGCATTATTACATTCTTATGCATGCACAATGCAGAATGTTGGAATTTCAGTTGTTTCAAAATTGGACTTCTATAGAAATATAAAACAATGGAAAGGAAGGCATTTTAAAAGTGGAGAAAACATTACTTTGAATGTTTTCAAACAGTTTACTAAAAGAATCCTACATTAGCTATTGAGGATATGAAAATTCCGATTCCGATTGAGGGTCTTTCCACTTTTCTGCGGTTGCCCTTTTACCAGCCGGCTGCTGGCCCTTCACATCCACATGTGTCAATCACAGAGGTAGATGATCAACAGCCAGGGTGACATGTGGTTAGCATGTCGAGTCCCCCAGCCATTATAGCTGGTTCCTCAACCTGGGGCCGCTACTTATTGTAGCTACCCAATTGTTTCACGATGCTGGGTGGGCACCGGTCCCATACTGGCCGAAATACCATGAGAAAATTTCCTCCCCCATGGAGACTCGAACCAGCGCAAGTCCCGTAACTCTGCGCCAAGGCTTCCTACCTTAACCGCTCGGCTATGGCACGGAACATATCATGAAAATAACTGCAGAATTTACAGGTGAGTCAGCATGGAGTATTAATTCTGGTCATAATGAAATTGAAAATAAAGTATATTCTATTGACACCATGGAAAAAGTGTAAACATCTGATTAGGTAGGCCGATATATAATTTTCTGTCATAAATAAATAAGAAATGAAGTTCCTAATTATTGGTACCATCTTACTTTGTATTCAGTCTTATTTCCCGTAAAATATGGTGTTGCCTAAGAACAATGTTTCTTCCAATAACAGTTTCATACACAATTCAGTCATATGGCAGGTAAAAGTAGCATCATGGTTCCCCCAATAGATGGATTAATACCTCATGCAAGTTTGTTTATAGTACAACTGAAACTTAACTCAGATTGGTATAGTAGGTATTAGTTTGTCATATGTTTTCTATAAGAGTTCAACAATTTTAATTTTTAATTATATTATGAAACAATAATGATGAAATTCTTGATAATTAAATTCCAACTCACAATTTACCACGATCTAATAAATCCATACATAATCATTTAAATTAGTACCCGTATAGTACTAACAGTATTCTATAAGACAGGACTTAGTCATTGCTGTTGGTCATCATGAAAGAAAAGGAATGTTAGTACTTTTCTATTGCTGTTGTTATAGTATATTGCGATACGAGTTGTGGTAAACACTTGATAAGGATTGAGGAAAAGTTTAAAAAACGAGGCGCTTGTTCCAAGTATTTTTTAATTTCCGAGATTCCATTATATGTTTATCACACGAGTATTGCATACTATTTTTTGCACTGTGTATTTATTTTAGTAATTAAGATATTAGCTAAATATTAATAAATATAATTGAAGATAAAAGTTAGATTTCAGAAGGTGAATTGGCTATATGTGTTGCTATGGAGAAATAATAAGTAGTGTTGGTCATGTCGCCATCTTATATTTGTTAAAACTGTAAAACCAATTTGATTTGGGATTTATTTCTGATTATGGAGAAAATTTTAGATGCTATGTGCAGTGATTATGAAATAGAAGAGGCATGTAAAGCTGGATGTGATGAATTAATACAGAAATTAATACAAATTGCAGTATCACTATCGATACTTCAAAATAAATGTTTTTACTTACCGCACTAGTGCTTTTGGTCATTTTTAAAGTATTGAGATTTCTTTTGTTTTCATAGCAACCAAAATTGTATGTGGGAATGTCAAATTACGATGCACATCAACAATAACAGTAAGTTAATATTATTCGTTTTTTAAACATCTTAATGATGGACAAATTATATTTGAAAAGAAAAATATACACCTAGACTGGGGTTTGAACCCAGGACCTTTGACTCTCTATGTCAATGCTCTTCCATCTGAGCTACCTAGACAGTAAGTATACAATATTAGTTACATAGTGCAAAAGCACTATTAAAATGATTAAACAGAGACATTCTTAACAAATTACAAGTACAAAGCATAATCACAACTCTCAATGAACAGTATACAGAAGAAGTTAAACTTATGTGACTACAATGCTCTCAAATAGACTACTACAAGAGATGCCAGACAGAAGAATAAATACTGGTAGTAGCATTGGGGAGATCAGCTGAATTCAGAAATGGAACAGACCCAACAGCCTATTCCAGACTGCATTTGATGATGATTTTTCTTTAAAAGTATAATCAATTTGGTTTAAAAGCTGTATGTTATACAGTTTAAAAAAATAAATATTTCTTCTACCAAAACTGAGAGAAAAAATAAATAAAAATCTTAATCAGGTTGGTAGGCTCTGACCAATACAAACTCAAATGTTACAAATACAACTCTCTCTCTCTTTTTTTTTATGGTGTATGTTCCTAATTAATTAAATTATCATAAGTAATGCCACGAGTGATTTCCAATTTATCTAGAGAATTTGGAAATCAAGAGTGGCATTTAACGAATAAAATTAAGCTGTTTACTCACAAATCATTATTTAACTATAACTAAAATAAAACATCATTGAAATGTGATTGGTCATTGACTCCCATTTGGGGCATGAGTTAAATAGTCAGATTTAAGAACAAACCAATAAAATTTAAATTATATTGGTTGTAATATCAGAATTAACAGAATTTCAACAGCTGACATGAATTATGAAAAATCATTATTTAAAAAGAAAAGACTTGAGACAATTTTAAAGTTTTATAGCACTATGATTATCCATTCTACACAGTTTAGAAACGTGGACATTAAATAAGTGTCAGCTGCACAGATTAGAGACAACTGAAATAAGACTTCTTTGGCTGATGGCAGGCTATACATATGACTAAGCTACTAGAAAAATAAGAGTAATATAATTACCATTCAGTGGGAGGGACTTTAAGCCATGGGTCCTGAGTCTGAAGATTTTCATGCTTGTAAAAGATCCTTAAGCCTGAATAATAAGGCCTCTAAGCAAAATTTACTGAATTTTCCTGTCCTAGTACTACCTTGGTTTCCTAGATGGCAGTATGAGGCAGAACGCTGACCACCCCAATGACGTCTATACGAAAACAAGTGTAACTAAATTAGCATGGTTCAATTTCTTCCCTGTGGGAGCGAACATCTAAATCTCATTGAGGGAAACAAGGGCTTACAAGACATTATCAATAAGTATAAAAACAAATGGTATCAACATTGTATTAAGAACAGCTTACAATATACTATCTCCACACATTCTAAAATACTAACCATTAGGAAGGAGGGAACAAACCAAAATAAGTGTTTACAACTTTAACCTACTCATTTCATCTTCAAATGTCCTATACTCTTTTTCAAAAACTGGATCAGCAAGGTTGTGTTATATTTTTCTCCATTTCCAGACTCTAAAAATTAATAAAAGATAGCACAGAAAATAACAAAGTGAAAAGTAAGCTGCACTCCTGTCTTATTTGGGAATGTTTGCAAAAGAGCACCCTCTCGAGGGATGTACAAAATAATGCAAAATATACTGGAAAGTGAATTGAGTGAATTTGTTTTCATCTTCTGATTCGAGGACTATTAAAACAGGTATGTACCAGATTTTTTCCTCAAGGGCAAATTAAAGGCAGCTATTTTTTTAAAATTGGTTTCTGACCTTTATGGTCATCTTTTTGAAGCAACATAATTATTAAACATGATGACTATATGATTATAATTTAAAGGGCTTGGCTTCAATTTTTTAATGTGGTTAGAGACATTGTCACCGGAATTAATAATTGATTTTAATCAACATTAGATCTAGATACTTTTAACTTGAATATTTATAACCCTTGTTTTAATGTTAGGGTTTTCTTAAAGCAGTTACCCAAGAGATGATGGAGAAGCCTGGAAGACTATAAAGTCATGAAGCAAATACATATTTAGTTAAGAAATTTTTACTGCTTAGTGTTAATGTAAAATTTAGTTTATTGAAAAGGCCTATTATAGCAAAAAGTAAGATATTTTAAAATAACTATACAAAGTTTAATAAAATCTATGTTTTTGATATACTGATACAATATCTTAATAAGATGATCAATTTAGTCTCCAGTTATCATATGGGAGTCGCTCCATGTCCCTTATATAAGTAAGATCCTGAAATTTTTCCAACCATATGGAACTACTCCATGGTGTAATAGGCCTAGAAGACTTTGGTCTACCAGCTGTTTGCCGGCCAAAGATCCACATTTGTGAATCACAGAGGTGATGATCATCCAGCCAGTATAAGGGTAACATGTGGTTAGCATGTCAGGTCCTCTGCTGTTATAGATAGTTTTCTCAACATGAACCTAAATTCTTCTTGATGCTAGGTGGCACCAGTTCTATACTAGCTGAAATTCAATTAATTTAATTTTTTCATATACTGCATATGATTTAGTTCAAGTAAAATATTACTTTTCCATTTGGTTTTCATAATTATTAGTAAGTTATCTACATATATTAGTTTTCTATTATTTTTTCTAATTAATTTCTTGAAGTGCGTATTCTTTAATTATTGCAAGTAGATTCAGGATTATATGGCTGCCAAACCTGGGCCCTAACAGAGAGGCAAAGGAGGAGCATTGAAATCTGCCAAAGGAAGATGGAGAGGAAGATAGTGGGTGTCTCACTCCGGGATAAGATTTCCAACATGGTGCTACAGAAAATTACAACTTCAAAGAACATTACTCAAAAAGCCCTCCAAACAAAGTAGACATGGGGTGGTCATGTAACAAGACAACAACAAGGCAGATGGGCACAGGAAACCACCATGTGGGACCCCTACATTGGAAGACGAACACGAGGTCGGCCAAGTAGAAGATGGGCAGACACGTTCAAACTGATGTTGGGAGGACATTGGTCAACCACAGCCAGCAACAGGAACAAGTGGAAACAACTAGCGAACAATCTAACAATGGACTAAAATTCTTAATAAACTGCAGTGAAGTGCACAAGTGAAAGACTCTATAAACATAATGTTCACGTGAACCATTTAAAACTTGAAAATTGAGCCCCCCTCTTGTAGGAGGCCCTAGTCCTTCATGGGACATAGTGGCTACATTCATTCATTCAGATTTAAGATAGAATTCTTGATATTGAAGTTCTTACTGGAATTGGTGTCTTCTTAAACAAATGGTTATGGGTCAAAAAGTGGACATCCAAATTCTGAGATAATTTTAATTTTAAAGTTAAGCTTATACATCCATCCATAGTAATTCTGTCGGAGAGCAGGTATTTCACTGCAATTATAGCATTTTAATGCTATATCTTGCAGCTTTACTAGGGAATTATAGATGTGATAGCTTCCCGTAGCTTTCCACACCGGTGAAGGATGATAATAAGGATGATGATGATGGCCAGATGATTTTCGGGGACTGTTGGTCCCTAAGTTTCCTGACATTTGTCTTACAGGTGAGGAAATACCCCAAAAAATACCTCACACAGGAGCCTGTCCCGGCCAGGAATCGAATATCAAGCAATAAAAAAAAAATTTGCATACCATCCAGGAACAAACCTGAAAAATGACAATTTATAAAGACTATGGTACCTCACAATTCATGTTCATTAGACTCGGGGCATCTTGGAAGCAGGTTCATCTGTTTGTATGGAGTAGAGAGAGATGGAGTGATTATCATTGTTGCTACATATCCTTGAAGACAGTCCTAGACATTTTGTCCATCACAAACTCATTCAATTGTTTTTAGGTGTACAACTTATTTATGTCAAATCAGTTTGTAGGTCCACTTGTTTTTTTCATTCATATTATTTTTTAGTCCATCTGGTAGTTTATTAATAGGATTTACAATTCAATATATTAACATTTTATCACACCAAATTTATTTAGGTCTGAAAAACAACAGAAACGTAACATTTTTAAATAAAAATAGTAAGGAAAAGAAATGAAACAGAAATTGAATTGTGACATCAGTTTTCATTTTGCTGAGAGTCTTTTCCAGTTCGGAGTGAAGTTTCAATGTATTGCTTATGGCACTGAGATATGTGGTTATGTCATTACTTTGACAGTATTCTTCATACCTGGTAACAATTTTCTTGATTTGTCTTTGATTTCTTATGTATCTCTTGTTAATCGAATACCAAACATTTCGATGGCCACCAGTATGCAGCATGAGAGTTTCATTTTTGTGTTTGTCCTTTCTAAGATTTTCCAAAAATTTCCAGATGTTAGCATGGTGAATCACTATCATTCTTTGAAATTTGGAATGCCAACCTTGAATAAAATTGTCAGTTTATTGAATCCTATTCTGCAATAGATCACGAACGTTTTACATATCTTTAGCACATGTCTTTTCTGCCTTTAGCAGAGAGTCCTCGCAGATATATGTATTCACAATAGTAAAAAAAAAGGTCTCTCGCAAATCATTGTGAATTTGCACTGCTAAATTATCAAACAGTTCCATTACATCATTAACAGGTACAAATGGAATAGCTAGCAATTGTCTTATGTCTCTGTGTACAATTTCATGACTTAAGAAAACCTCACAAAGTCCAAGATTTACCACTTGTTGCCAAACACTATGTCCATAGATTAGTTTACATAGATCTATGTCCATAGATTAGTTTACATAGATCTATGTCCATAGATTAGTTTACATAGATCTATGTCCATAGATTAGTTTACATAGATCTATGTCCATAGATTAGTTTACATAGATCTATGTCCATAGATTAGTTTACATAGATCTATGTCCATAGATTAGTTTACACTTCATTAAATAATGGGCATGTAGGGGCCTAATTTATTTTGTTAGGTTAGGTTAGGAAGGGGGAAATTGGTGATATCCATTTCTTATAAATGGTTTGGGAATTTATTGCGAAGGTTGGTCATACCGATTAACTATCCGAACATCTAGCATAAGTTTATTTAAGCGTTCGCACTAAGATTCTGTAGAACTTAGAAAAATTCCCGAAATATTAATTCACAATGTGAAACGAAGCCAGTAGTTGATGAACCTGTGTGACAAACAATCACACTACCTCATCGACAGGCACTTTGAGACCCCTAGAACTATTGCTCATTTGCCAACTTTTTTTTGTATGGTTCTGATTTTATCCAACTTTCACCTATAGGTCTATACATTATTTAAGACTGTAATTCACTAACACGGTGCATTTTCCCCGAAAAAAATCAGTTGTCTGCAACAATGTCAGTCATCTCCATTAGCAATTTCCTTCCATCGTTACATTTTCGACATTTAAACCCCATTTTTCTCTAAATCCAAAGAATTAATTGCCTGCTGTCTTCAAATCGAATTTCGTCTATGATTTCCTTCTTTAGATTCTGAGCACTCGGAAATTCACCTTTCTAATACATTTCGAAAATTTTCTTTCGAAAAAACATTTAATAAAACAAATAATAATAAAACATTAACAAAACAAATTGAAAAAGTTTACTCTACCACTTACCATAGAGAACTTACTCAAATTAATTGTTCTACAGAATTGCTATGCGCGAACGCTTAACATAGCTTCCACCAGGTGGCAGGATATATTTATGAAATCGGAATGGCCAACTTTCGCCTGCAGTTAGTTTTTAACCAGGGATTAGATTTTTGATCTATGGTTTTTAACTATGAAAATGGAAATAAAATAGACCCATTTGCACCCTTGAAATTATGAAATAATTGCATCAATAGGGAAAATAAAGGAGATTCCGCCGGCTAACTCGCCTTGACAAATGCCTAAAGAGCCGATGCAGCGTCAGTTCTGGTGAAGCAGTACTCCGCGTGGTTATAGTCTGGATGAATGCCCGATAGATAAAAGAAAAGTGGTGCAGCATAATTTGACAACTCGTTGTACGTCCAGATCCGGATTTTGCCCAATTTAACTACATTCATCAAACTCAAGCCGTTATGTCAAGATTTTATAGGTGGTTTTCCATAACACTAAATAATTAATAGATGAGTAGATCAGGATTTTTCGAATGGAAATTTGAATATACCCTCCAACGGCTCCTTAGCAATTACTTATGAGCGGTTGGGGAGACGGAGATTAAAATATTAATACATCCATAGAAATTCTGCCCGAGGGCAGGTTTTTCATTGCAATCGTAGTACTTTCATGCTACGCTTTGCAGCTTTACTAGGGAATTGTAGGTGTGGTAGCTTCCCATTGCTTTCCACACCGTGAAGGATGTTGATAATGATAAGGATGATGATGATGATGGCCGGATGATTTTTGGGGACCGTTGGGCTCTAAGCTTCCTGACATTTGTCTTACAGGTAAGGAAAACCCCCGAAAAAAACCTCACCCTGGAGCCTGTCCCGACCGGGAATCGAACCCGGGCCCACTGCGTGACAAGACAGCACGCCACCTCGAGACCACAGCGGTGATATTAATATGAGTTTATTAAATTTTATGCCAAGTTTATATCATGGGCTAGTGGTCAGTGTTCCTGACTACTGTTCATGAAGTTCTGGGTTCGATTCCCGGTCAAATCATATGAATTTTCCTTAAAGAGAATTATTCCGGTGGTTGCCCATGGTCTGGAATTTAGATTAAGTTTAGGTTAAGAACTCTCCTGGCAATTCATTATCATTTATCACCCATCATACCATCGGGGTAACGTGATTCCGCCTTCCAGATGCCCCAATCTTAGAAATGGATTACAATTCTGCCAATGCTAGGGGAGAACGCCAGAAATGTCATAAAAGACAACCTGGTGGCATTAGACAAAAAAAAGATATATCTCTATGACGATTTTTATCATCATCATCATCACTCCAGGGATTAGGCAATTGCCCGTTCTGACTTCATAATGCATCAGCCCAACGTCTTCTAGGTCTTCCAACATGATTTTTTATTAAGATCCAATGTCCGAATGGTCCCTTGCTTATCACCGAAATTAGTATAGGCACTCCCCATGAGTAATTCGATTTAGACTTATCAATTTATTGAAATTCTAAATTTTAAAAAAATACTGGGGAAAGAGGATACAAAGGATTTCATTTCTCAAAGGAGCTACAGTTGTAGCCTTCTCATCACATAAGCGTGCGAACTTCAAAGGGTCGACCTCCAACATACATCATTCGGCAAAATCTCGTATTCGGATAATTTCTAAGTTCTTACAGTTCCACGGGGAACGAAGGACCCCAAAGAGCAGGTTCATCTCCCGCCGACATCACACCCGTGTCCGTAGACATATTACACGAAGCTGCTAGAGCGATTTTTAAATTTCGGCTTTCAGGTATAGAGTCCTATTTTTTTTCAGCGAATACTTTTCTCGATTTATTTCAGTTACATATACCTAGTTTCGTTGCGAAAAACGAAAATTGTTGCCGCTAGAGTGATTTTTAAATTTTAGCATCAGGTTAATCCTCAATCCTCTTGGTCCAATTTTTATGGTCCGCAAATTAGACTATATCTTATTTTTATAAATTTGGTTGCTATAATGCCGAGGTTGGTTGCGAAAAAGAAAACAAAAATTGCTGCCGCAAAAGCATTGAAAGACACGCACACGCACACACGCACACATGCGCGCGCACGCACACACGCGCACACACACACATATATATATTAGCTAATTACGCGATGTCCGGGTATTTATTAACCCCGATCTTATTGTCAACAGCGTTGAGACCCCAGAACTATGGTTTTGGCAATAATGTAGGTAATTCTTGATATTTTATTTATAACGCCCCACCCCCATAGGAGTGTTACGGATCAAATTAGGCTTAAATGTCATCGGGACTATCACAAATCAGCTTAATCGTCCCCGAAAACTATAGATTCGTCACTAATCTCAGTCACTTTTGACGTTTCATTTTTAATCTTCTCATTCCCTGATCTCCCCTTGGGGTGTTTGGGGTCAATATTGGGATTAAATATTATCGAGATTGTCAATAATCAGATAATATATATATATAAAAAACTACAGATTCGACATTAATATCGATCGTTTTCGATACTCTCAATATCACCATCCCCTCTCACCATTACCTGGGGGTGGTAGGGATCTCCAACTCCCACAGTGTCTTTTCCAGATTGTAAGTTACACGTATATCGAGTTTGATTGAAATTGCTTCAGGCGTTCTGGAGGTGAAACATAATATTTTATATTTCATCCCTTCTTACTCCCCTTGGGGTCCTTTACTTTTTACAACCACTCTTCCAGACTGCAATTGAGACGGTTAGAAGCAAAGGGGCATAATTTACTTTTTTGAAGAATTCTAGTTTTGTGCATAATTACATTCTTGGAGAATAATTTGTATTGGGTAGTAAAGGTATATAAGTGTATGCATTTAGCAGTAGGTAAAGTATGAATACTATAATTTTTAACCACCTATGATTTTAGTATACAACTTCAATATTAAACCTATTTTTCTCAATGCTGCAAAACTTACACTTGCACCCCTTTGCTTCTAACTGCCTCAATTCATATGTGTACTAAGTTCAGTTTAAAAATTATCCAGGCGTTTTAGAGTTATTTCTGCCGTGTGTGCACACCCACCCAAACACACAGATATATTTGCTTACTTGATATAGTCAGCTACTAGATGGCAGTGAAGACAGTGTTCTCGCGACATCTAGTAATAATGGAGAGTATAATACATATATAAGAAAAATAAGTGTTTGAATTGGATTCGCCTGGTAGTGTAATGGATATCACGCTGAGGTACAGACTCAGAGATCCGGGTTCGAATCCCGTCCAGGCATTTATTTTTCTTATCATACCATATATACATTCAAATGGCCGACATATTTATATTCATACATACATTTTCGGTAGGCTACCTAGCAAGGAGGATTGATGAAGATTTAAAAAAAAATGTTTCAAGGGTACAACCTCAATAGCTAGACTTCTCTGGAATTCGCTAACAAGTTCGCGTAGAGTGGTGTAAGAGAAACAACTGCATCTGAGTATTGCACGAAAACAGGAGATTCTTTAAAAATTGGCAAGACTCAATGAACTGCAGGAGTCTAGCAGTGCTCGTTGCAAAATAATAGAATAAGTTACTAATACCAGTATGTAAAGATGCCATTGTCTATTTCGTTCAATAGAATACTATGCGTATAACATCGAAATAGTATATATTGCGTTTTTAGAAACCTTTCTGTGCTAAGTAATATGTACCAATACTCATCAATACTGATCAATTTTTCATAAAGGATAATGACTTTTATTGTGGTTACGAGTGGTTTTATGTTGATGAAATAAATTGCTTTGTCCCACGTTGTGGGGACAAATTTGAAGAAGTAATTCTCTTCATGCCCGATGTAGTAGTAACATTTTGAAGAAGGATTGGTGTCCCAAAAAGAATTACTGGTTCAGGTTGAGTTTAGTTTTCGGTAGAACTGGATTCTCTTCTTAGGGTCGGAAGTTGGTACACTGGATAGGTAAACACTTCAAAATTACTAAAAAATGTTTCTTGTAGAAATAATTGCACATTTATTCACTTCTTAATTTCCCAGCAGATTAAGTAAATGTAGGTGGTATTATTCTTCACCGTCAATTAAAATTAAATTATTTTCTTTTACATTTTATTAGGAGATTTCTTCTTGCTTCTACGTATCTTTGTTGAAAGTTGTATGCATAATGACTAGTGTAAATCTTTTATAATTTTAAAACCATTATTACATCACATGATGTTATATTTAAATTCTATTGGTTAATGGTTCTTTAAACATAAGGTTTAATTTGATTTGTTAAATAAGAAAATTAATTGTTTTAACATCCAATCAGAGTTTAGTTTACTTTCATTTAAGAATATGAAGTTAGGCAGGTGTTCTTATTACAGTTATAACAGAAAGCTTTATAATTTTGACAACAATGACAAAACAATTTTTAAAAGCATTATTTACAAAAACTGTTATGTAGTGCAATTTCTTAAATTGTTGCCGATATATTTTTATTCAACAATAACCAACAATTAATTATTTCATTTTTTCTTTATTTAAGTTATATTTAAATATTAAAAGAATTTTAAAATACAAAATGATTAACTTTAATTTTCATATTTATTATAATATTAAAATTCTGATTTAATGTCTGTGAGGTAAAGCACACAGTTAGATGTACGTTGATACCACTTCTCCTGAGTCTGAATGTCTGATTTTGTACTTCCACAAGTGCATTTTTTGGTGCAGTGACCAGAAGCCCGGATTAGTATAGAAGGCTAGGTTCAATAGGCCTATATATATATATATATATATTGTAGGCTGTTGTTAGTGTTTGTCCCACATACATTCAGCTAATCGTTTCAGAACAGTCAGACGTTTTGTAAATTGTTTCTTTAGATGTTGTAATGAGGCTTTTAACAAATTTACAATCTTAGATATAAATATATATCCTCAACTCATGTCCAACTCAGGGTCGGGTCGAGGGATGAGATGAGATGGAGCCTCTATATATAGAGGTCTGTGAATGACAAGGGTGCCGGTTGACCACGCCCGACGCAACATCACGGGGGCAGATAAATTAAATGAAACGAAATGGATGAGATGAGTATGGAGAAATGGTGGCAGGGGAAAATGGGAGAAAACCCCGAGAAAAACCTGCCCAAGCTCCGTTTCGTCCACGATGAAACCACATGGAGTGACCGAGACACGATCTCGGAACTCCAGCAGTGAGGGTCGAGCGTCTAACTGCTTGCGCCACGGAGCCACCTTACAATATTCGATAATGAGAATAATTATTTGTATGAGTTAATGTTAGATGAATTAAACATCCATTATTTCTGTAGAGCCGGCTCCGTGAAGCAAGCGCTTAGACGTTCACCTCTCACTGCTTGAGTCCCGAGTTCAAGTCTTGGTCACTCCATGTGGATGTCGTAATGGATGAAACGGAGTTTGGGCGAGTTTTTGTCAAAGTTGTAATGGTAATATGTGATCTCTAATTTAGGATAACGATTAATAAATACAATTAATCAATAAACAAAAGAATGAACTGGAATATAGAATATGAATAAATATATAGATTTAGATTTAGAATTAGATTTATTTACCCTGGTGGAGTTAAGGCCATGTGGCCTTCTCTACCACTCACCAGGACAGACATAGATTACATCAGAATATAACAATCTCAATTAACTCTAATATTAAATGCTAAATAAAAATTTGATCAAAAAGATATCTGCTATATTACGTACTATAATGCAACCAGTTAATGTTAGTTAAAATTATGACTACAAAAAGATTATTTTATTTAAATAATAACTATTATGAAATAATCCTTATAAAATTAACAAAAAATAAATCAAGTTATATTGAATTGCACAATAAAATTCTAACTAATAATAAGGTGTATACAAGCAAGACATATTAAATTGTCCCTGTCTAACGTTTATAAAAAACAAAGAAAAATAATGGGATATAGGAAACTAATTTTACGTTTGTACAATATTTAAAACAAAACAAAAGAAAATATTTGTTAATCTTAATATTATTTTCATAGATAATTAAATTTATTAACTGTTAAAAGAATACTATCAGTGAGGTGTATAAGTTAGTTTGCTATTAAATAATTCTTTAATTTGTTTTTGAAGGATGTTATAGTTTGACAGTCTCTGACATAGCTCGGAAGGGAATTCCATGTTTTGGTATGTGAGACCGTAAAAGATAATGAATAATATACAGTGTGATGAGGAGGGATATGAAGGACAAATGAAACGGTGTGATAAATAATTAGGCGATGATTTCTTATTTGAAGAAATTTCCCACAAGTAGCAATGAGAAACCTTAATGCGAAGAGGCCATAAAATATTTAGCCTTCAATTAAACTAGGTCCATCGCTGTGGTCTCGAAGCGTGCTGCCTTGTCACGCAGCAGGCCCGGGTTCGATTCCCGGTTGGGACAGGCTACTGGGTGAGGTTTTTTCGGGGTTTTTCCTCACCTGTAAGACAAATGTTAGGAAACTTAGGGCCCTACGGTCCCCGAAAATCATCCGGCCATCATCATCCTTAACATCATCATCCTTATCATTATCATCCTTCACCGGTGTGGAAAGCAACGGGAAGCTACCACACCTCTAATTCCCTAGCAAAGCTGCAAAGCATAGCATGAAAATGCTATGATTGCAGTGAAACGCCTGCCTTCGGGCAGAATTACTATGTTGTTTTGACTGCTTGATGTTTCCTTCCGCAGTATCCCCCTCCCGGACATCCGAATGGGAGGATAATTTACGTCCGGAGTCTTTTACCGTGGAAAGACTCATCACGCCACGTTTGCAGCTTTACTAGGGATATATAGGTGTGGTAGCTTCCCGTTTCTTTCCACACCCCACTCTCTCTTTTGTATCTTAAAATCTTATAAGATCTTAAGAAGGTCCCGAGGGGCCCCAACTTGGAGGTGAGGAGAGTGGATTTGGCTAAGTTAGACCCTCCGGACTTCACCGAAATTCACCACAGAGGTTAAATATCAGTTCCATCAGGGTTTTAGACCATATCAAGGATCCGGAAATCCAATTAACCTCAGCCCCCCGATAGATGGAATTAGACTAGAAATCCTTAAGCTGTTTGAAAATCTCAAATTTTGGAAACTTCAAACTCCAAAATTTACAGCTGGGGAAGTCCAAACTGGGTAAACACGCTATACTACCCGTGGGAAGGAAAAACAAATGTATGTGGCGTTTCAATAAAGCTACGCCCCTAGGAGACATGTAATTGAAAAGTGTAGCTAATAAAAATCAGAGTTAGGATGTACAACCAAAGGCCTATATGGAAATAAAGGGTCCTGACTTTGACACCATACTCACAAGGACAAACCAACGGGACTTACACTTAATACGAGTAGTTCGTCGATAGGTATAAATTGTATTTGTTGAAATTATGTCTTGAAGTAACAATTACGGGACTTAGAAAGAATTCTCCGATGGGCGCCATTTTGGGGCAGTATTTTAAAAGCAGTTAATTTTGATGTCAGAAAATGTCACTGGATCGCTATTTTAATTGATATTGATTGTTGATTACCCTAGCTTGGTAGCCAGTCGGTTTCTACTTGTTTTCGGATAGAGCGCTGAGATCCTTATCTATATAGGGACCGGAAGGAGAGTTGCGTGGAAAGCAAACAATAGTACATAATTAAATTACTTTATTTCTTTTAGTTGGTAAACTTTACACTTAATCAGAAAAAAATCTTATTACGGACATTCTATATCCCAAACGTACGAGAACTCGAGCTATTAAAAATACTGCCCCAAGGTTCTCCGTTTTTCCCTGTCACAAATTTCATTCCACCATTTCTCCACACTCATCTCATCCATTTCTTACATTCGCCCCCGCGACGATGTGTCAGGCGTGGTCGGCCTCTAAAATATAGTGACTTCATCACATCTTATCCCTCGACCCGATCCTGAATTTGACACGAGTTGAGGATATTAAATTATTTCTTCTTATTCTTCTTCTTCTTCTTCTTCTTCTTCACTTCCTGGTTTAGGCAAGAGTTGCCTGTTCCGTCTTCACTAATATATCTAAGACCATCTCTTCCGAGGACGTCCGACATCTCTTCTTCCTCTTGGAAAATAATGGAAGATTTTATTTGGTAATCTTCTTTCTTCCATTCTTTCTACATGTTCTTTCCACTGTATCTTGTTGTTAAATATCTTTTCTTTTATGGAGTAGATCTGCAGTTCTTCACGGATATCCTCGTTTCTTATGTGGTCCATTCTAGTGCAGCCTTTTACTCTTCTTAAAAATTTCATCTCGGCTGGTTGGATTTTACTTTCTTGTTTGGTAGCGGTAATCCAAGATTCACTCCCATACAAAAGGACAGGGACAGCCATTGTTTTATAAAATTTTAATTTTGTTTGTTTATGGGCTTCATTATTCAATGTTCTATTTATTGTACCACAAATAGCTTGAAACTGATGTGTTTTGTGTTCAATATTAAATTATTTCTGTAGAACACAATTATGTATACTGCTGGAAACACTGTCTTCTTAAGCCCATGTTTCCCTTACCAGAGATTTAGGCGCTCTCCCCCTACAGGGAAGAATTTGAACCATACTAATTTAGTTACACTTGTTTTCATATAGATGTCACTTGAGTGGTCCGTGGTCAGCGTTCCGCCTCATACTGACATCTAGGAAACCAAGGTAGTACTAGGACGGGAAAATTCGGTAAATTTTGCTTAGAGGCCTTTCATTCAGGCTTAAGGATCTTTTACAAGCCTGAAAATCTTCAGACTCGGGACCCACGGCTTAAAGTCCCTCCCGGAGGACTTGCTCCTTGGATTTTTCCATCCTAAAAATCCATCGACCCCAGCCGGGTTTGAACCCGCGACCCTCGGGACCAGAGGCAAGGAGCATAACCACTAGTCCACCGCGGCCGATTTGGAAACACTGTACGTAACAAGAAGTAAGAAAACGTCCTAATTATTTAGTCTCTGAACTATAACGTTGATCTACGTATATAAATATCCATATTGTGCTTAACCTTCCCATGTTCTTGGAAGTCACAATCGCCATAAAATTATATTCCAATGAACCTTGTTATAAGCTGTAAATTATTCAGTAAGGAGGAAATTATCCATCTCACGTAGGTCATTTCTTATTGATCTTGGTTGATTCTAAATTACTAATGAGCCATTGAAAGCGAACGTTTATAAACTAAACAAGGAGCAACATTTGTTTCGTACAAAGAATCAAATGGTAAAAGTTAGCACGTAAAGACAACTAAGAGAGAAAGTATCTATAATAAAATTAATACTTGTGTTTTTTACATAATTTTCTTAACTACGATATCTATAAAATAAAATAAGTTAAAATACACCTTCTTAGGTAAAATCCGTCGTCCTCAAATTATAAAATATGCAATCTTTATGCCTGTAGGCCTTTCAGAATATCCGTTCCATCTTCAGCAGGTCCCTCTTTGCTACAACATCTAGTATGGTGGTTGATGCTGCTGGTGACAACAGCACCACATTAGGACCATCAGCATCAACCATCATACTAGATGTTGTAGCAAAGAGGGGCCTGCTGAAGATGGAACGGATGTTCTGAAAGGCCTACGGGCATAAAGATTGCATATTTTATAAGTTGAGGACGACGGATTTTACCTAAGAATGTATATTTTAACTTATTTTATTTTATGACTCTCCACCTCAACGGTTTTAACAATGCATTTTATTAGTATTGACTACGATATATAATATGTTCAGAAGCTATAGGGACGAACTGCGGTGGATGATTGCTAGTAAGCGAAAGAAAATACAGATCCGACCAGATGCCAGCAAATTAGTAATACTGTTACTATCCGACACAGCGGAACATTGACTTGCTTCGTTTGTGGATGATTTGCGAACTACAGTCCAGCCGCTGAATGTCCGGTATTGACGTTTAGGTTGTACGAGGGGTAAAGGGAGAAACTCGCCCTCTATACTGCCAATAAGGAAATAGTTAAATGGGAGTGGTCGTCTGCCACAACCAATGACTGCTCTTGACGTCGCTAGTAAGGTTTGAAATTGCTGCGATGTTTTCGGTTGTATTTCTGCTAACCGCCATGATTTGATATTCCGCGTGGTACATAAAGCGGCGCCTCCCACTGAATATAGATATCGGCAACACTGTGGCGAAAAAGTCAGGGCCGGAAACTCAGCGGCTAACAATCTGTCTGCTAATAATCCCTCTTTATAGTACTTCCTCTTATTCTACTTCCTTCACAGTAGCCTCTCCCCGCTCCTGGAATTTCCTTCCTCAAGATATCAGGGGTTGCCGCACACTTGGCACTTATAAGTTACGCTTATACAGTTACCCGTTGTCTAAAAATTAACTTTTCTCTATTTATTTAAATTTATGCTATGTCATTAAGAACTCTTTCTCCTTTTTTATATATCTTGTACATATTACAATTAATTCGTTAAATCTAGAGTAAATGAAAATACATTATAAATAATAATTGTATTGTATTTATAACATGTAATCGTTTATGTTTATTGTAATTTAGATGTAAGACTATGTTTTTTTGTACTTTTTAAAACCTGGTTGAGTGGCAGACAAGGCCTTAATGTCTTAACTCTGCCAGGTAAAATAAAGCTATTATTATTATAATTCCGTGTCATCCCGAGTCCACTCGCTTCACGTCGGCATCGAGGAGAGCAGCTATTGCCCTACGCAAGTTAGGTAAGTGCTTCATTTGCTATTTGTTCCTGACTATACATGGTTAGTAATTCTGTGCGACTCAGCAATAGTGCCGCTATGACTGGATGTAAAAGTTCCGCTGTGTCGTATAATATATGATGAGCCGAACAAACCGCTGTAAGTGTTATATTGTTGCAATGACATCAGGGGTCGGGGATCGTGTTCAGACAGAAGTACTATGCATTTTCAAAACATATTCCTTGCGTTATTCAAAACAGTTTGGATGTAGCGGCTTGAAGATCAACGTTTCCTTGTTTAATGTATAATGTTTCTTGCCTTAGGTTGTACCAGCTATCGCACCAGGTTTGTTTTCGTTCGTTTCCTTCCCTACACCGGGTTGTTGAACTCGGCATATAACGGTAATGGTTTGTTTCTATGGTAAATGGTAACTTCTCTTTATCAGCAATCATAAAATAGACCTGAACATTTACTGATAGTTGGACATTGAATTAGCTTATGTATCTACATTAATTTCTATAAAATTGTTATGATTAAAAAAAACAGTTTATGTTTTAAAATCTGATCTAACCAATCTAGCGTTTTCATATGAAATAAAATTACCATCCATCTCTAAGAATGAGTGTGGGTCTGTTTGTCCGTCCTTTATTGGCCGATTTGAATAGAGTTTTCACCATCACTTAGAGAATTTTTCAGGGACAATTAACGTACGTAACATATTACCTTATATACTATAGGACTGGAGGTAAAACAAAGTACATCGGTGCACTAAAAAGTCGCTTTTTGGACGCTTAAATGGCTTAGGCTGCCTAAACCATAACAGATACATCAAATTAATGTGTACAAAATTGAATATTTAAAAGAATCTACAAAAAAGCCCGCGACAGCATATGTCTATCTTTTACAGATAGGCCTAACTCACAATAACCATTTTTGTCTTTCAGCTCATTGATGCCAAGAAGATCGGGATAAATAGTTTCCTGGGTAACGCTGGGTAATAAGCACGGGATATCTAAAATAATTATGATTATATATAGGCCTATATATATATATATATATATATACACTTAATTCAACTAAACATAGAACACACTTAATGTATCCAGACGTAACAGTGCACGCTGGGTACTATGTAGTGGGCCTAAACATATATTATTTTCAGACGTACTGTATCTTCCTTTTCTCTCGAAGTTGTTGGAATGTTACCTTAATATTCTATGAAGTACCGTGCCTCTAAAAATCTAAACACTAACGTAAGTTGTGACCTTCAGTTTTGCATTCTAGCTTGTTTTCTATGTTATTAAAGATGTGTAATATTGTTTAACTACAACTGGCGTAAAAATATATTAATAATACTCTAACAAACTTATTAGCAATTTTACATTAAATATTTAGTTCTCAATCCTTGAGGATGACTAATGAGACGAACATCTAATGATGTTTGTAGATTTAAATATATACAAACATAGTGTTCTGCCCAAGAGCAGGTCTTTCACTGCAAACTTAGCGTTCTCCATTCTTTCCTTAACTCAGCTTTCCTTTTTGTATCCGCATACACTTCTTCTTCTTCACGGTTTAGGCTTATTTACTTGCCTGTAAAAAGTAAAGTGTCCCCACAACAGGCCCGGAGGCCTGGGGTAGTAGGAGGTTAAGGCTCCCACTTTTTCTAGACAATGGCACTTTATGTCAGCCGGGTTGTCAGCCCTGCGTGACGGCCGCCTTTACCCCCAGAACAAGCGTCTGGTACTCATTTCAGTTAGAGGCTGAGTCGACCCCAGGGCCATGGTGCCGCCAGAGGGTTTGGGTCAGTTTAAAAATCCTGACCCCAACGGGACTTGAACCCTCGACCCTCCGGCTTATAGCTCAGTGCCTTAACCATTACGCTACGGCGTGCCCCCTTACTTGCCTGTACCGGCTCCAAATTGCTGCTGTTTCCATCTTTTCTTTGGTCTTCCCAAACTTCTTCTTCCTCATGGTGAATATAGTAATAAAAACAGTAGCCTTTGCAGATGACCAGATTTCAATAGCAAAAACAGAGGACGAACTACAAAGAATGCTATATAAACTAAATGAAATATAAAAACATACAACATGGAAATATACACAATGTATCCGCATACAAACTATTTATTTTAATATTGTCCATCATCTGATGTATTTTTCTGCCTCTAACTTTCTTTCCGTTCACCATTCCTTCTAGGGCACTGTTCTTCCTTCACCCACTCTGTCTAGCACACCTTTATTTTTTATTGTGTCTGTCCATTTTATACGTTCAGTCCTTCTCCATACCCACATCTCAAAATCTTCCAGTCGCTTTTCCTCATTCCGCCGTAATGTCCAAGTCTCTGCACCATACAATGCTACACTCCACACAAAGCTCTTCGCTAGCCTCTTCCGTAATTATTTTGTCAAAGGTCCGCAGGAAATGCTTCTCTTCTTGTTAAAAGCTTCTTTTTCCATTGCTATTCTCTGTTTTACTTCTTGACCGCAGTTCATGTTACTACTGATAGTACAACCCAAGTATTTGAAGCTCTCCACTTGCCCAATGCCTCATCTTTAATCTTCATGTTCATCTTCCTTAGTTCCCTTCCTATAATTATGGCCTTCGTTTTATTTTTATTTATCTTCATCCCTATTTGATGTATTTCCAAGAATACGGACAACAGCTTCATTCCGACTGTATTTTTTTCACTGTCAATATATTACAGGTTTCCATTCGGTTTGAAGATTGGAAAAAAGAGGATAAAGTATTATTCTGAGATAAGCCGTGGCGTAATTTACACAACAAGCCAGAAGACTAGGCGTTCGAATACAGGTGGAGTCTGGATTTCCAAACTGACCTAAACCTTATGGTTGCACTACGATTCTGATATCGATTCTGTATATAACTGAAATGAGTACTAGAAGTTTGTTCCGGAGTAAAGGCGGTCGTCACGAAAGGCTAATAACCTGGCTGATATCTGGAGTTGCTTTTATACAAAGGCCTTTGCCACCTATTATCTCAAGGACCTCTTAAAGCCTGTAGTGGCATAATTTTACTTACTTACCTATGTATTGTGTTTAATTTTGAAGCAACTGTAGTAACGACGAACAATTATTTCTACTAGATAAGTACTATAAAATATCGCGGTTATGATTTTAACACAAGAATGATTTATACGCGGCTCCGTGGCGCAAGCGGTTAGACACTCGCCTCTCACCACTGGGGTCCCGAGATCGAGTCTCGGTCACTCCATGTGGGTTTCGTGGTGGACGAAACGGAGCTTGGACAGGTTTTTCTCGGGGTTTCTCCCGTTTTCCCCTGCCACAAATTTCATTTCACCATTTCTCCACACTCATTCATTTCGTTTCATTTCATTCATCCGCCCCTGTGACGGTGCGTCAGGAGTAGTCGGCCGGCACGCTTGTAAGCCACAGACCTGTATAAATATAGGGGTTCATCTCATCCCTCGACCCGACCCCTGAGTTGGACACGAGTTGAGGATATTTCATATTTATTTATAATAATTTCTAATAAGAACGTATAAATATAAAGTAGTTTTACCAATAAGCAATGTTATACACGAATTAAGTGGCGCAAGCGGTTAGACGCTCGTCTCTCACTGCTGGGGTCCCAAAATCGAGTCTCCAACACTCCATGTGGGTTTTGTGGTGGATGAAACGGAACTTGGACAAGTTTTTTCACGATGTTTCTCCTGTTTTCCCTGCCACAAATTTAATTTCTCCATACTCATCTCATCCATTTAGTTTAATTTCGTTCATCCGTCCTTGAGACGGTGCGTCAGGCGCGATCGACCGACACTATTGTTGCTCACAGTCCTCTACAAATAGAAGGATTTATACTCATCTCATCCCTCGTCCCGACCCTGAGTTGAGAATATTTTTATTTACACATGAATTGAAATTCTAAAACAAAAATTTAAATTCCATAGAAACTTAATGAAATATAGGATTGTGTTCCTTACGTGGGTTCTCCGTCGCAGGGACCATTAGGCTCCAAGAGATTGTTCTTGGTGTTATTTTTCATCACCACTTCTCACCGCCAAACTGAAACAAAAAGAATCCAGAATTATAATATCACATAATTCAAAGCGTAAATAAGTTCCACTAGAGTAAAAAATAAGTCGGGTTGAATGGCGTGCGGCACAAAGAAGAAAAACTAACTAACTCACTGGCACTACAGAACCCGTAGTTTCATGGCCGCGCGGACATAAGCTCTCCACATATTCCTATCCTGAGCCAATGTTTTCTACTTCCCTCAAATCATAGTTAATGTTATTCTCCCACCTCATTCTTGGTCTACCAACTGGGCGTTTTCCCTCTGGTTTTCCTACAAAGAATCTTCCATACACGTCTTTCATTCCCCATTCGTGCCACATGTCCTGCCCATCGCAGTCTACGAGACTTAACTGTCCTCATTATATTTGGCTTCCTATAAAGATCATGTGATTCACTGTTACGCAGTCTTCTCCATTCACCTGTCTGTTCATCTCTCTTTGGTCCAAAAATTTTCCTAAGAACTTTATTCTCAAATACTCGTAATCTCTTTTCCTCCCTTAAAGTAAGAGGCCATGCATAAAAAAATAAAAAACTTAAATTGTACGTACATGATTGAAATATAAATTTACGTGAACAACTTTCAAAATGGTTTCTGATTATTAATTCTTAACCCTTAAATTCAAAATGTATCTTTTAAGTTATATCAATTGGTTTCATTCATTTAATAATTATAATAAAAAAAACAGATGAAAACTAACAAGAAGAGATTACTTATCATTTGTACAATTTCACAATTTATCTTATAATAACAGTTACGCACCATTTCATTTTCACTGCGGTCCGCCACATTTAAATAACTGATACGATAATAAGTGTTTTGCCAATTTAAGGATTAAAGTAATGTTTGCTGTCTTTCCTGAAAAACGAATAACTTAATAAATTGCATAAAAAGTACTGCTTCTAACATAAAAAATTAACACGACTAGGATTCGAAACCGAAAACTTTCAAATTCTACGCAGTGTAGTTGCCAACGTGCTCCAGCATGATCCACTAATGGAACGACGATATTCCACGTGTGTAAATTATACAACCGAGTATTGTGATTGAGCAATAAATGTATCAAAATTGTGAAAATATTTGTTAATCAGTTAAAATATCTATTTCATTAACCTCGTTCATTCATGTGTGCGTACATTCAATATGATTGAAAGAAGTACTGAAAAAAGATTTTTTTTTCCTTCGAGTAAAAAAATCGCAAATTAAATAATTGAATCAGCACAAAGTAAAATGTTAAAATAGGTATCTGGCAGGTGTCGGCGTCCTCAAGTAGGTTAACTTTTTTTAAGAACTGTAGACCTTTCGGAAACAGACTTCCATCATCAGCAGAATGATATATGTTACTAACTGTTGTTTTGCGACGCTTTTAACATCAGTGGCCTTCCAGCGTCGTCAGTAGCTACCGTACTGGCTGTTGTTTTGTAATTTAGTGTAGAGGGTTGTATGAGTTAGGTGTGTTCTCATTTAAAATTATGCAATTTAGTTTTATTAAAATGTATGTTTGCTATTATTTGTGTAGCATAAGTTTCGTATTAAAGAAATAAATTTTGCTTTATCCTGACTGGACATAGAGTCAATACTGATAAAATTCGTAGTATTCAATTTGCAGTGTATAGTTGTCTCTTTTTAGGGTACATATTTTGTATCTGCATTTAGTTCTGGGGCAGATAACACATACAGGTAAAATGTAATTGCAGAAAAAAGTGTTCTATCTATATCTTGCTTAACCTCTCTTTTTATATGTAATTTTACGTGGCCCACACTTATTGGGCCTTACAATGACAGTCTGTCAGAAGAGAATTTAAACAATAGATCATTGAGGGACTCACAGCCATAGTTCATGGAGTCCATTTTTCACTATTCAGAATAATACAGCCTTAACGTTTTTAGCAAACAATTAATTCAGGTATAGTAAGAATATAATCTATATAGGCCTACTAATACGTGAAGGAAAATATAAGCACATTGCGTGCACAGAGGGGTGTGATATTTGGCATAATTAAAGTTCATATAGAGGAGGAGTGCAGAAAAATAAAATGTATGTATAATATGTGTTACAAATAAATTAAATTAAAACAAATAAAATAAATTGTCTCTAAGGAATTTATGTATATTACTCATTAATTTGTTTACGTTCATACTGAAAGTGCATTGTTGTAAAAAGAAAATTGTGCAGCAGCAATGTGAATTGACTTACTCTCGCGTATTTACTATTACTGGTTTAAAAAAGTGAGTACATTCTATTACTTTAATTTAAATTAAACCCTGTCTAATCTTGATTTCAGTAATTTCATTAGATATTTTTTTATATTTACATATTCGCACCTACTTCCTTTATGCCTCGACATGAAACATTGACGGATCGGAGTGAGGGAAAAAAAGAAGGAATATATATTCCCATAAACATAATAATAGGCCAAATATAAATTTAAATAGCATTAATAGTATACACATGGCGTTATTTTTTTAATATGGCTTAGCCAGACTATACCACATATTTCATATCGTTCGTATTTTTAAAAGAAGTCGAAAATTAATGCATAATGACGTATTTGTGACAAACTTGAAATTTTAATGAATTGTGGTAGAATTTCGACCGCTGGGCGACCACTGATAATAATAACGTGGCAACATTAAGTTAAAATGGTACTCCGAATGAATAGAACAGATTTTTCTTCACTTGTTATAAGAACTATTTATTTATTTTTATTTATTTATTTACCTGGTAGAGTTATGGTCATGTGGCCTTCTCTTCCACTCATCAGGACAAATATAAGTTGCATTAGAATATAGCAATCACAATTAACATTAAATACTAAATTAAGATTTGATCAATAAGATAATATTTATAAGATTAAGATCGATAATATAATAATGCTAATGCTAATTAAAATTAAAAATAAAATGAGCACAAGTAAGGTAAATTGAAATTGTTTGACAGAATGTCCTTATCTAATGTTCATAAAAAACAAAGAAAATAACGATATATAATAAACTAATTTGTCGGTTATACAATATTTAAAACAAACAAATACAAATATTTGTTAATCTTAATACTTCTTTTCTTCTTCTTCATCATTATTTAAGAATTAAGCCGTTGGCTCGTTATGGTTTCATGAAAGCTAGAATTGTTTAGAATTGAGTTGCCCAGTGGAATAGAGGCACATACCACAAAAAAACTATTTTACAGAAACAAGGAATTTCTGAAAGTTGTTTATCTGTGGAATATGGACACTATGTTTTAATTTTTTAACCAGAATATTGAATTAGATGATGTATTGAATATTGTATTAAATATTAGTTGAAATATTCGTAGTATTAAGCATTTTTAAGTAATGGGACAAGTAATTTGTGCAAATTAAGTAGTGGCATATGCCCCACATAATGCCTCTTCTATGTTCAGTGGGTGTATGGACACAAATTTCTGATGTTGATTGACTCTCTTCTTCATCATCAGAAACCTCCCTAACACGTTCTTCACTTTTCCGAACAGTTCTTAAACATTAATATAAAATTATGGAATATTCACCTGAAAGATCCGTCTCCTCAATTAATCATTTAACTGTAGCGCTTTCGGGACTTGTCCCATCATCGGCAGGATTCAAAACTGGTGTTTCAATGAAGATCTGGTAGAGGGGGTTGCATGTATTGGGTTCGTTTTCGTTTATCAGGCTGTCGTTGTGAGCTGCTTTCATGATTTCCATCTCTTCGAGTACGTTTATCTTCGCTGGATTATTCTCTCTGTGCATTACTGTTAGGGTGTTTTCAATATTTAACATGCGATGTCCTTCATGGATAACGTGTTTTGCGTAGCTTGATTTCCCTTCTGCGTGAATGAAGTCTCGAAAATGTTCTTTGAATCTGATGTTAAAACTCCTGTTTGTCCTTTCAGGTGAATATTCAATAATTTTATATTAATTTTTGAATAAACCTCAACGGAACACATCATGAATCTTATAAAAGTTCTTAAACATTTTATTGATATTCCGTGGACTGCTAGAAATGTACTTCTACAGACTTCAAGTTCGCTAGTATTAGTTACACGAACATAGTCTCTGAATGAAACCTTCCTTTGACTTATGTTTCATCTTTTTTCTTCTTTGTATAACCTCTCTTACCTTCATTAATAATTAGTGGAGTGAAATCACATGACATTAGTTTGCAACACGGAGTTCCTCTATTTACAAGCTCCTTTGCTGGCACAATCTTCTTATTGTTATACACTATTTCTCAGACTTTTCTTTCATTATCCTCCCACTTATTTTCATGATGAGTCCTTCTTTTACTATTAACTTGGCTTTTTTCTTCAGAAAACGCATTAAACCTCAACATCTATGTAAGATATATTGGCAATGTTGTAGGTAATTTGAGAACTACCACTGCCCTCTGGATCTATAATATTATAGATCCAGAGGGCAATGTAACTATATTCTGATTGGTTAGTTTCATTTCTGCCAAACTATCAGGAACACTGACTGTAACCACTTGAAATAAAAGAGAGAGAATGTGGCATGTGCCTTTTTTCCATTAGAAATTTCTATAATTCAGAATCTTCAAGTTTTATCCTCATGCTCCTTGTTAAAGAATAGACACATACCACCAAGCAAATAGTTATTGGAATTGATGCAAGATAGCAGGATCTATTTAACCATAACAAAAACTCACAATCGGCAGATTTGTGGCATGTGCCTCTTTTCCACTGAGCAACTCAATTGTAGAGATCATCTTCTGTGTGGACGTCCAACATTTCTCCTTCAGTGTGGTTTATAATTCAGTAATAATTTTGGAGATATTTCTTCTGGTATAATCTTAATGCTATTTTTAAAAAAAATTAAATTATCACATTATTTTGAAGAAAAAGTGGAATTGGTCTATTATGGTTGTGAACCCCTCATAAACATATCTTTGCTGATTACAGAAGGGTACTCATTACTATCGGGTGAATGCCAGGGCCACATCCGAAACAATACGAATATTTAAGTTAAGACATGTCATAAATTTATATTATATAAATGATAATTATTAATTTATGTTTACAATTCAATTAATTTTTCTTGTTAGAAAAGTTTAGAATATATTTAACATAATATGTTTTTATTGCATACTCTTTTCACAGCCAGAGATATAGGGCCTACGATATATTATTAAACTGTTACAATTTTACACTTTAATTGCGATAAGTTTGTAACTCAAACAGACATAATTTATTTTAAATGTCGTTATATGTTAATTTTTATATAGGCTTATGGAATGGAATTTACTGCGCATTTACATTGCGCACGGGCCTGCTTGGCTGTACGTGCATTATTTTTCCATGAATAAAAAAAACATAACATAAACAAATACCTACATGGCTATACACCTACATAAAAATGTATAAAAGCAATTAGTATATAACAATATGAATGGTTAAAGGGAAATTTAATTTAAAAAAAAGTCTGAAAAAATAATGACAAACAATATCATAAAATGTATTCACGTAGACTTTCACGGCCAGAGTTGCTATGATGATCTTGATGAAGATTTTCGGGCTGTAGACCGTGGTCGTGAGGCTCACGACCACGGTCTACAGCCCGAAAATCTTTATCAAGATCATCAATATCATAAAAGTTTGCAGGTCCCATAGTATGCATCAAAATAAATTATTTTTCACTGACATATACGTTCGCAAAAGAGTTAAAACAACCAATTAACGAAATTAATGTAAACAATCTTACAAACAAGTTTCTAGTTTACGGGATTCTAGTTTAGCGTATATGTGATGTATTTTTAAGACAAGACCTTCAAATGGCGCCGCTTACTGTACAAGGCCTCGAAACAGACCCATGAATTTTTCATTTGTCATGAAGTTGTTATTTTCACTACGATTACGAAATTCCTCCAGAGTACGTTACGTTAATGACCTTAGATGTTAAAGAGTTTCGTTAGATAAATACTAACCAACCTTTCAAGAAGTATTATTGTGGCAGAGTTGTAAATATTTACTGCACTATTACAGTAAATATAAACAAATGGAACTTTTATTTCATAACATTCAATTTATTTTCCTATATTAAATAACTTAATTTAAGTCACGTAGACTGAGATAGGCAGGACATGTGGCACGAATGGGTAATTAAAGAGGGGCATGGGAGCTTCATTTTGGAAAACAAGAAGGAAAATGCCCAGTTGGTAGACCAAGAACGGGATGTGATAATAACATTAACCGTGATTTGAGGGAAGTAGATTATACAGGAAATAATTGGAAAACATTAGCTAAGGATAGGGATGTATGGCGAGCTTAGGTCCACGAGGCCATGAAACTACAGGTTCGACAGAATCAGTGATTTATTTAATTAGTCATATTAAAACTTAACAGTAAAAATCAATCCTTCAACTTTTTCAATCACTTCTTTCAATAAACCCCAATTATTTATTCTGGTATAAACACTAAATTAATGGCTACACAATTTCTAATTAAAATTAAACGGACCTTCTGGCTACATTAATACGATTATAATTACAAAGAAATACATGTTATCTCAGTCAAAGCATAAATTTATCACGTCGAACGTTTCAATCTCCTTATGTGAGATCATTTTCAAGACATGGTTGTTTATAAATTTATTATAGATAGTTGCCATCACCAAGACAATTTTGATTTTTAAAATTTTTTTTATTTATTAATATATATATATATACAAATTTAAATGAATAAATTTAAAATTCCAATTTATAATTGAAAATATATTAGCAAGGAATCATATGTGTCACACCATTCATTTAATTTTTTTCGTTTATTTAATGCTTTATTTTGTTCTTTTTTATATAGGTCATTTCTGCTATTAATATTTTTTGGTAATTATTTTCTTTGTGTAAAATTTGTATGTCATTCCATTTCATTTTATGATTTTGATTATTTGTCTATATAAAAGAACAAAATAAAGCATTAAATAAACAAAAAGATTTAAATGAATGGTGTGAACATATGATTCCTTACTAAAATATTTTAAATTATAAATTGGGATTTTAAATTTATTCATTTATATATATATATATATATATATATATATATTAAACAAATAAAAAAAAATATTTAAAAAAATTAAAATTGTCTTGGTGATGGTAACTATGTATAATAAATTTATAAACAACCATGTCTTGAAAATGATCTCACATAAGGAGATTGGAACGTCGACGTAATAAATTTATGCTTTGACTGAGATAACGTGTATTTGTTTGTAATTATAATATTAATTACTCTCAGTGAAAAGTAATTAAAAAAAAGTATAATATACTAAATTAATAAGAATCAGATTACCGATAACAAATAACAAAGACTAATTACAATGAAACAAAGTACTCTTATATGTTACCTTGGAAACGACATTCAAAACTTTCTTATGGGAGTTTTTTTTTCGCGATTGTGCGTTTTGCCGTACTTACAGCAATGGCGACCATGATTGAAAGTTCAACTTCCTACATTTCGGGGTTGCCAACCTAAATAACTATACTGTAATATTACATATTACAAACCACGTGCGGGAAGTAAAACCACAGCCCTTTAAGTATACTACGTACAATGTATATACAGAACTATACCCAAAAGGTAGTGTTAATAGTGCATTATACGAAAAAAATCACTGCATTTTAAATTAAGTGAACTTTATTTGAGACAAAATAAAACAGTAAATACGTACTTGCCTCCATTTTATCACAGATTGGCATCACGACCTGCCCTGTATTGCTTCCTTCGGAAGGAAATATAGCAGTAGATCTTGTTCGTAAATTTATGACACGTAAAAGAACATTAAGACTGCAATAATATGTCCCTGAGCAAAATGTTGACCATTTCATGCTCAGTTTTGAATTACGTTCCTAACGACCTGAGCTATTAAAGATCGTCATTAAATATAATATTAGGACTACTGCTACTGTTAGAAAATTTGTATTTACTATATACATTTATGCTATATTTAAAATTATTAATTGATTTATTTGCATGAAGATAGTCGAAAAAAATAGTTTACAATACATTAGCGTTAAGTGCGTAACAGATTCTCGGAAAATGAAAAACTCTGCTGCACCTCGTATTAAACTGTTCCTTGATTCTAATAGAAGAAGAGTGCATTCGCCACACTTGTAACATAATATACGGTACTTTTGTGTGCGTATACTATTTTCTAGCATCTCTGAATTCGAATTTCTTTCTGATGATTTGGCAATAGATCTGTACTAATCTTTCAAATAAAGAGGAATGAAGAGGAGGCCATGGCCCACATGTCGCTCGATGGCGGCATGCAGTGGGGGCCACGTGTATGTGCATACATTCCAGCATCTAGAAATAGCATCTTCGTGACTACCAGATACACAGCACAGCGTTTACAGTCATACAGTCTGGTATTGAATATAAGAGAATTTCCATTTTCTAATGTAACTTACACAGTCACTACCTGGTACAAAAATTTGAATTCTGCCCTTTAGATCCTTTCCTTCTGTCAATTATATACGAGACAATATACTTTAAAATTAAGGTAAATGTATACAATTAAGGGAAATATAAAAAAAAACATTTGATCTACGACTACAGTTATTATATTTTTTGTATTGTTTCCATGACAAACATCAAAGTGAATATCCGCGACGACCTGTAATAATCTATACTAGTGGTCGCCCAGCGGCCGAAATTTGACCACAATTCATTAAATGTTTAAGTTTGTCATAAATACGTCATTATGCATTAATTTGTTATTTATTTTAAAAACATAAACGATAGGAAATACGTGATATAGCTTGGCTAAGCCATATTTAAAAAACAGTAACGCGACATTTGACATTATATTTATACTATTTAAATTTGCATTTGGCCTATTATTAAGTGTACGGGAATATATATCCCTTCTTCTTTGTCTCTCGCTCCGACCCGTCAATGTTCTATGTCGAGGTATAATGGAAGTAGGTGCGAACATGTAAATATATGAAAAAATATATGTAATGTAATTACTGAAACCAAGATTAGACAGGGTTTAATTTAAATTTAAATAATAAAATGTACTCACTTCTTTTAACCACTAATAATAAATACGCGAGAGTAAGTCAATTCACATTGCTGCTGCACCATTTTCTTTTTACAACAATGCAGTTTCAGTAAGAACGTAAACAAATTAATGAGTACAAAAATGCATTAGTACAGATAAATTCCTTAGAGATAATTTATTTTATTTTGTTTAATTTAATTTATTTGTAACACATATTATACATACATTTTATTTTTCTGCACTCCTTCTCTATATGAACTTTACTTATGCCAAATATCACACCCCTCCGTGCGCGCAATGTGCTTAAAAAGGGGTACAAAGTTTTTTTCCCCCCTTTACGTATTAATAAGTCGGCCTAGGTGGACTAGTGGTTATGCTCCTTGCCTCTGGTCCCGAGGGTCGCGGGTTCAAACCCGGCAGGGGTCGATGGATTTTTTAGGACGGAAAATCCAAGGAACAAGTAAGTCCTCCGGGAGGGACTTTAAGCCGTGGGTCCCGAGTCTGAAGATTTTCAGGCTCGTAAAAAGTCCTTAAGCCTGAATGAAAAGGCCTCTAATCAAAATTTACCGAATTTTCCCGTCCTAGTACTACTACCTTGGTTTCCTAGATGTCAGTATTAGGCGAACGCTGACCACGGACCACTCAAAATGACATCTATACGAAAACAAGTGTAACTAAATTAGTATGGTTCAAATTCTTCCCTGTAGGAGAAGAGCGCCTAAATCTCTGTAAAGGGATAACATGGGCTTACAATACAATACAATTAATAATATATACATATATAAAAATCAATTGCCGTGCGTTAGTCTCGCAAAAACTCGAAAATAGCTTGACCGATTTTGATGAACTTTTTTGTACGTCTGATTGGGTCCCTCGATGGTTTAGATTCACAATTGGACCCTCTAAAACCATTAGGTGTAGGTGTTCACCTGGAGTGAAAATTTAAAAATCGCTCTAGCGGTCACATTTTTCGATGTTTCATGACGAAACTCAGTAAATCCTATTATAACAAACCGAGGTAGGTATTAACTAAAAATGAGCAAAATGCGAACATTAGAAGTGGAGGTTTACTTGAAATCCGAAATTAAAAAAAGTCGATAGGACTGGACCAATTTTGATGAAATTTGTTACGTATGTTTGAATCAGTCTCTGGACTGTTTAGATTCGGAAATAGACCCTCTAAAACCATTAGGTGTAGGAGTTCACATGAAATGAAACTTTGAAAATCGCTCTAGCGATTGCAATTTTCGATGTTTCACAACGAAACTCGGAATATCCTTTTAAATTAACCGAGGTATATACTATCCAAACATCAGCGAAATCCGACCATTAGAAGTGGGGGTTTACTTGAAATCCGAAATTTAAAAAATGCCTATACGATTGGACCGATTTTGATGAAATTTTGTGTGTTTGAGTGGGTCCCTGGATGGCTTAGATTCACATTTGGATCCTCTGAAACATGAAGTAGGTTACAATTACGCTAATGCCAGGAGAGGACACAGAAATGTCCGAAAGGACAACCTGGAGTATTAAAAAAATACTTATTTTCGGTAATTTTCCTAACAATGTATTTAAGAATGAAATTAAAAACAATCAAGGTAACTATTCTGATTATTAAAGCCACATACAATGCTTACGCAGTATTTATTTCATTCCATACGAATTATAAGAGGTCATTTGTAGCCTGTGAGTAATAAATTAAGAAAAGTGTTATATAAATGTATAAGCATGGCGTAAAAGCGAAATGCTCCGTTTGGCAGTACACACAAATTTGTCAGCTGCACAAAGAGAGGACGATGGGTAATACTGGGTCTTGAAATTTAAATGAAGTGGAGGAATAACTAGTGTCTCATCCATCTGCTCTATTCCCGGATTTAATAATTCAGAACATCGCAGTTGTTGCCTCTTTGATAAAACCAACATTGTGTGGAGTCAAAACTCTTGCCTCTTTGATAAAACCAACATTGTGAACAGTAATACATCCGTTTGTTCTCGTACAATAAACTGTGTCTCCAATGCTCTTTACGCGTTTTAAAGCGGATACTAATGACACACACCAAGGGGCTTTCAACTCCTCAGACAATGTGGATCAATTCAGTAACTCCATGGCGGTTAAACTATACTGCGGTATTTGACATTTCAAGATTCTGCTACCACCAGCAATTCAATTTTGCTTTTATGCTATTTTAATAATTTGGTTGCGATTCACAGTAAGAGATCTGCGCTGAAAAGTCCTGGTTTAGACAACAATCGTTTGAACTGAGACTTCAAATGAATTCGCAGGTATTTTTAGAGGAAGATGTTAATTCTTTAAATTTAAATTTAAGATTTATTTCGATTGTTTTTTTTTAATCATAATTTACTCAATCGCCAAGTTAAATTCTCACCACCATGAACAATTTAATAATAATTATTACGCCAACATGTCATAATTCATTACAAAATTAAAATCAGTGAGATTGTCAATACACATGGATTTTTTGGAGAGATTATGTTATTTATTTTATGGAGAGAGAGAGAGAGAGAGAGAGAGACAGCTAGATAGAGAGAGATAGATATAGAGAGGGAGAGAGATATATAGATATATAGAGAGAGGAAAATATAGATAGATAGATAGAGAGAGAGAGAGAGAGAGAGGGAGGAAGAGAAAGAAAGAAAGAAAGGAAAGAAAGAAAGAAAGAAAAAAATTTAATACTGTTATATGTTAGTATGTATGTGTATGTACATACACACACACACACACACACACACACACATAGATATATTTGAACGACCAGATAGGTTAATGCTTATTGTGATTGATTAAACAAAATATTTTCAACAAAAATGCCAATAACTTGAGTAAACTTACTATAGGGTTTTTCACGTCTACAGAATAGTATTGGTCTTATGGAGCAAATTGTTGGTAGTAAACGCGTCCTTTAATGCGAGATTGATTAGTTAATCTATTTTATATAAATAGTAGTAATATGCCTTTGTGTCCCTCAGTGAAACTTACGCTTTCTCCACCTTACAGTGGACAAATTCAACCATATTAATTTTAGTTATACTTGTTTTTGTACAAGTCATTGAGGGGTGAGCGTTCCGCGTCACAGTCTTAAGTTAATTAATACTTTATAATTTTTTTATTATTATACTTATAATCGTATCATTTATAAATTACTATCCTTTCATTCCACAACGGTGTCTTGAAAAAAATTATAACGTAATGAACTGAAAATTATAAATTTATTCTCAGTTTTTGATCCTTTGCGTAGGAATAACCTGGGATTTTCGGTCGAAGGCTCGAGAAGCAATTAAAAAAAAAGGAGGTTCGACGCATTTTTCTCCAAGGCCACTGATTCGCAAGTCAACTCACGAATCTCCCTTACCATACAAGGCGAGACTCGATACTCGCCGTAGTACGCGAAATTAAAAAAACAGCCCAACAATGCATCACAGTATATGTCTAACGCACGCGGCTTGGTTAGTCAGTATGCATTAATTATTTATTAATTCACTCTTTTACGAATAAACATGAATCGACTTAACTTAAAAGGAGAGCGATGTTATCAGTCATTCAATGTGGTTTTGCTATTGCAATGTGTAACAACATACAGTGAAAAGACCACCCGAAATAACGTTGTACGTTAAATACAAAATGGAAAAATTCTTTTATATACAAGTTAGTAAACATCAATAAAACTAAATATATGTTCAAACATAGAAATACAATATATACATTATGGAAATGGACAACTAATGACAAATGAGGGAAATTTTGAATACGTGGCTGGGAACAATAATTACAAATATGAACGAGATGCAGAGAGAAATTAAACGTGCTCTGGAAATGCATGCTATTAAGCATAGATAGATAGATAGAACGTTAAACTGAAAATATATGTTCTCCTAGTGATATTATATGGATGCAAAACATGGACTCTTACTTTAAGGGAGGAAAGATTACGAGTATTTGAGAATAAATTTCTTAGAAAAATTAACAGGCAGGTGAATAGAGAAAACTACATAATAGTGAGCTACATGGCATGCATAGGAAGCCACATATAATAAGAACAATTATGTCTCGTAGAGAGCGACGGATGGGAATGTGGTACGAATGGGGAATGAAAGAGGTTCATGGAAGCTTCTTGTAGGAAAACCAGAAGGAAATCACCCAGTTGGTAGACCAAGAATGAGATGGGAGAATAACATTATTCATAATTTGAGGGAAGTAGATTATATTTGGGGATGATTGAAACATATTAGCTCAGGATAGAAATGTATGGAGAGCTTATTTCCGCGCGGCCATGAACCTATGTGTTCTATATAGCTAGTGGGTGGTTTCATTAGTTATATATAAATTGTCCAACTACGAGGGGGAAATAACTCAGCTGACTAGTGAAATTTATAGTGTTTATTAACAAGATACGAATAATAAATTTATTTTCTTAAATTATACTATATATTTTTTCTTCGATGTGTTGATTAAGCACTCCAAGGCCTATTCAAAAATGTATCACAATATACCATTCTAATAAATATAGATAGATAGATCATCGGTTAATTAATGTCTTTGACATCGTCCGATTCCTATAACCAGTTTTGTCGATCCATCCAATCTCCTGGTTGTAGATGTTTATCCTTCATATATAAACATATTCCCTGACTCCAGGAAGTTTTAGGTCTTCCTCTGCTTCGTCTTCCCTCAGGTTTCCATTCCAAAACAGATTTTGATAGTCGATCCTCTTCAATTCGCTGGACATGTCCGTACCATCTTAATTGCCGAGTTTTAATATAATCTAAAATAGTGTCTTCAATCTTCATTTTCTCCCTTATAACTGAGTTCCTAATTTTTTTCTCTTCTTGAAATTCTTGCGGCCCTTCGTATAAAATCCATTTCCGTTGCCAAAAGGTACTTATTTGTTTTTGTTGTTAATGGCCAAAGTTCTGCTCCATAAGTAATGATGTTTTTAACAATTGTATGATATATATTCATTTTGTTTTTATTACTTATATTTTTATCCCACAATATTCCATTGAGGAAAGCAATTGCAAATTTTCCTTTATTATTTCTATTTATTTCCTCTTCGTAACTCCCATTTTTTATTTATTTTTATTTCTAAATATGTGATCTCACTACAAGATTTTATTGATTCTCCAGTCTCCAAAATTAGATTTTGTTCTGGTTCACCAATTGATAAATATTTTGATTTTTTCATTTTCAAATTTAATCCTCATTTTTCATATTCTTCTATTAATTTTCTCGTCATATATTCTAAATCTTCATAATCTTGTGCAATTAACAATTGATGATCTGAAAAATGTAAGTTGTATAAAGTTTGTTGTTTGATATAGGAATTCCCATGCTTGAACATTTTCTCCTCCAATTCTTTAATATTTCATGTACATATATTTTAAACAGAGTCGGTGATAGACAACAACCTTGACGAAGACCTTTATTTATCGAAAAACCATGTGACAATTTACTGCCAATTTTAATTTTAGACATGCAATTGTCATATACATTTTGTATAGCTTCAATTATTATAGTCTTAATTCCGATACGTCTTAAAGTAATCCATAGTTTCTCGATAGGGCAATGTCGTATGCTTTCTCTAGATCTACAAATAGTAGGTGCAAAGGTTGTCCATATTGCATTTTCTTTTCTATTACCTGAGTAATGCAAAATAAATTGTCGGTTGTGGAACGACCTGCTCTAAATCCTGACTGTTCCTCTAATTCCATATCACTGTAGTTTTTTTTTTTTTCCAAACAATATTTTAGTATACGTCCATAGAGTCTACTCATAGTACATGTTACTGTTATACCTCTATAATTTTCACATTGGTCTTTTTTTCCTTTTTTATGAATTGTCGAAATGTATCCTATTTTCCATTCTTCAGGAACTTTTTCACCATTCATAAATTTTGTAAATAATTTTCTCAGTCGTTCAAATAAATGATCGGATCCATGTTTTAATAGTTCCGCTGGCATTCCTCCTGGACCACTAGCTCTTTTATTTTTTAATGACTGAATATTCATTTTAATATCCTCTATGACCAATTGTATATGTTCATCTTCATTTATTTCTGGAATAATTTTACTAATACCCAGCGTGCGCTGCTACGCCTAAATAAATGAAAATTAATGTGCTTTTATGTTAGTTGAATAAGAAGAAGGAAGAATAATTATATATATCGTCACAGAATACCAAAACAAATTCTTCACTACATTCCTCGAGGCAGAAGATCTGTGGGTCGACCTTTTCGGAGATGGCGGGAGACCGTAACGGGCCACTGGGCCTAATACTTGAAAGGCAGATGATGATGATGATTTATATTTTTAAGATACCCCGTGGTGATTACTCGGCGTTTCCCGGGAATCTACTTATCCCGATCTTCTTGACATAAATGAGTTGAAATACGAAAATTAATGTGTTTCATGTTTAGTTCAATAAGTGAGAGGAAAAATTTATATCGTAATTATTTTTAGATGCCCCGTACTGTTTACCCGGCATTGTCCGGGAATCTACTCACCCCGATCTTCTTGGCATAAATGAGCTGGAAGACAAAAGTTAATATACTCCTTATAATTACTTGATTAAGTAAAATGAAAAATAATTATAAATGTATACCGTAATTATTTTAAGATTCCCTGTGCTGATTACCCAGTGTTGCCCGGGAATCTACTTATCTCGATCTTCTTGGCATTTAATGAGCTAAAAGACAAAATTCGTTATTGTGAGTTATCCGTAAACGAATGCCCACCATGTGCTGCTATGCTTACACAGGAATCTACGTACTTGTCTTGATCTTCTTGGCATCAATGAAAGACAAAAATGGTTATTATGAGTTATCCGTAAGAGATAAACATATGCTATTGCGGACGTTTTTTAGATCTTTTTGAGATATTCAATTCTGTGTACATTAATTTTGTGCATTTGTTATGGTTTAGGCAGCATTAGCCATTTAAACGTCCAAGGAGCTACTTTTTTTCACGTTTTCCACACAAAGGGTGATTTTTAAGTGTGATGGATATGAGTATCACATCTCTCTTATAGGCTATATTCATCCCGGGAATCTCCTGAACATTTTGCAAAAAGCCTCATCACAATCGAATCAACGGTATGGCCGCGCATCAAGTACGAACAAACAATCAAACAAATAAACATTACTTTTTTTTTATATTAGGAGATTAATGGAAACATAAAATGGTCGTGGAGGGGCAGTTCATTGGCCTGTTCGGTATCCTGATCTTACCCCATGGACTTTTTCACTGGGGAGTTTTTACAGATATTGCTTATCGAGATATTCCGGCAACTCCAGAGCTTTGTAGGACCGTAGTGTGCATGTTTGTAATTCCATTCATGCCGGTAATAGTGGATAAATCAATCTCCTCATTCATTCGGCGATTGGAAACGTGTATCAGCGAAAATGGTTACCAGTTTGAGCACTTAATGTGAATGTTCCACTGTTCATAATTCATAAGGTAGTACTATTATACGGCAGTAATAATCCCACTTTATGTTTCCATTAATAGGGTTATATTTATTAGAATGACACATTTTGATGCAATTTTATTATACGACACAGCGGAACGTTTACCTCCAGCCATAGCAGCACTGTTGATGCTTCGCACGGACGTAGATACTAACCATGTATAGTTAGGAACAAATGGCAAATGAAGCACTTATATTATTCATCATTGCTAGTATACCCACTTAACATTAATTGAAACTCACAGACTGACGTGAAGCGAGTGTACACGGGATGACACGAATTTAGTTTGCAAATCATCCACAAAAGAAGCAGGTTAATGTTCCGTTGTGTTGGATAATAACGTATCTTGAAATGCTTAATTAATGCATTGAAGAAAAAAATACATAGTGCCATAGAGGAAAACAGTTAGTATTCGTACCATCTTGTTCAATAAATAACGCTACAAAGTTCACAAACCATCGGTATTATTTCCCCCTAGTAGTTTGATAACATTTGTATAAAATAATTTTTCATTTTGTACAAGTACAAAGTTATTTCGGGTAGTCAAGATAAATGGGACACCTGTACAAGCGATAATTGACAGAATTAAATTTTCTGCGGTTACCAGGACGTAAAGAGTCGCTGTAATGCATATAGCACGCATTCCACATCTCGCAATCCAAGTCAGTCTAAATATGAAAAAAAAAATCTATCTGTAAAACTGGACATTCATCTACAGTAAAATAAAGCGTTTTTTCACTCTTACCATAAGGTGGACTTATGGTTATTAGGTTCGACTGCGGTTACGAGATTTGCAGGGGTTAATGGTATTTAAGGACGTAAAAGTCCACATAATGGCTTCCTTCGGAAGGGAAATAAAGATGTGGACGTCATGTCTTAAATTTATGGCACGTAAAAAAAGAATCTCAAACCTGAAATAAGAGCTTCTCTGAGCAAACTTTCGGTACTTTCTCGCTCAGAATTGAATGACGTTCCTAATAACCTGAGCACTGTTAATACAAAATAAGGCCTCCTCACTAATATATTGTAGTTGGAGAGAACACTATTAATACTAAAATGTACATTTCGGTTTAACGAAATATTATACATATTATTTTTTAAGGATTGAAAGATAAAAAATCTTCTTCTTCTTCTTCTTAATCGTAATTTGTAGGATTATCATCCTGTTTATTTCCAAAATCACTCCTCGGAAGAAGACGTATTGGATGTGCATTCACCGTCTATCCATCTCTTGGCTGGTCTTCCTATTGTTCTTCTCCCGTCCATTGGTCTATCTCTTTAGCTCTTTTGCAAGTCGGTTTTCTTCCATTCTTTCTATATGACCCTTCCAATATTTTCGTCTATCTATAATAAATTTGGTTATGTCTTTAATATGACATTTGCCCCTAATTTCTGTGTTGTGTATTTTATCAAATAATGTTTTTTCCCTGAATAGTTCTTAAGATGTTCACATGTCCTTATTATTTGTTTACTTTTTGTTGTACACCTTACTTCAAGGTGTATCTTATACATTGCTCGCAATGCAAAGGAACAAGCCTCGGATCAAAGACGGAAGCTAAAAAAGTGATTTATTTTAATTTCCTTTAATTTTTCTTAAATTAGTTATTTTGCTACGTTAATATTTCGTTTAGAATTAGTCTATTATTTTAGTACTAATATAAATTTGTACTCTAAGTAGATTGAATTTATTTTAAAAGAATATTAATTGCTATTCTTTACTCATTTTACTATTAATTACAGTTTGGCGCAAAATGCAGAGGAATTTTGTATTCTTGGAATTAGTACAACAAACTGTAGAATTAATATAGGTTATATACTATAGATGAATTAGTCCATGATTACAGTGGAATGAAATAAAAGTTTTTAAATTGAATTTTTTACTGCTTTATTTAACATCTAATAAAATTAATTATACGTATTTATTTATGTAGCAGTAATAATTACATTTTACATTAAAGGGTAAACAAATGTTTAGAGAAATTCAATATTATTTAAATGATTAAATTTTATTTCAATCTCATTCGTAGGAGTATGTGGTTTAAGTTTTTTTTTATTTCCAGTATTACACAGCCTACTTCAAACAGCCTCTATTTTTGTTCAATTACCTCGTTTTAATTACGTTGATGCTCCTCAATGCTCAAATTCCATAAGCATGCTTCTAACTCCTGAAACAGCTCTACATAATGGGCGAAATTACTAGGGATTCATTTTTTCCTCTCTTTTTAATTTTAAATAAAAATAGCTTATGTGTAGGAGTACAGAAATATAATAATGCAAATCCACTTGTTTTGTTATTTATAGATTCTATCCATAGCAATTCTGCCCGAGGGCAGATTTTCACTGCAATCATAGCATTTTCATGCTATGCTTTGCAGCTTTAATAGGGAATTATAGGCGTGGTAACTTCCCGTTGCTTTCCACACCGGTGAAGGATAATGATGATAATGACAACGATGATAATGATGGCCGGATGACTTTAGGGGACCGTTGGGCCCTAAGCTTCCTGGCATTTGTCTTACAGGTGAGGAAAAACCCCGAAAAAACTCATCTAGGAGCCTGTCCCGACCGGGAATCGAACCCGGGTCCGCTGTGTGACAAGGCAGCACGCTACCTTGAGACCACAGAGTAACATGGTAAGTCTTATTAATTAATGAGAATATTAAGGTAGTCAGGAATCAGGAAGCTTTTCATTATACTATGGGGGTGCAGAAAGACCTGCATTTGGAACGGGTTTTTTAGTCAGGAGGAGGATCCTATCCGCTATCCGAGATATTAAGTTTGTTAGTGATAGGATATCATTCATAATTCTAAAGGGTAAACGACATGATTTTATAATTGTAAATGTACATGCCCCCACAGAAGATAAAGATGACAAGATCAAGGATGAATTCTATGAAGAATTAGAATGCTTATTTGATAGCCTTTCACGATATCATATGAAAATTGTCTTAGGAGATTTTAATGCAAAAGTGGGGCGGGAAGATATATTCAAACCAACAATAGGCAAATTCAGTCTTCATGAAGATAGTAACGACAACGGGGTTAGATTAGTCACATTTGCCACATCAAAGAATCTTATTGTTAAGAGCACAACATTTCAGCATAAGGATATTCATAAATACACCTGGACGTCCCCAGATGGAGAAACTCGGAACCAGATAGATCATGTATTAGTGGATAAACGCTGGCACAGTAGCATCATTGATGTTAGATCAGTTAGAGGGACAGACTGCAATTCAGATCATCATCTGATCAGGGTGAAAATCAGACAACGGCTATCGCTTATGAGAGGAACAAATGCTAAACATGATTCTGTAAAATATGAATTAAAAAACTTGAAAAATGATGAAATGCGGCAAGAATACCAAATCAAAATTGCTAATAGATTTGAAGTACTGGAATCTTCAGATGACAATGTGGCAAACGAAGAAGAAACTGATATAAATAAAGAATGGAAGGCTATAAGAGATACTATTAAATTGTCAGCATCAGAAAGCATTGGTTGTTTAAAAAAGAGGCAAAAACAAGAAATGGTTTGATGAGGAATGTGCCGACATTGTAAAGAAAAGAAAGCTAGCAAAAATTAAATGGTTACACGAGCCAAATGAGGTAAATTTAGAGCAATTGGGTAGTGTTAGACGGGAAACCACCAAGTTACTAAAGAGTAAAAAGAGGGAATATTTGAGAGAGAAGATTAATGATCTTGAAATGAATGCAAAAAATAGGAACATTAGAGAATTATATCAGGGAATTAGTATAGAGAAGAAAGGGTTTCAGGCTAGAACTAGAACAAACATAATTCGGAATGAAAATGGGGATATGATTGCAGATTCCAAGAGTATATTAAATAGATGGAAAAGTTATTTTAATCAGCTATTAAATGTACAAACAGAACAGGACATTGAGGAGGATAAGTTACAGAGAGCAGAAATGCTAGTCGCAGAGCCAAGTGCATTAGAGGTTGAAATGGCAATTGAAAAATTGAAGATGTATAAAGCATCAGGTTCAGATGAGATCCCAGCAGAACTGATAAAATCAGGGGGAGAAAAATTGATGGACAAGATACACTGGTTGCTTAGTATGATTTGGGAAAAAGAAGCTCTTCCAGATGAATGGAAAGAATCAATTATCGTACCAATTTATAAGAAAGGAGATAAAACTGATTGCAACAACTATAGGGGCATCTCATTACTTTCAACTTCTTACAAAATTCTAACAAATATATTAGTAAGCAGACTTACTCCCTATATTGATGACATTCTAGGAGATCATCAATGTGCATTTAGAAGAAACAGGTCTACAACAGATCAGATTTTTAGTATAAGACAGATTTTAGAAAAGAAATGGGAATATAATGGTACTGTACATCAACTATATGTAGACTTCAAAAAAGCATATGATTCAATTAAGAGGGAGAAGTTATATAGTATCCTGCTGGAGTTTGGAATTCCTAAAAAGTTAGTTAGACTTATACGAATGTGTCTAAATGGCTCAACGAGTAGGGTGCGTGTAGGCAAACAGTTTTCAGACACTTTTGAAATCCAGAATGGGTTAAAGCAAGGAGATGCACTATCTCCTCTACTATTTAATTTTGTACTAGAGCATGCCATTAAATCTTTAGAGAATGAGGAAGGCTTACAACTCAATGGTATTAATAAGCTGTTAGTTTATGCTGATGATGTAGTACTACTGGCCGATAGCGAGGAGATACTAAAAGCCAACACGCACACACTATTGAGTAACACTAAGAAATTAGGACTGGAAGTAAATATCAGTAAAACTAAATATATGGTCACACGTAGAAATACATTATATAATGGAAATGGACAGCTAAGGACAAATGAGGGAAATTTTGAGGAATTGGCTGAATTCAAATACCTAGGAACAATAATCACAAATAGGAATGAGATGCACAAAGAAATTAAACATAGGCTCAATTCTGGAAATGCATGCTATTATGCATTGCAGAGACTTTTGATGTCCCAACTCCTTTCAAAAAACGTTAAGCTGAAAATATATAAAAACTATTGTTCTACCAGTTATATTATATGGGTGCGAAACATGGACTCTTACTTTAAGGGAGGAAAGGAGATTACGAGTATTTGAGAATAAAGTTCTTAGGAAAATTTTTGGACCAAAGAGAGATGAACAGACAGGTGAATGGAGAAGACTACATAACAATGAACTACATGGTCTTTATAGGAAGCCAGATATAATAAGAACAGTTAAGTCCCGTAGACTGCGATGGGCAGGACATGTTGCGCGTATGGGGAATGAAAGACGTGCATGGAAACTTCTTGTAGGAAAGCCAGAGGGAAAACGCCCAGTTGGTAGACCAAAAATGAGGTGGGAGAACAACATTAACTATGATTTGAGGGAAGTAGATTATACAGGGAATGATTGGAAAGCATTAGCTCAGGATAGGGATGTATGGAGAGCTTATGTCCGTGCGGCCATGAACCTACGGGTTCGATAGTGCCAGTGAGTAAGTAAGTAAGTAAGTAATTAAATATTTAAGAATATTATTATTCAGAAGATGCGGCTCCAGCTATAACGGCTGCAAGACGCAACATACTGACCCCATGTCACCACTATACTGGCTAGATGATCGTCCAACTCTGTTATTAACACTTGTGGATGAGAGGCCAGTACCCAGCTGTTTAGGTCTGTCGCGCCATGGGTACAAAAAAATTCAAATTTATGACTGAGGAAAACTAAAATTAAATCCAGTCTTGTTGGCCGACTCCAAATTTGAAAATATGATCTTTCGAATACTGTTATCAAATGAAACTGGGATCTCAATACTACAGCAGCAGTGACCAGCTCAGCTGCACCTAGGAAGTGCTGTGAGCACTCGCGAGTAAGCAGGAGCATCAGTAGTCGGAAAGTGTGCATCAGTCACCATTAAGAAACATTAAACATTCTTTGGCATCGTGCAGTATTCGATGTTCTTTAATATTGAAAATATATTAATTTAAAGAGCTATTACCAATTATTAAATGGACATATTTCTGTTTGCTTTGAATAAGGTTAAAATAGTTTTAAACTCATTTCACAAAGCTATGATTTATTGGTATAATACTAAACTAACTAACTCACTGGCACTATCGAACCCGTAGGTTCATGGCCGCGCGGACATAAGCTCTCCATATATCCCTATCCTGAGCCAATGTTTTCCGATCATCTCCTGTATAATCTACTTCCCTCAAATCATAGTTATTGTTATTCTCCCACCTCATTCTTGGTCTACCAACGGGGCGTTTTCCCTCTGGTTTTCCTACAAGAATCTTCCATGCACGTATTTCATTCCCCATTCGTGCCACACGTCCTGCCCATCGCAGTCTACGAGACTTAACTGTTCTTATTATATCTGGCTTCTTATAAAGACCATGCAATTCACTGTTATGCAGTCTTCTCCATTCACCTGTCTGTTCATCTCTCTTTGGTCCAAAAATTTTCCTAAGAACTTTATTCTCAAATACTCGTAATCTCCTTTCCTCCCTTAAAGTAAGAGTCCATGTTTCGCATCCATAATATAACTGGTAGAATAATAGTTTTATATATTTTCAGTTTAACGTTTTTTTAAAGGAGTTGGGACGTCAGAAGTCTCTGTAATGCATAATAACATGCATTTCCAGAATTGAGCCTATGTTTAATTTCCTTGTGCATCTCATTCCTGTTTGTGATTATTGTTCCTGGGTATTTGAATTCAGCCACTTCCTCAAAATTTCCCTCATTTGTCATTAGGTGCCCATTTCCATTATATAGTGTATTTCTATGTGAGACCATATATTTAGTTTTATTGGTATAATACATGCACAATATATTATATATTAGCACAATATATTGAGCCATTATTAAAAAGTAATATGTTATTAATAACTATTGCGATTATGAAAACTTACGATCAGTGTGCAAATATTTCCATAAAATTGAAGTATAGGATACAGCACTTCAGAGTTACTGTTAAACGCCCTTGATATTAAATACTGTAGACTTATGTAATACGGAAGTAGGCCTAAACGACTTCATTGTTTCGTGAAAGTAATAACAACTGGTTACTCCTCGTTTATTAAAGTTACTATGACAAATTTAAAAAGTCGCGATTCCAGTGTCGTAGATTTACGATATATAGAATAATCTTGAACGTAAAATAAGATGCTTTTGAGCGAAAAATCCGAGGGCCAAGTCCGGCGGGAAGAACTTTAAATCATGGGTCCAGGGACGAAAAATGTTAGGTCTCTTAAAAAACTTCAAGACTAAATTAGTTCATCTGAGCAAACTTTACGTGCCATTCTCATCCAAGTAATACATTATTTGTCTACTAGATGTCTCCTTGAAGCAATGTGCTGACCACATGTCACTCACTGACATGTAAGGAAATAAACATTAGCAAATTAGATTGGTTAAAAATCTCCCGCTAGGAAGTACCCATGTCCTCACGTAGGACATACGATTGGACTACTAATACCATTTTATTATTTTAAGGGTCGATTAATTTGTATTTGCCCTTCCAGAGTAAATGGTTTGGATTCTAATGTTGAGAATTCTTTATGGAATGGTTATGTAAGACATTCTCCATAGTGAAGTTTCAATAAAAGAAATTATGTTTTCAAAGATCACTCTAAAAATTCTATCTACCTTTACAATGACTATTTAACTGATGCCCCAAATGGGAGTCGATGACCAATCAGGTTTCAATGATTTTGTTTTACAACCAATGACAATCGTGTTTCATCTCGATAATTATCCAATTTTGATTCCAAAATAAAGAAAGTTCATTTTTAATATTCTGATCAGGTCTGAGCATTATTTTGCAGTGACTGACTCTCCAACAAATACGTTGAATATAACAAATAATGAACAGATTCCTTCGACCTACACATTTAATAAAATTGTGTTTTTAAATACTGATTTTACTGAGTTGTTTACTATCTATCTATCTTCGGGTTTTTACAGCTGCTGCCGTCTTCCCGTGCCAAACCTCCAAAGCCTACGATCTTGGGCAACTTCAATATTTTGCCCTCTTGCTTGCATTACTACCCTCATGTTTTCCTTCTATGTTAACTTTCGTCTCCCTCTATTCTTCTTTCTGGTCGGTTGCCATTGATACAGTATTTTCGGCCATCGCTCATCTTCTATTCTTAACCATTTTAATTCCTTCTCTTCAATTCTTTCAATTATGCTTTTTTCTGCTTCCATTATGTTGAGTTGTTTACGAAAAAAATTAATAACCTATAATGTTGGTTATAATATACAGTTTTATGTGTTTCATTTTTCCTCCACAAGGGTGCATTCTTACAATATTGCGATCCTATTTGGCAATAAATATGATCTAGTTGCAGTGATGAATAAACGAAATATAACCAAATATTTTTTTTTTTAAATATAGCAGTTTATATTAAATGTACAAATATTTTAAAATAACTATATTTAAATAATGATTTGTGAGTAAACAGCTTAATTTTATTCGTTAAATATGTAGTCCTAAAAAATGCCACTCTTGATTTCCAAATTATCTAGATAAATCGGAAATCACTCGTGGCATTACTTATGGGAGTCAATGACCAATCACATTTCAATGATTTTTTATTTACAACCAATCGCAGCCGTGTTTCGCCTAGAATTTACCAATTATACGTTTATCATAGTAAAGAAAGCACCTCCTTTTTAACATTCTGAATAGGTCATAGCATTATTTTGCAGTGACTGACTGGAAGATATACGGCTACGATTGTATATATAGTGCATGAATGTCAACACATAGCGCATGCGGGAGTTAATATAAAAACATTTGTAGCAATTGATTATACTACCAAAACAAGAAACCACTGTTTGCACTTTCGTAAATGTATTTTTTCCCATGTAACAACATTCCAGAAAAATATAATTGTCATATTTACATCATAGGACATCAGAAATTAATTAATATACAGTTTGATGTGTTTCATTTTTTCTCCACTAGAGTGCTTTCTTACAAAATTACGTTCCTTTGGCAATAAATAATATGATCTGGTTGCAGTGTGAGCAAATGAAGCAAATTAAGCGTACCAATCGTTTCTCATTTGTTTTCAAACATCGCTGTTTACATTAAATATATAAATATTTAAAAATAACTATATTTAAATAATGATTTGTGAGTAAACAGCTTGATTTTATTCGTTAAATAGTCCTAACAAATGCCCGTGGTATTACTTATGATAAACACGCTACCAGATGCATGCGTGACGACGTGTAAATTCCTAGAAATAGCAAGACAGCAAGTTTATAAATTATATATTGATAATAAAATGATGCAAGCAATGAGTCCCTAACAGCTGACGGCAAGACAGTTGTGCTATATTGATAAGATTACAGAAATATAATCAATTATTGACATAGTACAATTCAATATTGTTCTTGCTGTTGGCAGGGATTGTCGGGTTTATTCTGGAAACTCTATATACAGAGACAGGATTACTTCTCTGATAAACCATTGATGCAGAACTGCCATGTATCCAAATATATATTGTATGAATTCAAGCTTCAAGCAGTCGATACAGTTGGACCTAGTTATAAAGAAGAAAGTTTCTATATATAGGCCTACAGCTTATTGAATCATACTTTTCAAAATACTGATAATCCAGTAAGTTTAAAGTTAAAATCTCAGTTCAAATCGATCTGAAGTCAGAAATTTAATTTTCTAATTTAGGCCTATATAATTCTTCTTCTTCTTCTTCTTCACTTCCTGGTTTAGGCATTAATTGCCTGTTCCGTCTTCACTAATGCTACGGTTTATTATACAGCGTGTCGCGCCCGACGTGACGCGAATTCGCGTTTCGCTCGGCGTGATGCTGGTTCAGCATGGAGCGCATACGTTACAGCGCATATGTTTATGGAATTGTCGCCAGACGGCACCACATATATGGAAAATCAAAATGACCAACGTTCATAATAAATTTCCAAATGTGTTTACAAAAACTAATGTATACAAACCTGTCCCTGCATAACCTAATAAAATAAATTACATACATACTATTTAGTAAACTATAAATTAATCTGGTGTACACTAAACTGACCCATCGGAATCTAACAAAATGAAGTGATTGAACATTTATTTCTTAAAATATGGTTTGGAATTAAATGCAAATGTTGGTCATTCACACATATGTCCTGCCATCTGGTGGATTTAATTTTATGAGCATTCACGTATGCCAACTTCAATTCTAATAAAGAACTTAGAAAATAAATTGAGAGGAAAAATCATAATTTGTGTACATAGATAAACATATTAAAATTCTTCATTAAAAAAGTTTCAAGTGTCGTTGCAAAACGATTAAAATAGTTCGAAATATTAGTAAAGACAGAAAAAGTAACAGCTTTTATTTATCTCTTGACTAAGTTCAAGCCACAATAACTTTTTTCTGTACATCTCTGTACTCCTTCATGCTCATATTGTATAAAATATATATAGAACTCGATGATTTGCAACAAAACTATAACTTTCGTCGTTAAAATTGGAAAGTTATAAAACAAGTACTGTATTTCCGACATTTTGTTATAAAATCTTAGTTTGTTTTTAACAATTACACCAATGAGTACGGGTAATATCTTCTATATTCTTTGTTTGCGCTGGCAAATTGTGTCCTGGATTCAAGAGATTCCAAAACACGACGCGACATGTCAGCGCAAATTTTGTTGCGCCAGCAATTTGCGTTGTAGATAAACAACTTCCATTTAAATACATGGGGAGCAATTTTTGCGCTGGCGCGTTGCGTCGTAGATAAACCACAGCATAATAGATCTAAGACCATCTCTTCAGAGTACGTCCGTCATCTCTTCTTCCTCTCGGAAAATAATGTAAGATTTTATTTGGTAATCTGCTTTCTTCCATTCTTTCTACATGTTCTTTCCACCCTTGTTATATATATTTTATTTTGTGGAGTAGATCTGCAGTTCTTCACGGATATCCTCATTTCTCATCTGGTCCATTCTAGTAGCATATATCCTTTTACTCTTCTTAAAAATTTCATCTCGGCTGCTTGGATTTTACTTTGTTTGATGGTGATAATCCAAGATTCGCTCCCATACAAAATGTCAGGGGCCGCCATTGTTTTATACAATTTTAATTTTGTTTGTTTATGTTTTATACAATTTTAATTTTGTTTGTTTATGAGCTTTATTATTCAGTGTTCTACAGAGCGATTCAGAAAAATGGCTATACGTTTGATCGCATTTTGTGACGAAAATATTATTATTAAAGGAAATATGATCTTATCATTGGAAAGGGAATCCTTCAAATTACAACAATAGAAAAAAAACAATACAAATCAGTGCTTACGTGCAGCTTGGCCGGTTGATTTTTGTGGGCTAGCATCGAATGCCTCCACAATTCTCTTTGCTGTTTCTGCATCCGTGCTAATGCGAGGCCTTCCAGGAGGTTTGATTTTCTGCATCCTTCCCGTTTCCAACAGTCGTTTTCTCCACTTCCCCACGGTCGACGGCTACAATGCTACGTTAAACTCACGTCTTGCCCATTTTGAGGCCTCACGATCATTAGCATACGTTATTGCCCATGCAGCAATTGTAATTTGCTGTTGTATATTCAACGCCATTTCGACTAATGACGTAAGGTCTGCACTGTTTTGTTTTATTCCATTGTTGTAATTTGAATAATTGCCATTCCAACGGTAATTTCATATTTCCTGTAATTGTAATATTTTCATCACGCAACGCGATCAAACGTATAGCCACATTTGTGATTCACCCCGTATTTATTGTGCCACAAGTAGCTTGAAACGATGAATTTTATGTTCAATATCTTTACCATATCTCTAGCTGATATCACATCCTAAATATTAAGTCCTATATAATTATAAGTAATAATACAGGGTGTCTATAAAATCACTATTCATTTCAATGAAGGGAGACAATGATTGAAACATCAATATTATTGTAAAGTTTTACACACATTCTACTGTCTTTCTACATGACCGCCATCTAGGTGAAAACACGCACTCCATCTTTCAGCTGTGAAACGAAATATAAACCTTAACATTTAATATATTTAATAAACTAATGATCTTCTTGGTGATAAAATCGTAAAACATGTAGTCAATGTACCCATTTCACCAATTAAAAATTAAAAGAGTCAACATGTTTCAACAGCGAAACTGTCATCTTCAAGACTAAATAGACTCAATATTTAGTCTTGAAAATGACAGCTTCGCTGTTGAAACATGTCGACCCTTTTAACTTTTAATTGACGAAATATTGACTCAATATTTAGTCTTGAAAATGACAGCTTCGCTGTTGAAACATGTCGACCCTTTTAACTTTTAATTGACGAAATATTGACTCAATATTTAGTTTTGAAAATGACAGCTTCGCTGTTGAAACATGTCGACCCTTTTAACTTTTAATTGACGAAATATTGACTCAATATTTAGTCTTGAAAATGACAGCTTCGCTGTTGAAACATGTCGACTCTTTTAATTTGTAATTGGTGAAATATTGACTCAATATTTAGTCTTGAAAATGACAGCTTCGCTGTTGAAACATGTCGACTCTTTTAATTTGTAATTGGTGAAATATTGACTCAATATTTAGTCTTGAAAATGACAGCTTCGCTGTTGAAACATGTCGACCCTTTTAACTTTTAATTGACGAAATATTGACTCAATATTTAGTCTTGAAAATGACAGCTTCGCTGTTGAAACATGTCGACTCTTTTAATTTGTAATTGGTGAAATATTGACTCAATATTAAGTCTTGAAAATGACAGCTTGGCTGTTGAAACATGTCGACTCTTTTAATTTGTAATTGGTGAAATATTGACTAAATATTTAGTCTTGAAAATGACAGCTTCGCTGTTGAAACTGTACGTGAAACAGCTTCAACGTGTTTTCTATAGCTGAAGCCATTTGAACCAGCTCATTTGGTTTTATTTTACAATGGACAAATGGACGAAAAAACGTTTATTAAAACTAATTATTTAAATCCATTAATTGAAATTGAAATAAAAAAAAACTGTGGGTGATGCAGAAATTCTGAATAGGCTATATATTTAAAAAACACGATACAACAACTACATTAAGTACAACTATTGGTACTCATGAGACAAAAATCATGTTGGCCAGTGTTATCAGAATCAACGTTCAATCTTAAAAATTCCTCATAGGCCTAAGCCTGAAACTAGGAACTGAAGACCATAATTGTGGAATGCAGGCTTTCACAGCCAGTAGTCATAATATTAATAGATTCCGGGCTATGTGGCCATAGTTTATAACTGGTGTTTCTTCCAGAAAATGCCCTCCGCAGTTGAGGGAGAAACATCTGGAAGAAATACCAGTTATAGACCACGGCCACATAGCCCGGAACCTATTAATATTATGGAGACCACAAGTTGTTTATCTCAAAATATTTTTCTAAGACTCCTTTACAATACTTGAAATTACTTTGTGCACATTATGATACAATCTATAAACTATTATAAGAAGAAATTACTAAAACTCTTAAAAAAGTAAACTCCAGGCGTGTCAGGCCTAGAAAGTCCTTGATCAACCAGCCGACTGATGATCTCACATCTACATGTGTTAATCACAGAGGTAGAAAATCACCCCGCCAGTGTAAGGGTGACATGTGCTCAGCATATCGGGTCCCCTAGCCGTTATAAGCTGATTTTCTCAACCTGCAGTCGCTACTCACTGTGGCTGCAAAAGCCTCACGATGCTGGGTGGGCACCGGTCTCATACTGGTCGAAATTCCATGAGAAAATTTCTTCTCCCATGGAGACTCGAACCATTGTAAGTTCCGTAGCTCTACGCAAAGGCATTCTGCCTTAACCACTTGGTTACAACGCGGAACATAAGAAAATACATTTATGTAAATTTATAACTGGGTAACTCAGATAGAAAACCGTTAGGTTAAAGAGTAAAAAGAGGGAAATATTTTGAGAGAGAAAATTAACGGTCTTGAAATGAACGCATAAAATAGGAACGTCAGAGTTTTATCACGGAATTAGGATAGAAAGGAAATAATTTCAGGTTAGGCGAAATATGAATGAAAATGGAAATATGTTTACAGATTCCAGGAGTATATTACATAGACGGAAAAATTAATTTAATCAGCTATTAAATGTAAATGCAGAACAGGATGCGAAGATGATGATTTACGGACAGCAGAAATATTAGACACACAACCAAACGCATTAGAGGTTGAAATTGAGATAGAAAAATTAAATGTGTAAAAAACATCAGGTTCAGATGGGATCCCAGCAGAGCTGATAAAATCAGGGGGAGAAATATCGATGGAGAATATACATCAGTTACTTAGTATAATTTAAGAAAAAAAAAGGTTCTTCTAAATGAATGGAAAGAATCGATTATCGTGTTATTCAATATATAGTGCACCTGTTTGATTTAACCCATTGTAAATTTGAAAATTATTTCAAAACGATCCCGCACATAGAAATAAATTATATAATAATAATAATAATAGTAATAATAATAATAATAATAATAATAATAATAATAATAATAATAATAATAATAATAATAATAATAATGCTTTATTTTAGGTGGCAGAGTTAAGGCCATAAGGCCGTCCCTTCTACTCAACTAGCGAATAGTGAAATTATACATACTTATTACAATTTTAGGATATTATTAAAATATAGACTAAACAAAAGACAATGGCGATGTAATATAATACTAGCTAATACTAACAAAAATATGAAATAAAATAAAACTAAAATAATATAAAATGAAATTAAGTAAGTGGATAGTTAAAGACAAATGAAGAATGTTTTGAAGAACAATAATTACAAACAGGAATGAGATGCAGGAAGAAACTAAACACAGGCTCAATTCTGAAAACGCGTGATATTATGAATTACAGAGACTATTGACATTTCAACTTCTCTCAAAAAACATTAAACTAATAATATATAAAAACTGATATTCTTCCAGTTATATTTTATGGATACGAAACACGTTAAGGGAGGAGAAAATATTATGAGATTTTCAGAATAAAGTTCGCAGGAAAATTTTTCGACCAAAGAGAGACGAACAGTCAGATGAATGGAGAAGACTACACTACAGCGAGCTACATAATCTTTATGTAAACCAGACGTAAAAAGAACAGTTAAGTTTCGTAGACTTCTATGGATAGGACATGTGCAACGAATGGGGAATAAAAAAGGGCCGTGGAGATTCTTGTAGGAATACCAGAGGTAAAACGCCCAGTAGGAAGGCCAAGAATGAGGCGGAAGAATAATGTTAATCATGATTTGAGGGAGAAATTATACAGGGGATGATTAGAAAACATTAGCTTAGGATAGGATGTGTGGAGAGCTCATGTAATCCGAACTCGATAGTTTCGATGAGTTTTTAATACTCTTATACAATTAATCAGACTATTTAACTCATGCCCCAAATGGAAGTCAATGACCAATCACGTTACAATGATTTTTTATTTACAACCAATCACAGTCGTGTTTCGCCTAGAATTTACCAACTAAAGTTTATCATAATAAAGAAAGCACCTCCTTTCTAACATTCTGAATAGGTCAAGCATTATTTTGCAGTGACTGACTCACTAAGAAAAACGGCTACCAGATTGTATATATAGTGCATAAATGTCAAAACATACCGCATGCGGGAGTTAATATAAAAACATTTGTAGCAATTGATTATACCTCCAAAAAAAGAAACCACTGTTTGCACTTTCTTAAAAGTATTTTTTCCAAGAAAAATATAATTGTCGTATTTACATCATAGGACATCAGAAATGAATTAATATACAGTTTGATATGTTTCATTTTTTCTCCACCAGAGTGCATTCTTACAATATTGCGTTCCTTTGGCAATAAATAATATGATCTGGTTGCAGTGACGAACAAAAGAAGCGTGCCAATCGTTTCTCATTTGTTTTCAAACATCGCAGTTTACATTAAATATATAAATATTTTAAAATAACTATATTTAAATAATGATTTGTGAGTAAACAGATTAATTTTATTCGTTAAATAGTCCTAACAAATGCCACTCTTGATTTCCAAATTCTCTAGATAAATTGGAAATCACTCGTAGCATTTCTTATGATAATAGGACCATGACAGCCACAGTCATAAGCAAAAATGTAATGTCGCAAAAATAAAATATCTCAAAATAGGGTAGTGTGCAATGGATTCCACGTTACTGCCAAATACTAGGAAATGAGGATGCAGAGTATACAGCAAACAAAAACAAAATTGCAACACTATCATTATTTTTCATAAGGAAACGCCCTACGAGTCTGTCAAGCTACTAATTTTATTAAAACGTAATGCAGCAAACATTCACAAATGCACTAGAAAACAACATTAGCAAGTATGGGAGAGAACATAAAAAATACTCCTGACAGCTCAAAGAGAAGGACATAGTCTAAATTCAGCCTTAATGGTGATTAGAAAACTGTTTTCTTCGATCATCTGTAAAATAAGTTAATACAATGGTCAACATGAATTTTGTCTCATGAGTACCAATAGTTGTCCTTAATGCAGTTTTTATCGTGTTTTTCAAATAGGCATATGTATTCGGAATTTCTCCATCACCCACAGTTTTTTATTTCAATTTCAATTAATGGATTTAAATAATTATTCCTTTAATAAACGTTTTTTGTCCATTTTTCCACAGTAAAATAAAACCAAATGAGCTAACTCAAACGGTTTCAGCTATGAAAAAGAGATATCAAGGCAAATGGAATCCTAATATGCTGGCCGATTATTGTTGGACCATCAAGAGGGATACTCCACAGGCGAAATATAGCAGAAAATCGTAATTTCTTACTTTCTAGGTGAGTCCGAATGTTCGAATATTGTGTAGTTACGAATGTAGAAAATATTAACGTGTTTGAAATTAAAAATTCCTGTCTCTCGGACACCTTACGTGATGGAGAAAAACCGATATCATTTTTGAATTCAGGAGAAAACGTACTATCAGAATCACATATTTTTCTTTGTGAGACAAAAAAAAGTTTTTTTTTGTTGCCCAGTGTTATTTATCTACTATTAAGTAACAAAATAACTGAAACTTATCTAAAAATTTATAACTAAATAGGAATTAAGTAACTTATGGCCAACTGGATTCTGATCATATATCCCATATCCAGTTCATAATATCCTCCTATACAGGCCTAGGTCTTTCTAATGGTCTTTTCCACTTTTCAATACAATTTTTTGTAAGCTTTCTAGCTACATGACCTGCCTATATAAATCACCTTGACTTAATAATCCTGACAAAATTAAGGCAATGATATAAAATAGGATTTCCTCGTTGTAAAATGTAACTTCAATTGTAATAAATACACTAACAAGTAAATAAATAAATAAATATAAATAAATAAATATATATATATATATATATATATATACACCGCTGTGGTCTCGAGGTAGCGTGCTGCCTTGTCACGCAGCGGGCCCGGGTTCGATCCCTGGTCGGGGCAGTTTTTCTGGGTGAGGTTTTTATCGGGGTTTTTCCTCACCTGTAAGACAAATGTCAGGAAAACTTTAAGGTCCAAACGGTCCCCGAAATCATATGGCCATCATCCTTATCATTATTATCCTTACCATATCATTATCACCATCATCCTTCACCGGTGTGGAAAGCAACGTGAAGCTACCACACCTACACAATTCCCTAGTAAAGCTGCAAGCATAGCATGAAAATGCTATGATTGCAGTGAAGGACCTGCCTTCGGGCAGAATTACTATATATATATATATATATATATATATATATATATATATATATATATAACCCGGTAAAATGTTTTAGCAGACATAACAATAGTAGGCATATATTACGATATGAGGTTGAGAAGTGGTAGTTTTTTACAAAAGCAAGGAAAATGTTTAAAGACCGAGCGATAGCGAGGTTTTCAATTTCCGTGATTCTGTAAAACACTTCACAAACGTGCGTTGTACGTTATTTTTTGCGCGATGGTGTTTTCAAAATAATAAATAATTGTAAAATAATAATATCTTGAATGAAAATATTTGCGTTCATTATAAACAACTGACTAACGTTAACAGTGTGGGCAATGTTTATTAGTTGAAACTACAGGAGGCCGTGAGACAATATTATAGATACAATGGTGGCAAGTACGTATTTATTGTTTATATCATTTCACATAAAGTCCAGTTCACTTAAAATGCAATGATTTGTTTCGTATAATGTATATTAACACTACTTTTTGGATATATTTTTTGTATATACATGGTATGTAGTATACATAGAGGGCAGTGGGTTTTACTTCCCACACGTGGTTTGTAATATGTTATATTACAGTATAGTTATTTTATTACAGTAGAATTATTTAGGTTGGCAACCCCAAAATGTAGGAAGTTGAACTTTCAATCGTGGTCGCCATTGCTGTAAGTATGACAAAACGCACTAAGGGCAAAAAGTAAGTTTTCAGAATAAATGAAAATGCATGTGTTAGATCATAAAGATACGGTAGATATGTTTTATGGAAGAAGTCAAAGTCAAAAGTTAAGATTTGAGTTGCTGTATATCATTCATCTGGGTGACATTAACTCGGCCAAATTCAAATCCTTTGATGTCAGACATGCTTACTGTGGTAGCAGGAAGAGGTGTATTTCGTAGTCAAAACACATTTCTGGATTAAAAATCTGTCTCCAGGAATTAGTGTAATTCTCCGACATTTTGTCAATATATTTTCTAACTAATGGCAAAGGAAATTCTCTACAAAGAGCTAATGTATTTAAATCACTGGCATCATCCTGTCTGACCAACGTGTTAGAATTTGTAAACTTAGCTATATACTCAGAATATCGAGTCCCTTAAAATAAATATTTTGTTTTATCTCTACAAAGTGATTTCCGAAACGCAAGTTTCGACGAGAGGTTCACGAAAATGCCGCAATCTTTAATAACTTCCATGTTATAGTTCATTCACGGCCAAATATATTTCAAATTGTAAATTATAAAAACTATAAATAGTATCGATATAAGATATTCTAGAGAAAAGTGAAAATCGTTTATACAATCATCATTTAAAGTAAAGTAAAGTAAAGTGATCCCACAACAGGCCCGGAGGCCCTTGGGGTAGTAGGAGGTTAAGGCTCCCACTTTTTCCTAGACAATCGGCACTTTATGTCAGCCGGGTTGTCAGCCCTGCGTGACGGCCGCCTTTACCCCCAGAACAAGTGTCTGGTACTCATTTCCGTTAGAGGCTGAGTCGACCCCAGGGCCATAGTGCCGCCAGAGAGGTTTGGGTCAGTTTAAAATTCCTGACCCCAACGGGACTTGAACCCTCGACCCTCTGGCTTGTAGCTCAGTGCCTTAACCACTACGCTACGGCGTACCCCCATACAATCATCATTTACCAATAATAATTTATAAATCTAAAGTGTTATATACAACTATTTACCTTCATTTTTCTTCTGTTTTGAACCCTGTCGAACGCCTGGAGCAATTTCAACCCAAATTTGGTACACATATACATTATGATCTGGCAATGTAACTGGAAGCGGTAAAATACCCTTAGCGCTCATAGAGAGAGTAAGAGAGGAGTTGAAATGGAACAGTCATCAACAACGACCTATACATGTTCCAGAATAATTCTAGATCATCTAGAGTAATTAGAATTAAAAATGGATCGAATTTAGAGTCAAAACCATAGTTTTTGAGGTCGCTAAGTTGATTGGTGACAATCCAGATGGCATTTAAGCTCAAGTTAGACTCCAGTACCCCTATGATGATGAAGGAGGGTAAGGAGGGGTGAAAAAATAAGATGTTAAAAGTGGCTAAGATTAGGGTTGAATAAATAGTTTTCAGGGTCAATAAGCTGATTGGTGAAAGTCCTGATGCTATTTAATCTCACGTTCTACCTTGAATGCTTGAAGGGATGAGAAGGGGTATAAAATACCCAAAATGATCTAGATTGGTGTCCAAACCAAGATTTTCAGGATTGCTTATTTAACTGACGAGAGCTTCGAAGACGTTTAAGCTCTGTTTGACCTCTAGCACCCTTAAGGAAAAGAGAGTGAAAAAAAGGTAAAAATTAATACAGTAAAACATATTTAATCCGGAACGTGAATAATGCGGACATCTGTTCAATGTGAACGAATGTATTGATCCCGGCGAAATAATACTAATTTTACGTGTATTTATTTTGCATAAAACGGAATATGTGACCGTTGCATTTTAATGTAACATAATGAAGTGGAGAAGACCTTAAATGACTATGCATAATAGGTAAATAACAATTTAGAGAAATACTAGCTAATACCCGGCGTGCGCTTCTACTCCTAAATAGATGAAATATTAATGGTTAATTAAATTGTGTGGTATACGCTGAGACGAAACAAACAGGCCGGTTGCTAGTCAGTTTGTAATTTAGAATTTCAGGTAAACCTCCACTTCTAATTGTCGCATTTCGCTCATTTTTTGGATAATACCTACCTCCGTTTATTTTAATAGGATATACTCAGTTTCGTTGTGAAACATCGAATATTGTGATCGCTAGAGCGATTTTTAAATTTTCAAATTTTCACTTCAGGTGAACTCCTACACCTAATGGTTTTATATAGTCAAATTATGAATTCAAACTATTGAGGGACCCAATCAGACGCACACAAAAAACATTGATAAAAAAAGATCCAGTTGTTTAGGAGGAATAGAGTGACAAACGCACGTACAGAAGAATTATACTGTATAATTTATTCAATTGCTAAAGTTGCAGAGTTTGCTATTTATGAAGTTGTTACTGAATTGGAGAATATTATGAAGAGTGAGATGGTAGGAACGAAACAGAATATATGCTTTTAGAATCTTGATATCTGATGGAGTGCTCCTGACATTACATGTTGTCAATTACAAATTGATTTCGTTGAAGTAGACCAGACCTGATGCTTCACTGCGACTGAAGACGAGAACCAGAACAAAGAATTACAGATCACAAGTGCTCTTCCATTTCTCCGAACGCTTACATTCCATGTACAACACTTAGCATTTCGTAGGTGTGAGTGAATATATCTAGATAGAAAATTGTGACACAAATCCCATGTACAACACTTAGCATCTCGTAGGTGTGAGTGAATATATCTAGATAGAAAATTGTGACACAAATCTGTGACAATCACGATAGCCTACTGGTTCAAGATTCACGGAGGAGCAAATTCCTTAAATACACTATTGAAATATGGCGTCATGTAAAGCCATATTGGATTCCTAGGAAGGGCAAATTTGTGTTAGCGTAATTTACTTTATTTTCCTGAGTTTTATCTCTCCATGCTACATTTTGCATTCCCTTTACCTCATGGGCCTTATAGGGGCACGCTCCGTTAGGGGAAGATTTTAAACTCTGGATTACATACACACATTTTGACCACAAAAGGACATTCAGGATTTCCCCGGATGAATAATCGTCTCTATTCCATGACCACCTCCGAGACAACACGAACATTTAAGACAAGACACACCATTAAAATTAAGAAATTCAAATATGACTGGATGATTTGTGATGGCCAGACAATGTTCGGGGACTATTATACCTTAAAAAGGTTCAAGACATGTCTTGCAGGTGAGACAAAAAGAGGAAAGTCATCGGGAATCGAACCCGCTGCATCCGAGGGAACTCCGTTACTTCGATACCAGAAGAGTGGATTTGATGCCATAACATATTTTCAAACATTAAATAATATTAACAATGTGCATTGCGTGCTCTGTGTGGTGTTACGGCTAGCATATCTGACAATTCTAGAGATACCGGGTTCAATTGTGGATATACAATATTTTTTTTATAAATATATGGAATAGGGTTAACTCGGCCATGTTAGTCGTGAGTAAACAGCGAAAATTGGTTAAGAAAATTGATTTTTTTAGTTAAATATTGATGAATAGTGAATGTAAATAATAAAACAGTTTACATATCTGAATAATTGTTAGTTGAATTTGTCCCAAAATATGTGTTTTGAGGTTAGGATTCTGATGATTGGGATGCCTGTTGCTGACATCGAGTTGAAAATGATTCCACTCTTTATATTCTTTTATCTGTAGACTCGTGTAATAACCTTAAGAGAGAAATATAAATAAGTACTAACAGAAACAAAATTAGAAGTGAACAAACCAGCATGTAAATTATTGCAAGAGATAAAATGACGATTAATGATGATTGATCCCCCGTTCTTCCCTCTTGGGAAGTTCATTAACCAGACTAAATTTAGTTACGCTTATTTCCCTATATCCATTCATCCATAGTAATTCTGCCCGAGGGAAGGCCTTTCACTGCAATCATAGCATTTTCATGCCATGCTTTGCAGCTTTACTAGGGAATTATAGGTGTGGTAGCTTCGCGTTGCTTTCCACACCGGCGAAGGATGGTAATGATGATGATAAGGATGTAATGATTGCCGGATGATTTTCGGGGACCGTTGGGCCCTAAGCTTCCTGACATTTGTCTTACAGGTGAGGAAAAACCCCCGAGAAAAACCTCGCCCAGGAGCTTGTCCCGACCGGGAATCGAAACCGAGCCCGCTGCGTGACAAGGCAGCGCGCTACCTTGAGACCACAGCGGTGGACTATTTCCCTAGATATCATCATCATCATCTAGGGATTAAGTCTGTTGGATCGTTCCGGTTTCATGAAAGCTAGAATTGTTAAAATTATTCAGACCATATTCTGTGTTGGCGTCCAACATTTCTCCTTCCGTTCGGTTTATAATTTAGCAATAATTTTGGAAATCTTTCTTCTGGCGTTCTAGCAATATGTTCTTTCCAAGCGTTCCTATGTTTAACCCATTCGCTTCAGGTTTAAATGCTCAATGCATTTTCCCAAAAACCGGATTTAAGTTACCGTAAATTATATTGTCTATTTTCAGATATTCAAAACAAACAAATGATAACGACACTTGAGATCACAATAAGGATGAATGCAAAAACACATTCTTCTACTATTCATAAATGTTAACAAAAGATCACCATGCCAAGGGAAAATATATAACAACAGAGTTAAGTGAGTGCACTTCGTCTTCTGAGTTGAAGGCTATTTAATTGCCGGCGTGTCTAACTCGCCTTTTGAGGCGAATGGGTTAATTATTCGGTCTATAAGTTTGAAAATATTTATTTTCTTTCTTATATCTTCATTTCTTTTCTTATCCAGCAGAGTACATATATATATATATATATATATATATAATATGTCAGCGAATTATATGTGGTTAGTACATCACCTCGAAGAGACATCCAGTAGGAAATTAATGTATTACTGTAAATGGATATAGGAAGACCAGTTAAATTTTGCTCATATGCCTTTTTCATTCAGGCTTGAGTTATTTTATGAGCCTAAAATCTTTATACTCAGGATTCGGAGGACTTATCGCTTGGATTCCTCAATTCTAGAAATCCATCGACTCCAGTCAAATTTGAACCAACGACAATCCGGACTTGAGACAATAGAAGATAAATACTTCATTTAACTTTATATGAACAATAGTGGCGCGTGACACGTTAAAGTTCGTGTGAGAGGTAAAACTGCGTTAATGGAATGGAATATGAATAATAACTGTAGGTTTACACTAGCTAGCCTAATAAATACGCATGTTACACAATTACTTGTGACAAGCACAGTGAAGGGATGTTTGTCCACTGTGTATCAATAGGCTCGTGGCTATGCACTAGATTAAATTTTACTAGAGAGATTGCCTCAGTGCCATAGGTGCCTAACCCACAATTTAAAAAAAGTATGATTTTCCCTTTAATTGCACTAGAAATAGTCATCTCTGTCAGAGCCATATAACATTATGGACGAATTAAAATTAACACATCTCTCTTTCGTCCAAAAAAAAAATCCTAAGAACTTCATTATCAAATACTCGTAACTTTTTGTCCTCCTTTAAAATAAGAGTCCATGTAAATACGCATGTTACACAATTACATGTGACAAGCACAGTGAAGGGATGTTTGTCCACTGTGTATCAATAGGCTCGTGGCTATGCACTAGATTAAATTTTGCCTCAGTGCCATAGGTGCCTAACCCACAATTTAAAAAAGTATGCTTATCCCTTTAATTGCACTAGAAATAATCATCTCTGTCAGAGCCACATCTGCCTATAACATTATGGACGAATTAAAATTAACACAAAAATATTATAGGCTGATGTGGCTCTAATTTAGTTATGCTTATTTCCCAAAGATGTCATGAATAGTATGCGGTCAACATACCGATCCAACGGGTCATCTAAAAGGCAACTAAGGTATTACTAGGATGAAAAAGGTCAGTAAATTTTATTTAGAGGTATTTTATTCAGACTTAAGGATCTTTTACGAGCATGAAAATCTTCAGATTCGGGACCCATGGCTTCAGTCCCTCACGGAGGAGTAGCGTTTCGGATTTTTATATCCTAAAAAATCCATCGATTCCAGCTAAGTTCGAACCCGTGACCCTCGGGAACAGAGGCAAGGAACATAACCACTTTTCCACCGCGTAGGAGAATAATAGTTTTAAATATTTTCAGTTTAACGTTTTTTGAGAGGGGTTGGGACGACAGGAATCCCTGTAGACCTAATAGGTACATAATAGCATACATTTCCAGGATAGAGTCTATGTTTAATTTTTATGATTTCTTTAGATAACTTTAGTGCCTGAATTCGGATGTACTGAAGTACAGTATTCTAGGAATCGAAATTCGGCACCAAAGTTGTCTAATATATCAATTTTTGTTACAAACATTAGCAGGCGAGATGTAATCTATACGATGCATGTTTATCTACAAAATGGAAATAATGCATTTTACTTGTAAAGTGCCATGAAAATCATGATAATAATAATTTCCATCACATAGTTTTTATATTAATCACTAGACATAACTATTAGCCTATATTCAAACGCAATCGCATGCAACCCATATCATGGGGTATTTTTAACTAAATGATTATTTTTCTATTTACAATGGCATAACAGCCCAGTGCTGGGTCTTAGCCCCTACTTTGTTAGGAACTAGACCAAGTTAATTTAGTTTTGCTTATTTCCCAAAGATGTCATGAATGGTATGCGGTCAACATACCAACTCAACGAGTCATCTAAAAGGCAACTAAGGTATTACTAGGATGAAAAAAGTCAGTAAATTTTGCTTAGAGGTATTTTATTCAGACTTAAGGATCTTTTACGAGCCTGAAAATCTTCAGATTCGGGACCCATCGCTTCAGTCCCTCACGGAGGAGCCGCTCTTCCGATTTTTATAGGTAGGCCTATATTAAAAATCCATCGATCCCAGTTGAGTTCGAACCCGTGACAGAGGCAAGGAACATAACGAATATTCCACCGCGTCCGACAACTAACGTGATTATATTATCAAGTAAATGAATGCTAAATAGTTTTTTCCGCTTTGCAATAACGCATTTTCATCGAGGAACCTATAAGCCTACTCGAATCAGATATTCTATCCCCTATCTTAAAACGTCATGTTTCTTCCCTTTATACTTCCTGATACACAACCGAATTTGCACAGGGAACCATTATGTTTATGAACTCCACCCTCCCTGCTGACAACCGACTATTACGTCACAAAGTCTAGCCATTTGACGTAGCTCGCGGTCAGTTTATTTTAATCTTAGTATTTCATTAGCTTCCTTTAACATTTTTAAGTCATTAACGGCTAAAATCAAATTTGGGTGCAAAAGGGACGAGTAATTGTGCACAAAGGCCTCTTATTTCAGGTTTGAGATTCTTTTACGTGTCGTAAATCTACGACACGAGTGTTATAGTCTTACTTCATTTCCGAAGGAGTCATACCCAGGATTTCTACTCCCTTAAAAATGTATCCAGCATAGTCGGGTTTTAACCAGCGAAACTCGGAAGCAGAAAGGAGAATGGAACCATTAGCCCGCTGGGATCGACGCACTCTATTTGGATTTACCTCTACGGATATTATCAGAAAACATACTTCAATATACAGAGTGTCCCAAATTGATGTATACACCTCTTTGTAACTTTATTTCTCAGCAACGAAATTAGACAGAAATACAATTTTTGTTGTGTTTGATCCACAAGGCATTGGAAAAGCATAGCAACATGTTCATCGATCTTCACGTCTTTATAAAGAACAATGGCGGCGAGATTATCAGTCGATGAACGTAAGTGGATACTGAAGTGTTATTGGAAAGTGGAGAAAGTTGTTGAAGTGTAACGACGTTGTATGGTTGAATTTGCGACACCACCACCAACAAGGGTAACAATAACAAGAATCCGAGACAAGTTTGAGATGCATGACTGCAACAGTACTCTCGTTATCAGTCGAACGTCTCTTTCTTCCCCACCGACCTGTAACACATCTTGTTATTGTTACCCTTGTTGGTGGTGGTGTGCCAAATTCAGCCATCGAAGGTCGTTACACTTCAACAACATTCTCCACTTTCCAATAACACTTCAGTATCCACTTACGTTCATCGAATAATAATCTCGCCGCCATTGTTGTTTATAAAGACGCGAAGATCGATGAACGTGTTGCTATGCTTTTCCAGTGCCTTATGGATAATACACAACAGAAATTCTATTTCTGTCTCATTTCGTTGCTGAGAAATAACGTTTCAAAGAGTGTATACAACAATTTGAGACACTCTGTATAAAAATACTCAATCTAAATTACGCCATGTGTTTTTGATATGTATAATTTAAAACGCAATAGACATTTTCGGAGCTCATTTTCAAAATGTTGTGTGTCCACCTTAACACATGTAATGTTTTGTGTGACTGCATGCTTATTGAAAGGATATTTCTTTCATGTTGAACACAAAATGAGGTAATGCCGTATATATTTAAACAGGTGGCAAAAGAAAATCACCAGGTGGAATATTTCTGCCTGAGCTCAATAGGAACAAATTTTATGGAACTTTAAATTTAACATGACAGTCTGTGGGAGTGACTTAATGTCCACACTTAAAGGTTAAATGGAAATTTGATGGATCCAGTCAATCAGAGTATACATGTAGATTTATCAGAACCTCGAAGCAACTGATGCAAATATATATTATTTCATCTCTAGTGCCCTTGCAACTGATTACGAATAATACTAATACTAATAATAATAATAATAATAATAATAATAATAATAATAATAATAATAATAATAATAATAATAATAATAATAATAATGTTTTATTTAATCTGGCAGAGTTTAGGCCATAAGGCCTTCTCTTCCACTCAACCAGCACAAATACAAATAAATATTCGACAATATAGATATACACTATACTAATTATAAAGAGATAAACATATATTAAATGTTGCAATGTAAATTGCATACGTAAACAACATTTTATACGATAATAACAATAATGATACTTACGATAATAATAATAATAATAATAATAATAATAATAATGTATAAATATGATAAATTATACGAGTAACACCGATTAACATATGTACCTTACACTGGGTAATGATGAAGTCGAGGTTAGAGCAAATATAAATTTAGTTTTTTTAAAAAGATGTCAATGTCCGAGAGTCCCTTATTTCTTGTGGTAGAGAATTCAGTTGCGAGAAGTGAAGATAGTATATGACATGGAGTGATGTGATGTCCTATGTTGCGGTATATTAAGCAAGAGACAGGCAATTCTGAGACAAAATAGCAAACATTAATTTGGGAGAATAGAAGGTGTTAATCTACTAGATTTTGTAGGCCCATCAAGATTTCAATTTGCATACGAGATTACTGACCTTTCCAAATGTTAATTACTTCATATATAAAATCAAAATAAGAACTTACAATCAACAAAGTACATTTTCGATGACATTTATTGAGCTAACTCACAAACTACTAACAATAGTGGATGAGAAAGTGTGCTACGCTTTGATTGAAACCACTTCAACACAACTTGTTATGTAGGCCTATGTTAACTTCATTCCAATAATTTTAATAATGTTGGAAAAGTTTTTAATGCAGAAGCAAGGAATGAAAATATAGGATTTGGTTTGTCGGTGCTTCATGATTGGGTAAGGGTTTTAGAACTCGTTTTACACTTTTCAACAAACTACCTCTAAAAACAGTAGCAAACACGGGGACAAGAAAATAAACAATTATTTGCCGAGACAAAGAAAAGGATGCAGAGTTAAATAATTAAATGGTTTAACTAATTGAGAAACCTAAATTTGGGTGTAGTAGAAACATTAATGACGGTATTTATTTCCTGATCCAGAAAAATCATCATATATTACAGAAGTTATTGTTGTGATAATAACAAATTTGAAGTTATACTGCAAACGTTAACTAATGGACACATAATAGCTACTAACACATTTACATATGATTTCGATATTGCTAAATTATAATTTAATATATTATAATTATTTATCAAGGAACACTGTTGGTATCCAATTCCACCAACAAATCACAAGATCGTGATACACAGTCTTGAAGCAATTTCCATTGATTTGCTTTCATTGGATAATTACGTGAAGACGTAATAGATACCAGCAATAAAGTTTTCATGAGATATACAGAAAGTTTCACTAGAAAAGTGGTTCGTGAGGAGATTAGTCGAAATGTGGCTAATATACTCTTGATTGAATCTGACCCATGCATTTCAAGCAGGGAAGAATTACGAACTATAAGAAAGACATATTTTGATAAAGAAGTTTTATATTTAGATGTTACTTCGACCAAATATTCACTACGGCTGTAAAAATCAGTCATATATTGATTGTTCGGATTTTGATGAAAAAATCAATTAATTTCGTTAATTAGGTAAACAAAATCCTCAACTCGTGTTCATCTCAGGGTAGGATCGAGGGAAGAGATGAGATGAACCCTTTATATAGAGGTATGTGAATGACAAGGGTAACCGGCCGACCACGCCTGACGCAATATCACAGAGGCAGATGAACATAATGACACGAAATGGATGAGATGATTCACCTTGAACTCCATGGCGCAACAGGCCCAGAAGGCCCTTGGCCAGTTTGGAGAAATGGTTGAATGAAATTGTAGCAGGATAAACCCCGAGAAAAACCTCCCCAAGATCAGTTTCGTCCAGCACGAAACCATATGGAGTGAGCAGTGTTAATTAGGTAAGTTGAGACGGAATCTTTCACTCAGCCTCTCCACAAATGAGTAATTAAATAATTAATGAATCATGACAGGAATTATTATCTCGCACAGGTTAAAACACTGTAGAATGAAGTAATCATCGGACATATATGAAATGTATATTCAATCGAATCAGGAGAACGCAAGGAATTTTATTTTAATATAATTAAGTACAAATAAATTAAAATAAAGAAGTTGATATGGTTAGGAATAAAGTATGAGTCATTTATTGCAGAAAACACTTTACAAGTACATCGCACTGCTATTGTCGAGTGACAGATACTTGAAGATGGATAATGTAGTTAAAACTTGGGGAACTGTATTGTGATAGCAGATTATAAGCCATTTCTTTGAATAAAAGTAAATGCGCACAAATGTGCAAATTGTTAGTAAATTTAGTCTAAGCAAAACTTGTTAAACGATAATTGTCTTTCCGCACACTTTTCGACGTGATATCGTTCACATGGATTGTTACACAGTTCGCATATGCATTCTTGGTTTGGCTCGTGGAATCGCTTTATGCTGCAAACCTTGTGGTGAAAGCCATGGATTGCATACCGTGTTAGGATGTGCCTCATCTCGTAGTTTGGTCGTGTCCACTCTCTCGTACACATAGCCTCTGTTGTGTAAAATTCGCTGCAGATGTCATTCCTCTTCTCCTGTAGTCCTTGCATTGTTGTCTCATATGCGCAGGTGTTCGGTAGGAATAGCTGCCGTCTAATGTCTTCAATGAAGAAGGTTTCTTTCATTAAGACGTACGTCATTCTTGAAGGTGCTGTTTTTTTCCAACTCCCAGAACTCTTTTCATGAAGCGTGCTTTTACTGTTCTATTTGTGTCAAGTCTCTGTTTGTGAGTTTGTCCCATATTATGTTAATTCCATATGTTGTTATGGGAGTTATGACTGTCTTGAAGAGCGTCATAGCTGTTTCTGTTGATAATTGGTGGAGATTTTTGATGCTGTATATCGCTCTTATTGCAGCTGAAACCTTCTGTTGCACATGTATTCTGTAGGATTTAATGGTTGTTTGTAGGGTGATGCCTAGGTAGGTGAATTGCCATTTCTTTGTAGATCAGTAATCTAACCATCTTAAACTCAGTTTTGCAGACAGCTGGGAACAAAAGGGTGTTACGTGATTTGGAAACTACAGCTTGGACGTAAACAACCCATTACAGGCAAATCAACAAAGACGAGAAAAACGATTTAGACACGTAAGAGCATGAGCCCTAAGCAAACTTAGAAAACAAGCAGGAAACAGTCACTGACCTAAACTAAATTACCGGTATATAACGATTTAGTCGGATTTCCCACATGAGAAATATACGAGGACTTATTAAGCAGCTGTACTTTTTTTTAGAAGAGCGTATCTAACTGAAACTTGGTGGAGTCATGTCCTATCAAAAGACGGCAATCCCCTTCCTCACATACAGGAAATGGTGATCAGCTAATCTAAATGATTGTTATATTACAATAAGATAAAGGTCATAAGAGAGCATAAACACTGAGTAGGGGAACCCGAGGTTTCGTAATTGATTAAGAATAAAACTCAAGTTAGCCTTAAAAAGTCTAGTCTTGAAATGTAACCACAAGTTGAAGTTGAAGCTCAAACATCGCATAGTTAAACGATCACCATCATGGATCGATAATCAAAGTACTAAATGTCTAATTTACGGACTTAACTAATTTGCACCATCGCGATTTATACTTAGAAAATTAACCACGATATATAGCGCGATAATACATTCAGGAATATATCTTCGATATTCGAGATCCTTACCGTTTATCTTCAACTATTTGATACCATTCAAAGTGTATCAGTGTGACTTGTTTAAAGAATAAATAATAAAGGAAGTTACGTCTAACACAACATTGTGTCAGCCAGCTCATTTGCTATCACTGAAGAAAAAGAACCTCATCTCTACTAATATCCAACCTGAGCAACCCATGTTCTCACACATGGAGGTACTCCTGGCACTCACACATCCTTATATTAACCAGTAACCCAAAACAGAAGAACCCAGACAATTATCCATCTTTAAAGTACGGTAAAATAAGCTATTCTTTTGTTATAAACTCGTGCTTCTATAAATATTAGTTTAAAATGCAGTGACTTCAAAAAAACAATTTCATTTTCATATTTAAATGTGACATTGAGTCACTTCCCAGAGACAATCAGTCATGTTAAATTTTAAGTTACATAATATTTGTTCCTAAGATGCTCACACGGAAATATTTCATATGGTGACATAACTTTTGGCTGTTGTTTCAAATAAATACGGCATTACCGTCTTTTCAATTCACCATGAAAAAATATTATCTTGTTAGATTATCAGCAATAATCTAACAAGAGGTTGTGTTTTTCTGAAAAAAATCAACTCGCGTTGCATTTGGAGCGACTATTTAATACATCAGAATTTAAAAATTAATATTGTAATGTTTAATAGTTACCAAATGTGAGGTTATGTACTCGATCTTACTTCCGGGCGATTTCTAAACCGGCTGTATAGTTAAAAATAGCATATCTTTACTGTTAAATCTCTTTGGGCTTGGGAAAAATTAATAACAGATGATTTTATGAGAAATAACTTAATAATAATGAAGATTTATTATACAACAATTAATAATTTTTTAGAGTATCAGAACTAACTTTTTTGTTAATTTTTGAAGTCTTTTCTTTTGGCATTTCTTGCTTTACCGTATCGATCGTACATTGTTGAATATATATCCTTGTAAAATAAGTAAATTTTCGGAGATATCTCTCATTACGAACAGGAAGAAGCAATTTTATCAACAGGAAGAGACAATTTTATCGGTATATGAGATAAATAGTCTATGTAAACATGCCATCATTTGACTTCAGAACATTCATCAAACTACTACAAACTTATGATAAATGTACTGACTATTGTTCACAGAAAAAATTATAACTTTATATTACTTCCCAAAAATTATGAAAACTGACAAGTTGAAAATAAGATCCTCTTTAAAATGTAAGCTAAATTAAAATTTTTATCATAATTTGTGTCTACTTTAAATATAAGTGAAGAAGGTTAGATATCATAATTCAATATTTAAATTTTGAATACCAAATTATTGTGGAACAAAGCAAAGATGTCCTATATCTGACGTTGTTGTATATGCCAAGGAATTTTGCCAAACTTTATTGGCCAATACTATTATTTCCTCAAAATGTATCAATGCTCAAACGCGAATGCCAAGGGCTACATTTTTTGTTTTTGTATTTACTCATTCATAAATTTACAAGATTTTCTTTGGCACATTTCTTCAAACTTGATAGTTATTTGAAATACAAATTCAGCCTACAAAGTATGAAACTGTTTTGTAAGATTCATGGTGAACTGAAAGCGAAGATTGTTCTAATACAGTAAACATTATACAAACCTATAACTTACCCTGATAAATTTCAAAAATATTTCGAAATGAAATAAATTGCTAAATACACAAGGTCAAAAGTACAGAAACTACATTTTCGTTATCTCGACTTTCGTAAAATTCAACACTGGAAACATTTTCAATGTTTGTATCAAACGGGGTAAAACTACATCCCAAATATAAATGTATTGTATAACTCTGAAAATGAATAGAAACGAGATGAATACTTATTACAACAGCCATAATTATGTGATTAAATAAAGTTTATAGCTAATAACGGTTACATTTAATACCAATCAAGGTATACATACAACCCACGGGATATATTTGTATTATATTTAGCATAAATGCTCTTATTTAACAACATTTGAAAATACAATCTACAGAAGAGAAATTATGGAAAGTCAGAAAATGTAATAGAAATACATTTTAAGTTAATATGATAGAGGTATTAAGAAGATTACGAATATTAGAGAATAAAGTTATTAGGAGAATGTTTGGACCAAAGAGAGACGAACAGACAGGTGAATGGAGAAGACTAAATAGTAGTGAGCTTATAGGAAGCCAGATATAATAAGAATAGGTAAGTCTCAGACTGCGACAGGAAGGACATGAGGCACGAATGGGGAATGAAAGAGTTGCATGGAGACTTCCTATAGGAAAACGAAGGAAACCGCTGAGTTGGTAGACCAATAATGGGGTGGGAAAATGACATTAACCATGATTCGAGGATGTAAGTAGATTATACAGAGGAAATACTAGTTCAGGATAGAGATGTATGGAGAGTTTATGTCCGCATGGCCACGAACCTCTGGTTTGATAGTGTGAGTTAGTTAGAGGTATATGTGTATCTCGCGGTGACGTGAAAGGTTAGAATTATCTGAAATCCATGCAAGTTTTGTTTTATGTAGTCAGCATTGTTAGTTACAATAAGTAAATACATTTTTGCTTTTATCTACAAACAAATAATTTATGGCCGATTTCTAAAACGCATGGTAAATCGTTAACTTCATATTAAATGCAATAATCGTTATAAAAGTGTTTCTATAATCTCTTAACGTACACTGTGTGGTAAATGAATGGATGAAGTATCCACTCGGCTAGGATCGGATATTCGTTTATCAATAGGTAACTAAACAATATGACGATGTTTATAATAGCTGGTTTATAGCTGGTATGGATCTTAAATATCTTATACTAATATAAATGAAATTATAGCTCTGAGTTTAATATAAAAATGTTTAAATAATGTTAAGGCGAAGGGTATTCCCAGGAAGATAATAATACATACTTGATAAACACAAAAGAAAATTTAAAATTAATAAATTTTGATTGTGTTTTTGTATAATCATATTTACCAGATCTTAATTTCATCTCGGGTAGTTTTAGTTTACCTGTTAAGATATAAATGAAGTTTATAGAAACCGGCCATTAGATAGCGATTTTGTATTATAATTAACTCTGATTATGTGAAAAAATAAATATTTAAGTATTACTTAAAATTAGCTGCAATATTAGAAACGTTAAGCATAAATTAGACTGATTATGTTGAGGGAAATTTATACATATGTAGAAAAGAAATGAGATGGCTCACCTTTTTCTTAGTCTTTCCACAGCTGATTTCCATCTAGCCGACATAGCTGAGTAGCATGTTAGTCCATAATTATATCACTAACACAGCGCACTATTTTCCAATTGTTCACGATAATTATAATGTCACATTTCACCTTAAAGTTATCACAAACAGAAATCCACCTTTATTATATTGTAACATAGAATATAATTGAGCCGCCTAAAAATAAAACTAAAAAGAGACTAAAACACGCCATGGTCTATATCTCATACCTATAGGTTTGACTTAGAAGTTTACATGAAGAAATTAACTAAAACATCGACAATTAGCTCAATCAAATTTTCTAAGAGATGAAAACAAAAACTGGTTTTTCTGTCTAATTAATATTTTGCTTTGTTGTCAACATAAAACTGAGGTTAAGTCGTTGGGTTTGATGCTCGGTTTAAAGCAGGGTTTTAATATCATAATAAATATGAAAGTTAAAGTTAATAATTTTTGTACTTTAAAATTCTATTAATATTTAAATATAACTTAAATAAAGAAAAAACATCTAAATAATTCATTGTTGAATAAAAATGTCTCAGTAACAATTAAAGAAATTGTATTAAATAACAGTCTTTCTAAAGAATGCTTTTAAAATTGTTTTAAGTCATTGTTGTCAGAATTATAAAGCTTTCTATTATAACTGTAATAAGAACACCTGCTTAACTTCATATTTTTAAATAAAAGTAAACTAAACTCTGATTGGATGTTAAAACAAACTTTTTGATTTAACAAATCAAATTTAAACCTTGTATTTAATGGGCTATTAACCAATAGAATTAAAAATATAACATCATGTGATGTAATAATGTTCTTTAAAATTATAAATGAATTACACTAGTCATTCTGCATACAACTTTCAACAAACACAGAAGTAATAAGAGTTCTCCTGATAAAATGTGATATTTAATACAAGAAGAATAGTTGATTCAAGAAAAGAAAATAATTTTATTTTAATTGACGGTGAAGAATAATACCACCTACATTTACTTAATCTGCTGGGAACCTACAAAGTGAATAAATGTGAAATTATTTCTACAAGAAACAATTTTTTTATGATTGTGAAGTGTTTTCCTATCCTGTGACCCTAAAAATTCAGCTCGATTACCATTCTCACTCCGATTTTTTTTAAATTGCAGTCATCTTTTTGATTGTCGATGTAGAAATTGCTCTTCTCCTACCCATAACCCTAAGAAGAGATTCCAGCTCTACCGAAAATCAAACCCAACCTGAACCAGTAATTCTTTTTCGGACACCAATCCTTCTTCAAAATGTTACTACAACATCGGGCATGAAGAGAGTTAGCTGCTTCAAAACATCACCACAACGTGGGTAAAGAATTACTTCTTCAGGTTTCACCAACAGAGGTAACTGTATTACGCCAGTTTAAGCTATGCATTATACATGGGAAAAATGGCGTAATACAGTTACACTCTGTTGGTGAAACCGACCCTGAGTATTGTATTCGGGAGGTATGGGTTAAAACCCCTGCCACTATCAGCAGACAATTTTTTCTGATTTTCAATAATAACAATAATTAATTCGTTATCTCAGTCAAATAGTAAATTTATTCAATCATTTGTCAACGTTTCAATCGCCTTGTATGAGATCACTTTCAAGACAGTTGGCATTTCTAGTTATCCATTTTTTATGGTTGTTTATCCATACAAAATGGATAACTGGAAATGTCAAATGTCATGAAAATGATATCATACAAGGAGATTGAAACGTCGACAAATGATTGAATAAACTGAAAATTTAACTGAGATAACGGATTAATAATAATTATTATTAACTATTCTCATGGAATAATATAAAGACATATTCAATGTTTTCTGGGTTTCTTTAGACTCACTTCATCTACCCACTGTTCTCTGGCTTTCCCCTCCTCCTCCTGCCTTCAACATTCAAATCCAGCACCATTCTTGGGATTCTATTATTCTCCATCCTCTTCAGATGTCCATACCATTTCAATCTTTGTTCTTATATTACTTCTGTAATATTATGTTTAACATTAATTATTTCCCTCCATGGTATCTTTACCTTGTCGTGGTGGAGTGGCTTGCGTGCTTAAATGATCCTGAGAGCTATGCCGGCGGTAGCATTGCTGCCGATAGGGTTACCCATGCCGGACTGGTCGAAGGTGATAAGCCAGACGAAAAAAATACCTTGGGCGAAAGAGTGACGATCTTTCACCGTAAAAATACAACCGTCAAGAAATGCGGACATGGGTTCATCTGGGGTAAAATTTTCCGGAGGTCAAATAGTCCCCCATTCGGTTCTCCGGGCGGGGACTACTTCAGGGAACCCATGCCAAAGGCTCAAACACAGGGACATGTTCCTAGGAACATGGAATGTTAGGACTTTATACAATAGCGGGGCACTAGAGATATTAACGCGGGAATTAGATAAATCGCCCTTGGATATAGTCGCTTTACAGGAAGTTAGGTGGCCAGGAGAAGGTAGTCAGGAATCAGGAAGCTTTGCATTATACTACGGGGGTGCAGAAAGACCTGCATTTGGAACGGGTTTTTTAGTCAGAAGGAGGATCCTATCCGCTATCCGAGATATTAAGTTTGTTAGTGATAGGATATCATACATAATTCTAAAGGGTAAACGACATGATTTTATAATTGTAAATGTACATGCCCCCACAGAAGATAAAGATGACAAGATCAAGGATGAGTTCTATGAAGAATTAGAATGCTTATTTGATAGCCTTTCACGATATCATATGAAAATTGTCTTAGGAGATTTTAATGCAAAAGTGGGGCGGGAAGATATATTCAAACCAACAATAGGCAAATTCAGTCTTCATGAAGATAGTAACGACAACGGGGTTAGATTAGTCACATTTGCCACATCAAAGAATCTCATTGTTAAGAGCACAACATTTCAGCATAAGGATATTCATAAATACACCTGGACGTCCCCAGATGGAGAAACTCGGAACCAGATAGATCATGTATTAGTGGATAAACGCTGGCACAGTAGCATCATTGATGTTAGATCAGTTAGAGGGACAGACTGCAATTCGGATCATCATCTGGTCAGAGTGAAAATCAGACAACGGCTATCGCTTATGAGAGGAACGAACGCTAAAGATGATTCTGTAAAATATGAATTAAAAAACTTGAAAAATGATGAAATGCGGCAAGAATACCAAATCAAAATTGCTAATAGATTTGAAGTACTGGAATCTTCAGATGACAATGTGGCAAACGAAGAAGAAACTGATATAAATAAAGAATGGGAGGCTATAAGAGATACTATTAAATTGTCAGCATCAGAAAGCATTGGTTGTTTAAAAAAGAGGCAAAACAAGAAATGGTTTGATGAGGAATGTGCCGACATTGTAAAGAAAAGAAAGCTAGCAAAAATGAAATGGTTACACGAGCCAAATGAGGTAAATTTAGAGCAATTGGGTAGTATTAGACGGGAAACCACCAAGTTACTAAAGAGTAAAAAGAGGGAATATTTGAGAGAGAAGATTAATGATCTTGAAATGAATGCAAAAAATAGGAACATTAGAGAATTATATCAGGGAATTAGTATAGAGAAGAAAGGGTTTCAGGCTAGAACAAACATAATTCGGAATGAAAATGGGGATATGATTGCAGATTCTAGGAGTATATTAAATAGATGGAAAAGTTACTTTAATCAGCTATTAAATGTACATACAGAACAGGACATTGAGGAGGATAAGTTACAGACAGCAGAAATGCTAGTCGCAGAGCCAAGTGCATTAGAGGTTGAAATGGCGATTGAAAAATTGAAGATGTATAAAGCATCAGGTTCAGATGAGATCCCAGCAGAACTGATAAAATCAGGGGGAGAAAAATTGATGGACAAAATACGCTGGTTGCTTAGTATGATTTGGGAAAAAGAAGCTCTTCCAGATGAATGGAAGGAATCAATTATCGTACCAATTTATAAGAAAGGAGATAAAACTGATTGCAACAACTACAGGGGCATCTCATTACTTTCAACTTCGTACAAAATTCTAACAAATATATTAGTAAGCAGACTTACTCCCTATATTGATGACATTCTAGGAGATCATCAATGTGCATTTAGAAGAAACAGGTCTACAACAGATCAGATTTTTAGTATAAGACAGATTTTAGAAAAGAAATGGGAATATAATGGTACTGTACATCAACTATATGTAGACTTCAAAAAAGCATATGATTCAATTAAGAGGGAGAAGTTATATAGTATCCTGCTGGAGTTCGGAATTCCTAAAAAGTTAGTTAGACTTATACGAATGTGTCTAAATGGCTCAAAGAGTAGGGTGCGTGTAGGCAAACAGTTTTCAGACACTTTTGAAATCCAGAATGGGTTGAAGCAAGGAGATGCACTATCTCCTCTACTATTTAATTTTGTACTAGAGCATGCCATTAAATCTTTAGAGAATGAGGAAGGCTTACAACTGAATGGTATTAATAAGCTGTTAGTTTATGCTGATGATGTAGTACTATTGGCCGATAGCGAGGAGATACTAAAGGCCAACACGCACACACTATTGAGTAACACTAAGAAATTAGGACTGGAAGTAAATATCAGTAAAACTAAATATATGGTCACACGTAGAAATTCAGTATATAATGGAAATGGACAGCTAATGACAAATGAGGGAAATTTTGAGGAAGTGGCTGAATTCAAATACCTAGGAACAATAATCACAAATAGGAATGAGATGCACAAAGAAATTAAACATAGGCTCAATTCTGGAAATGCATGCTATTATGCATTGCAGAGACTTTTGATGTCCCAACTCCTTTCAAAAAACGTTAAGCTGAAAATATATAAAACTATTATTCTACCAGTTATATTATATGGGTGCGAAACATGGACTCTTACTTTAAGGGAGGAAAGGAGATTACGAGTATTTGAGAATAAAGTTCTTAGGAAAATTTTTGGACCAAAGAGAGATGAACAGACAGGTGAATGGAGAAGACTACATAACAATGAACTACATGGTCTTTATAGGAAGCCAGATATAATAAGAACAGTTAAGTCTCGTAGACTGCGATGGGCAGGACATGTTGCACGTATGGGGAATGAAAGACGTGCATGGAAGCTTCTTGTAGGAAAGCCAGAGGGAAAACGCCCAGTTGGTAGACCAAGAATGAGGTGGGAGAACAACATTGACTATGATTTGAGGGAAGTAGATTATACAGGGAATGATTGGAAAGCATTAGCTCAGGATAGGGATGTATGGAGAGCTTATGTCCGCGCGGCCATGAACCTACGGGTTCGATAGTGCCAGTGAGTAAGTAAGTAAGTAAGTAATTACTCCATATCACTGAATTTAACGTTCCAATTACTTCTCTTCCTTCATTAATTCTTTTCTCAATTTTACAATTTTTTCCCATCTGATTCTAAAATTGGTCCTAAATATTTTAATTTTTCAACTTTCTTAATTTACATATTTTCAAATTGTAATTTCTTAATATATAGAGGAAGTTCGGGTAATGTGAACCCTTCGGTTTGAGTGGACGCTGTTATTATCTTCTTTAATTGGTGCTGCCCTCGAACAGAAAATATTTTAACATCTTTCCCTCATTAACTTTGACGTGTTAAAGAGCAGTTTCTTTTATTATTTGTGTAAAAGGGGTATATTTGTGATATTTATGAAAATACCATTTTAAAAGTTTTTCAAGCTAAGAATTAATTCTTAATTTCCGCTATTGAATATTATAAATATTGAAAAATCTCCTAAATATGTTATATATATATATGCTGTTTTAATATACTAAGGGGTTTGGTTTGATATTATGTGACGTGGCGGCTGTATAAAATAATTAAACATAATAAAGGAATTCGATTAATGTGGACCCTCCATGAGGCGGTTCACGAATATGTACATTTCATTAATGAGGATGCTATCTGTAAAAACCGTGCACTTAATTAATTTTATTTAATATCCTTTTAATTTTACTAAACCCAGAAAATGTCGCTGTCTGCAGAAGAATACGTGTGAATGTTATAACCAACAATTTTTCAAAACGCCTTTTAATTACGATCAGCCAAATACTTTCAGATTTATTTGTGCCTTTCTGTAGGTAAAAATTAATAGAGTAAATAAATTTAAAAATAGAATAAAAGCTAGGATGGACTCTGCGGTCCACTTCAACCGAATATGGAGGTTAAAGTGGACCTTTCTTGTAATATAAAAAGTTTATAAATTATGAAGATGTTTCCATATTTGAATAAAATAACAATGCTATTTCGTAGTTATAACACTAATGATAAATAATCATAAGTAATGCCACGAGTGATTTCCAAATTATCGATAAATTCACGACTCACGAAGTGAGGAGTGAATTTATCTAGAGAATTTGGAAATCAAGAGTGGCATTTGTTAGGACTATTTAACGAATAAAATTAAGCTGTTTACTCACAAATCATTATTTAACTATAGTTATTTTAAAATATTTATATATTTAATGTAAACGGCGATGTTTGAAAACAAATGAGAAGCGATAGGTACGCTTCTACTGCTTCCTTTGTTTATCACTGCAACCAGATCATACTATTTATTGCCAAAGGAACGCAATATTGTAAGAAGGAGCTTTCTTTAATATGGTAATTATAACACTGATAAATATTTGGTAAAACACGACTCTGATTGGTTGTAAAACAGAAGTCATTGAAAGGTGATTGGTCATTGACTCCCATTTAGGGCATGAGTTAAATAGTGAGTGTAATTAAACAAAATTAAAATCCCTTAATTGAAAGAAGAAAAACAACAAATTCAAAATAGGGGTCCACATTACCCAAAGTGCCTCTATATGTGTATGCACTGTGTGCGTGCATGTATGTTTGTGTTTGTATATAAGCACCTTGAACTAACATCCGTAATTCACAACTAGGAAGGTTGTATTTTTTTCAAGCTGTAAAAACTTTGAGAATGGGTTTCTTCTGAGGAGAAATACTGCAGAAATAGTGCCATGTCGTGGATTTATTCCACATAGAAGATCGTAAAGGCAGAAATGCGATCCCTCTTAACAAAATTTGTCGTCTCTTTTAAGACGAGTTTGCTTGATCTGAGTTCTTAAAATATCATCTTTAAATATATTGTTATCAATCTTCCATATTTTAAGATGACATATTAATTGAATCAGTCATTTCGAAAAGGGATCTCCTACAACTGATCAAATTTTACAGGAGAGGGGAAAAACTGATTCAACTTGTTCAGGATAAAACATTGAATCTGAACTTGCTACTGAATAAAGTCAGTAGGGGTAAAGGAATAGTGTAGGTGATCCGTTCTCACATGGAAACGATGGAAGTAGGTATCTAAACATGGAATAATGAAAAGAGTGAATTTCAGAAAAATTGGAGATGACCCTTTTCGAAATGACTGATGCAATTACTTTCGTGGGATTCAATGACTGTGTTTTATTTAGTTAATTACGCTATGTGGGGGTGTGAGAAATGTAAAGTTTGAGCATTCTTGTGAGAAGCGCTTGTTAGCATTAAGGAAATTACGGTAGACTATCTTAACCCACAAACTGTGTGATAATCCCAGAGACGTTTCTTGGTGATAAATTTCCAAGACGATGAATTATGTGGAGAAGATTTGACAGGCTGACATTTACCCTCAGAGCTGACAGCCTAGATGTGGTGATACGTAATGTTTGTTTTGTTACTGACGCAATATTACAGCTTTGGACGCGAGCTATTACGAAAATTAGTTTTCTTATGACAGACAACAACACAACGTCCATCCGATATTGTTATATAAGTACTTCAAGACAATTTAGATGTCCCAATGCTTTCAAAATATTTCACAATAATGATTTAATTACTTCTTGTGCAATTAAATTTATGCAAAGGACTGGAAGTAAATATCATCATCATCATCATAATCCGGGTATCATGGCAGCTGCCGCCGTCTTCCGGAAAGCAAACGCCATTCCTCTCTGTCCATCCATTGATCTTCCTCCATTCCTTTCATATTCATAGCTGCTTGTACCCCTTCTATCCAAGTTTTCTTCGGTCTTCCTCTCTTCCTCCTTTCCATTGGGATCCATTCCATAACAATTTTAGGCAATCTTTGCTCTGGCATTCTTTCGACATGGCCATACCACTGCAATATTTTCATTTCTATAATGTCTATGATGTCCGGCTCCTCTTGTACACCCATAATTTCCCTTATTTCTTTATTTCGTATTCTATCCATCCTAGATTTTCCAGCTGATCTTCTTAAAACATCCATTTCTGTACTTAAAATTCATTTAATTTCCCTGGAAGGAATTTGCCAGAATTCAGCACCATATGTTAAAATGCTCTGAATTATAGTTTGATATATTTGTAATTTTCTATTTTTTGTAATATTTTTGCTCCACCAAACAGAGATTAAAGCATTTATTGCTTGTTTTGTTTGTGCGATTCTATTTTTAATTTCCACTGTGTTATTGCCTGAATGGTCTAATTTTGTTCCTAAATAAATGCATACAATACTAGGTTTTAGTTCTTCTTCATTGTTGAAATTTATATTTTCCTTTTATTCTCCTATACACAGGTATTTAGTTTTCTCAATGTTTATATAAAGTTCCCATTTAAGTAAATATCAATAAAACTAAATATATGGTCACACGTAGAAATACATTATATAATGGAAATGGACAGCTAATGACAAATGAGGGATATTTTGAGGAAGTGGCTGAATTCAAATACATAGGAACAATAATCACAAATAGGAATGAGATGCACAAATAAATTAAACATAGGCTCAATTCTGGAAATGCGTGCTATTATGCATTGCAGAGACTCTTGATGTCCCAACTCCTTTCAAAAAACGTTAAACTGAAAATATATAAAACTATTATTCTACCAGTTATATTATATGGGTGCGAAACATGGACTCTTACTTTAAGGGAGGAAAGGAGATTACAAGTATTTGAGAATAAAGTACTTAGGAAAATGTTTGGACCAAAGAGAGATGAACAGACAGGTGAATGGAGAAGACTACATAACGATGAACTACATGATCTTTATAGGAAGCCAGATATAATAAGAACAGTTAAGTATCGTAGACTGCGATGGGCAGGACATATTGCACGTATGGGGAATGAAATACTTGCATGGAAGCTTCGTGTAGGAAAGCCAGAGGGAAAACGCCCAGTTGATAGACCAAGAATGAGGTGGGAGAATAACATTAACTATGATTTGAGGGAAGTAGATTATACAGGGAATGATTGGAAAGCATTAGCTCAGAATAGTGATGTATGCCCGCGCGGCAATGAACCTACGGGTTCGATAGTGCCAGTGAGTAAGTAAGTAAGCAATTATATTTATGCAGAGTTGTATAAATAACACTGAGCAACAAAAAAAGAAACTCTTTTTTTCTCAGAAAGAAAAATATGTGATTCTGATAGTATTTTTTCTCCTTAATTCAAATATAATATCGGTTTTTCTCCATCACGCAAGGTTTCCCAGAGACAGGCATTTATAATTTCAAAAACTTTAATATTTTCTACATTCGTAACTACATAATATCTGAACGTTCGGACTCAGCTAGAAAGTAAGAAATTACGATTTTCTGCTATATTTCGCCTGTGGAGCATCCCTGTTAATGGTCCAACAATAATCGGCCAGCATGTTAGGATTCCATTTGCCATGATATCTCTTTTCCATATCTGAAATCTCCTGATGAAAGTGTTCCCCGTGCTCATCGCTCACTGCGCCAAGAAAATAAATGGACGAAAATACGTTTATTAAAAGAATAATTATTTAAATCCATTAATTGAAATTGAAATAAAAAAACTGTGGATGATGGAGAAATTCCGAATACATATTTGAAAACACGATAAAAAAACTGCATTAAGTACAACTATTGGTACTCATGAGACAAAAGTCGTGTTGATCAATGTAATTGTACTTTACGTCTTCATAGAAAATTTGGGAATCTATCAGGAGTGTGGTATAGTCGATAGAAACGCAAATTTCATTCCGGCAGTCAAGTATCTATTCCCATAAAAAATAAAGGGAATTAAATATTTCCATGTTAGGTCTAGGTGCGTATTCTTGTCTTTTCAAATCATTTGATGTACTCCGTATTCACAAATAGCCCTGGCATATTGCTAACATATATCCTGGAAATCCGTCATTGGGAACAAGTAGAATTCGTGATGTGTTTTTTTAGAGATAACTGGAATTGGCTTTTAAGTCCAACGGAGAATGTAAGTATTCAAACGAAGATAGATAAATAATAAAAAAGTGAAAAGGAAAAAATTAAAACCCGACTAGAAATAAAAAATTCCTGGCGCGACAGGACTAGAAGGCCCTTAGCCTACCAGCCGGCTGCTGGCCTTATATCCACATGTGTCATCCATAGAGGTAGATGATCATCCAGCCAGTGTAGGGGTGACATGTGGTCAGCATGTCGAGTCCCTCAACCGTTATAGCTGGTTTTCTCAACTTGGAGCCGCTACTTATTGTAGCTACCCAAATGCCTCACAATGCTGGGTGGGCACCGGTCCCATACTGGCCGAAATACCATGAGAAAATTTCTTCCCCAATGGAGACTCGAATCAGCGCAAGTCCCGTAGCTCTGCGCCAAGGCTTCTTGCAATAACTACTCGGTTACGGCGCGGCGCCCGACTACAAATAGCTTTTAAAATTTAGCACGTTTAAAAGTAGAAATAATCATTAACTGTTTTGGCAGTAGCTAAAACTCTATTACTTTTTTTACTGTTTAGATTATAAAATTTTAAGAATTTTTGTGGTCAGATTTAGATTTTTGAAGTTTTAATTTTCATGTAATTATTTTTGGTGTCCTTGACATCAATAATTACTTAATTTATTTTTATGAATCTATATCTATAATGGTGTAGCCTCTCCTTTGTTAGGAGTTACTAGACCAAGTTAATTTAGTTATCCTATTTGCTCATAGATGTTAGGAATGGTATGCAGTGAGCATACCGGCCCAATGAGACATCTAAGGTATTACTAGATGTTGAGGTCGGTAAATTATATTTAGAGGCCATTTTATTTAGCCTTTTAAGTATCTTTTACTAGCCATAAAATCGTCAGACTCGGGACCCATGGCTTAAAGCCCCTCCTGGAGGACTTGCTTCTTGGATTTTTCCTACGGAAAAAAATCATCGACCACGGCCGTTTTTGAACCCGCGACCTTCGGAACTATTTGCATTATTTCATCATGGATTAATGTGATAAAACAATATAACAGCATTCAACTACAAGCCAATAGGTTCAAGGAACGTGAAGTGAAATGAAGAAGAAGAAGATGAAAAAGAAGAAGATGAAGAAGAAGAAGAAGAAACAATATAAACGAAGGTAAGCCAATATCCATAGAGGATGACATAATTTCTAGATCACATGCATGTACTGTAGACAAGGATAAGTAGGAAAACTGGGGTGTATAGTAATTACTAGAGACCGGATGTTACGGAAAATGCCTACAGTTATTTATTATAGTTATTGTAAAAGTGACCTCATATAAGTTCATACCAACGACTCTAGAGTTGATATGATGATCTTGAAGATTTTCGGGCTGTAGGCCGTGGTCGTGAGGCTTGTAGTTCCCCGACGTTTCGCCAGAGACTGCGTCTGGCATCCTCAAGGGTTGTCTCAAGATCATCATAGCAACTCCGGCCGTGAAAGTCTACGTGAATACAAGGCTCTATAGAGTTGTTTTCCATGAAGTTCATTTTGCCTATAAATGCCTATTTGCCATTTTTCTCGAAATTAACTTAGTATTCCAATGAAATCAATTGAAATTGGCAAACTTCATGACACATATTTCATAGACATTTTCAAGTGTCCTTTTTTATAAATTCTCTTAGAATATTTTAGGACAATGGTAGCAATAAGCCATTAACCTAGCAGGTAGATGGTTTCCCCCTCAATGCACTCCCGTTAGGCAAATATTGTATTTTTCCACCTCACGCATTCCCGTTAAAGGAAATAGCCCTAAGCTATGTCTCATTGTATTAAACTCCGGCTCTAAGGCTTGGAAAAAGTTCTATAGTATAGCTTTGCTTCTTTTCAATACAAACATTGCTGAATGACAAAAAGAGTAGATGGCTCGAGCTTTCTTTCTCTGTCGCACACCTGGTGCTGAAACCTTTAGGTGACTGGCAATATTATTTTTGATGTTGGTAATACTGAATTCACTCTGTAGTTCATTCACAGACAGATGCTTCAAAGACAAAGTGGTGCGACATGTGTAGGTGTTTTTTTTTCTTTCTTTAGAACAGTTTTTTTACGATTCCTAAAGAGCGGACAACAGTAAAAGACAAACTGACCAATTTCGTGAAAGAATTTGGTGCGGAAATATTCTCAAGTGACGGTTCAATATTGTTCTGCAAAGTGCCATATTTCGGAGCACATACACTCTGCAAAACATAAGACTGCTCTTTGTAAAAAGCAATACAAATTCCAAAAGCACCTCTGATATCTTCTCATGCTATTGATAGCATAAATATGTTTACATTCTTAACGTAAGACTAAAAATGTATGTTTTTTTCAATTTTTTTTGTAGGAGCCTATTTTGAATTTTTATTACCTATATTAATGGCTTTTAGCGCCTTTTTCCTGCCTATTTTGAATTTTTTAAGTGCCTAACAACCGGACTCTAGTAATTACACACTATACCAGCAACTTCGAAGGCAACATACAAATTAATACAAAAGGCAACATAGACATTGGTCATAAGTGGATTGAATTCTCAACTCGATGTTCGCTTTATGATTTTACTTTATTCCAAGCGCGACAGGCCTAGGAGGCCCTTGCCTACCAGCCGGCTGCTGGCCTCACGTCCACATGTATTAATCACAGAGGTAGACGATCATAAGCCAGGTGTAGGAGTGACGTGGTCAGCATATCGGGTCCCCCAGCCGTTATAGCTGGTCTTCTCAATCTGGAGTCGCTACTTATTGTAGGTACCCAAGTGCCTCACAATGCTGGGTGGGCACCGGTCCAATACTGGCCGAAATTCCATGAGAAAATTTCTCGAATCAGCGCAAGTCTCGTAGCCCTGCGCCAAGGCATCTTGTCTTAACCACTCAGCTAAGGCGCGGGACTAGCTTTATGATTAGTTTCTCTTTTTATCCTGAAATAGGATGAGGCATTTTCCGCACTTCATCTATTAAAGTCGGGTACCTCGAGTCATTTTTTCGTTCACAATAAAGAAGTAAGGAACTAACTAACTAACTATAAGATAAAAGTTAAAAATTAAAATGTACCTGTTGGCAGGTGCCGTCGTCCTCAACTTTGTTAAAATGGTGTATATAAAATTAACTGGAGGCCTTTCAGAAGTTAACTTCCATCATCAGCAGATTGAGCTTCTGCTACTAGTTGTTGTTTACGATGATGTATACTCCAAGTGTTTCTAGCAGCAACTATGACTCTCTTAAGGTAGCCAAATTCTTCGTCATCTAATTTGTGACGCGCATGAATGGATTAACGAGATTCCCTCTGTCCCTATCTAGTACAGTAGTTGCTGCTACAAACACTTGGAGTATACATCATCGTGAATAACAACAAGTAGTAGCAGAAACTCAGCCTGCTGATGATGTAAGTTAACTTCTGAAAGGCTTCCAGTTAATTTTATATACACCATTTTACTAAAGTTGAGGACGACGGCACTTGCCAACAGGTACATTTTAATTTTTAACTTTTATCTTATGACTATTCACCCCAACGGAATTTGATATGCGTTTTATTAGTATTAACTAACTAACTAACTCACTGGCACTATCGAACCCGTAGATTCATAGCTCTCCATATATCCCTATCCTGAGCCAATGTTTTCCAATCATCCCCTGTATAATCTACTTTTCTCAAACAAAACTAAGGAAACGCCGATGAAATCAATGTTATTGGTCGGCTTCCCTGGATTTATTAGATTCTAAATGAATATTTAACATTTAAAAGTCATATATTTGCAAAAAGGTTCTAATATTTTTTCCTAGTCTGCATAAAACATATGTGCATTCGTTTTTCAAGAGTTCAATAAAATATTATCCTGGCTTACTAAAATTTGGGAAGAAGCCAGTGAAATGGCATGTATCCTAGACCTATATAATGTAAAGGACTAACTGTTTCACAAGTGTATCTCAGTTCATAAATTGTATGCATTTTTTTTTCGCACCAGGGCTAAGAGTGTTCCTTAAGCATTTTCAATTATTTGGCTCTGAATAACAAATTCTTTGAGTAAATAAGTAAATATTAGGCATTCAGAACACACACTGGGGCCATTTTCTAAATATTTGGTCTCTAAAGAGCAATATCGATATATTTCCAAAATTACTTGTATTCTATGCCATCTTTCTTAATTATGTGCATTCTATTCACTTCCTCAACTGAAAATATATAAAACTATTCTTCTTCTTCTTCTGCTTCATGAAATTAGACCTTTTGACCTGTTTTCACATCAAGTGGGATTTAATGAATCCTCCCATCTAGTAAATGGGCGTCCAACATTTCTATGTCCTATTGGTTTGTACTTTAGTAACAGCTGAGGGATTTTATCTGTAGGCATTCTCTTGACATGTTCATACCAGTTGTTTCTCATGTTGTCAATTCTATTTGTTAAATTAAAAATATTTAAGTCCTTCCTAATATCCTCAATTCTTTTCTTGTCCAAAATTGTCACACCCGCTACTGAACGTAGGAACTTTATTTCTGCAGTTTCTATTTTCCTTCTGTCTGAACGGTTCAGAGTCCAATTTTTACTTGCATATGTTAAGACAGGCACTGCCATAATTTTGTAAAATTTTAGTTGTGTGCTCCTCAAAGTTTTATTTTTCAGTGTCCGTCTTATAGTGTCACACATTCTGTAAAATATATTTAATTTAATATTAATATCTTCCTTCTGGCAGTATGGTACGTAATATTATTCTACTAGTTATATTATATGGATGCGAAACATGGACTCTTACTTTAAGGAAAGAAAGAAGATTACGAGTATTTGAGAAGAAAGTTCTTAGGAAGATTTTTGGACCAAAGAGAGATGAACAGACAGGTGAATGTAGAAGACTGCATAACAGTGAATTACATGATCTTTATAGGAAGCCAGATATAATGAGAACAGTTTAGTCTCGTAGACTGCGATGGGCAGGACATGTGGCACGAATGGGAAATTAAATACTTGCATGGAAGCTTCTTGTAGGAAAACCAGAGGGAAAACGCCCAGTTGGTAGACCAAGAATGAGGTGGGAGAATGACATTAACTATGATTTGAGGGATGTAGATTATACAGGGGATAATTGGAAAACATTAGCTCAGGATAGGGATGTATGGAGAGCTTATGTCCGCGCGGACATGAACCTACGGGTTCGATAGTGCCAATGAGTGAGTTAGTTAGTATTCACTTCCTCGTTTATCATAAACCCTCAATACAATTACATATATTTTTGTAGAGTTTAAGTTGTTCTCTGAATGTTATCCCGAATATTGGGATATATTGTTTATAATAAAAAAAACTCTGAGGATGTCTTAAAATATATTAGTATTTAGCAGACTATATATTTTTCCTTTTTTTATAATTTATATAAATAATAATTTATACAATTGAATTATGAAAAATAATTAGTGTATGTTCCTACACTTCAAAGCTGCGTAACTAATAGTAATTAATAATTTTATGATATGTCGGCCGCGGTGGTCTAGTGGATATGTTCCTTGTCTCTAGTCCCGAGGGTTGCGGGATCAAACCTGGCAGTGGTAGATGGATTTTTAAGCATGGAAAAATTCAAGAGACAAGTCCTCCGGGAGGGACTTCAAGCCGTACGTCCCGAGTCTGAAGGCTCGTAAAAGAACCATAAGATTGAATAAAAATGCCTCTGTGTAAAATTTACCAAACATTTGCATCCTAGTAATACCTTAATTTCCTAGATGTCACTATAAGCCATACAATGACATCTCTACGTAAAACAAGTGTAACTACATTAGCATGGTTGAATTTCCCCCCCTGTAGGGGGAGAACACCTAAGTCACTCTTAGGAACAAAAGGGCATATTAATATTAATTTTATGATATAATTAAACGAGTTATTTAAGTACCCTAATATCAATAAAGTAAAGTGATCCCACTACAGGCCTCGGGAGGCCCTTCGGGCAGTAGGAGGTTAAGGCTCCCACTTTTTCTAGACAATCGGCACTTGATGTCAGCCGAGTTGTCAGCCCTGCGTGACGGCCGCCTTTACCCCTAGAACAAGCGACTGGTACTCATTTCCGTTAGAGGCTGAGTCGACCCCAGGGCCATAGTGCCGCCAGAAGGTTTTGGTCAGTTTAAAAATCCCGACCCCACCGGGGACTTGAACCCTAGACCTTCCGACTTGTAGCGCAGTGCCTTAACCACTACGCTACGGCGTGCCCTCTACATTATGAATAAAATGTTAGTATTATATTTACAAATACTTATATAAAAAGGAAGAATCATATTGAAATACTTTGTGCAAAGGAAACATGCAGAACATTTGAATCCAGTGAACAGGTGGATAAAGATTTTCTGTGTCCACCAGTAGGTAGCAGAATTTGCATGTCACATTTCCCTGCTGAATCATCGACAGCAGAGAGAGTGTTCCATGAAAATTGTATGATCTAAAAAAAAGAGGAAGAGTTCGTAAGGGGTTGTTAGAAACTCAATAGAGAATTCGCGAGTCTCTTTCCATACTAAAGAGAATTCTGAAATGTATTCTGTGAATACTAAAGTATCCACTAAATAACCAGACTAAATATATAAACAACTACAAACGAAATGAGGTATTTTTTTCTCAAGTTCATACATTAATTATGTATAAAAGAAAATTGCAAGAAAGTATTAAAATTTTAAGCAATAACAAGTTAGACGCAGACAATATAAAATCAACAGAACAATTGTAGAAAATATAGGTGCGAGCGATATTAAAATAACACCTGTCTATTTAATTACAAATTACATGTTTAATCCATATATTAATACGTGAAGAAAAAACTTTGTACCCCTTTTTAAGCAAAATGCGCGCACGGAGTAGTGCGATATTTGGTATAATTAAAGTTCATATAGAGAAGGAGTACAGAAAAATAATGTATAATGTAAAATATGTATAATATGTGTTATAAATAAATTAAATTAAACAAAATAAAATAAATTGTCTCTAAGGAATTTATGTGTATTACTCATTCATTTGTGTACTCATTCATTTGTTTACGTTCATGCGGAAAGTGCAATGTTACAAAAAAGAAAATTTTGCAGTAGCAATGTTAATTGACTTTCTTTCGCGTGTTTATTATTAATGGTTAAAAAAGTGAGTACATTTTATTATTTAAATTTAAATTAAACCCTGTCTTATCTTGGTTTCAGTAATTTCATTACATTTTTTATATTTACATATTCCCACCTACTTCCATTATGCTTCTACATAGAACATTGACGGGTCTGAGTGAGAGATAAAGAAGAAGGGACATACAGGGTGTAAATGAATTATACCGCACAAATTTAACTACATATGGAAGGGTATTATATAAGCATTTTGAGATAATGAACTAATGGTTTACAAATAAAAATGCCCAAGTTATGATTCAATTTGTAAAACGGTTGGCACGCCACTGATTATTTCAAATTAAAATGGAAATAATGTGATTCAGAGGCTGTAACTTGCAACAAGTATACGACTTTAGCTCAGGGCTTATAGCAGTCTTACTATAGACGCAAATGTAAAATTGATGCATCACGTACGAAACCACCTATCGGAAGTGAACACTTTTTTCCCCCTTTCTTCCTTTATTATGTACGTCCTGTAAAATAGTTACATACATAGATTTACTTATGGTTTAATTGTTTATTCATTATTTTACAGAATACGGTATTGGAATGTCGGCGCAGTACATGAGTTACAAACTATCTACGCACGTATTATACAGATAATTGTTTGAAAGGTTGTAATAATATATATTGTTGAGTACGATAGGTTTCGCAAATAAAATGTGTAATTGTACTGTACAATACTAATGTACTTACACAAATGATAGTGCAGTGATCACAAGAGTAATAACATGAAGAGGTACAGTGTACCTTATTACATAACCTCAACGGTGATTTAATACGAATTTTAAAAGAGATGAAAGTTCAGCATAAATGTAAAGGTGTTCCATGATGTTTTCATGTAATGCGACTGATACTTAAGTAACTGCTAATCATGTGTTAATATAATAACCAATATTGGAATAGATATTTTGCGCAAGTCTATACTGAACAAATTTCAGTGTCAATATATCACAGTACACACGCACGGAAAGAAGAAAAAATAAGAAGGGGGAAAAAAGTGGCCTGCTATGATTTTAACTCAAATCCATGACTTTAGCCATTAAGCCACACGTTAACTACATAGATTCTGCGTGTTTCACTCTGAGATAAGGCTCTGACTGTATCGATGCTACTTTTACCAGTGCAGTGGCGTGCAATCATCTACTAAGTTCGAAAATTAAAGGAATTTGATAACCCAATATTTCATAAACGTGGTTGATGAATTATTAGCAATTAGGATCTCGGAATTATTACCAAGATCTGAAGTTATTCTAGTATAATACATATCTCCTATTTTGCTCTCCTATTGATTTATCTGTATTAATTGTCGATAATTTGGTACCCTATTACTAGTCCATTTTCCCTCGTAGACCATTGGTTCCCTATTTCAAATTACTTGTATAATATCCCTCTGAGCAGTTAAAATTATGCGGTATAATTCATTTATACCCTGTATATTCCCTTACATATTAATAGGCCAAATAAAAATAAAAATAGTATACATATTATATAAATGTCAAATGACGCGTTATTGTTTTTTAAATATGGCTTAGCCAAGCTATACCACATATTTCCTATCGTTCGCATTTTTAAAATAAATCGAAAATTAATGCATAATGACATATTTGTGACAAACGTAAACAATATTATGGAATTGTGGTCGAATTTAGACCGCTGGGCGACCACTAGTAAATATAAACTCGTCTCTAACATTTAATACACTATTTATTTACGCTTGTAAGTTTTGAATGGATATGGTACATCATTAGTGATTGATTATTATATATCGATTTAATATATTATAGCATCAGTTTTGACCATCACTGATCTATGGATAATGTCGTTGCCTCTGAGGCAGCGAGATCAGGTTCGATCCCTGCTTGGGGCAAGTTTTCTGGTTGAGGACTTTTCTGAGTTATCCATATATCACACTGAGGTACAGACTCAGAGATCCGGGTTCGAATCCCGTCCAGGCATTTATTTTTCTTATCATACAAAGAGAGAAGAAAATCGCACTGTCTAATTCTCCTATTTAAGATCCTACATACCTCGATTCCCAATTATTTATCATCCCGTTTCCAGTATCTATCCTCAAACCATAACTTAAACAAAAGATCACAACATAGTCTCTTACTTAATATACCGCAACATAGGACATCACATCACTCCATGTCATATACCATCTCCACTTCTCGCAACTGGAATTCCCTACCACAAGAAATAAGGGGCTGCCGGACATTGGCATCTTTTAAAAGAAATCTAAATTTATATTTGCTCTAAACTCGACTTCATTATTATCCAGTGTAAGATATATATATATATATATATATATTTTAATTGGTGTTTCCCGTATAATGTATCATATTTATATTACTATTATTATTATTATTATTATCGTATCATTGTTATTACCCTATAAAATGTTGTTTGTACATGACATTTACATTGCTACATTTATTGTATCTTTAACTGTTTATAATTAGTATAGTGTATATCTATATTTGTCGAATATTTATTTGTATTTGTGCTGGTTGAGTGGAAGAGAGGGCCTTATGGCCTTAACTCTGCCAGAATAAATAAATAAATAATAATAATAATAATAATTATTATTATTATTATTAAGCTTGCATTGCTCAATGTTAAACATTTAATTATAACATCGATAAAGCGTCACTGCTATAAAGTAAAAAAATATATATATATAGGCCTATATATTCTCTTTAATTTGCTTACTTGTTATAGTCAGCTACTAGATGGCAGTGAAGACCGAGTTCTCGCGACATCTAGTAATAATGGAGAATATAATACATATATAAAAAAATAAATGAATTGGATTCGCCTGGTGGTGTAATGGATATCACACTGAGGTACAGACTCAGAGATCCGGGTTCGAATCCCGTCCAGGCATTTATTTTTCTTATCATACCATATATATATATATATATATATATAAAAGACAATATCAACAATTCTTTAAGGCCTGATAGTTCTAGTACTCATCTGCCCATCATAATCATCTATATCAACCTATTCGTATTTAGTAGGAATGAGTGTATCTAGTCTAATATGTCCGCGTTGCCTTGGAAGTGGCTCAGGAATTTAGTTGATCACACATCCAGGAAGATCCTTCTTGTATTTATGTGATCAAATTCCAGATAAATCGTGACCATGGGCTGCGTGGGGCATGTAAGAGTATCTGATGTAAAATGAAAGAGAGATGGTATTGCCGCAATTTTTATGCATTCACAGTGTCAGATCATATATAAAAAACTGCTAAATTAAAGTAATAAAACATTGTCGCTGTATAGTTTGTCGTGGTCGATTTTTACTTTACGATTAACAAATTTCAAGTTCAGATCCTGGACAAAGTTGGAGTTTATCCAAATACTTCAGTTTCTAGCAAGTCTGTGTTGTTTTTTTACGTTTATTTTTTTCGTTAAATGAATATCAAGATAAATATGAAAATTGATGCTAAAGCAAGATAAATCAGACGAGTTTTCTTCTTCTTCTTCTTCACTTCCTGGTTTAGGCAAGAGTTGCCTGTTCCGTCCTCACTAATAGATCTAAGACCATCTCTTCCGAGGACGTCCGACCATCTCTCCTTTCTCTTGGAAAATAATGGAAGATTTTATTTGGTAATCTACTTTCTTCCATTCTTTCTACATGTTCTTTCCACTGCATCTTGTTGTTAAATATCTTTTCTTTTATGGAGTAGATCTGCAGTTCTTCACGGATATCCTCGTTTCTTATCAGACGAGTTTTTATACTAAATATTCTATTCTATAGTAATTCTGCCCGAGGGCAGGTCTTTCACTTCAATCAAAGCACTTTCATGCTATGCTTTGCAGCTTTACTAGGGAATTGTAGGTGTGATAGCTTCCCGTTGCTTTCCACACGGTGAAGGATGATGATGATAATGATAGGGATGATGATGATAGCCGGATAGTTTTCGGGGACCGTTGGGTCCTAAGCTTCCTGACATTTGTCTTACACGTGAGAAAAAACCGAAAGAAACCTCACCCAGGAGCCTGTCCCGACCGGGAATCGCACCCGGGCCCGCTGCGTGAGAAGGCATCCCTCGAGACCACAGCGGTGGACATACTAACATAGTATTAAAAAATAATATGAATGAATTCGACATACTTAATAGTCGTAACTGCCTATATCATTATATTGCGCGATTTTGAAAATAATTTGCAAGGTTAATAATTAAATCTCCTGGACCCACATCTTTTAAAATTATCGAAATTATTATAGTCAAAGGGAAACGCTAACATACCATAGGATCTGGCAAAGACAGGCTTATATACTTGTACAGGGCATCTGACTCACGCTGTTCATACAATATTGTAGGCACCCCGCATAACACAACTAGAAGTGGACAAAGAATACGCTTCGTTATAGATATTATTTTCCTAACTCAATAAGCTTGTGTTGCAGATTACGTGCAACTATTGAACACCAACTACAAGTGATAAGTAATAAAACTAGTGCTGAATCAAATAATATCATCATCCTAAGGCGCGACAACTTCAAAGGTGAAATTTTTGGCCTGCTCAACAATCCTCCTCCATGCCAATCTGTCTGTTGCCATATTCAAGTTAGTCACTTTCATTTTCTTTAGATCGTTCATTGTATTATCTTCCCATCTTATCTTCGGACTTCCAACTGCTCTGCCTCCTATAGGTTTCCATTCATAGAGTTTCTTAAACAATCTTTGATCATCCATTCTTAATAAATGTCTCAGCCAACCAATTCTGAGTGATTTTATATGGTTTACTAAATTCTGATGTTTTATTAATTTGTTTAGTTCGTTATTTGTTTTGATTCTCCAACAGTTAACATTTCCTCTACTTGGTCCAAATATTCGTCTTAGAATTTTCATTTCAAAAATTAATAACTTATCAAATAATAGTAAAGTAAAGTAATCCCACTATAGGCCTCAGGAGGCCCTTGGGGAGTAGGAGGTTAATGCTCCCACGTTTTCTGGACAATCGGCACTTGATGTCAGCCGGATTGTCAGCCCTCCGTGACGGCCGCCTTTACCCCAGAACAAGTTTCTGGTACTTATATCCGTTAGAGGCTGAGTCGACCCAGGGCCATAGTGCCCCCAGAAGGTTTGGGTCAGTTTAAAAATCCTGACCCACTGGGACGTGAACCCTCGACCTTCCGGCTTATAGCGCAGTGCCTTAACCACTACGCTACGGCGTTCCCCCTTATCAAATAATATAAATACTTTTTTTATTATCGATCCAATATTAGTTACATATACATGAACGATTTACACCAACCCCTGCTTCCACCTACGAAACCACTCAATGCTGACCGCATATCTCGACGGGTATGTAGTTGTGTAACCAGAAACTGAATGGGTTGAATCAGACGCCCTGTATAAATAGAAAGCAACTTAAATAAAATAAATATTGTGAAAGTTATTTCCCCAACTCCATAAGGTTTTCTTAAGTCATACGAAACTTATTTTATGAATACGTTCAGGTTTTTCATTTTTACCGGCAACAGTTAAAAACATACGAAAGCATTGGGAAATAACAGTTTTCGCCACAGACTGTTGTATTTCAATTACATTTCCAAGATTGTTGACCTTTTCTCAACGCATTTCATTTTATATATCTAAATATAGTCTCTGCGACTTTAATGTTCTTGGGCGGAAGTCATTAACAGTAAGAAAACACTCCATAATGTTCATTTTTTGCTTGTTTCTGGTCTTTTAATGTTGCTAGAATAAGTCCAAATTACATTACTGGTGTAGTATACAGTATGAAATACACCTTTGAACGAACTCGAGCAATTCTCTCTCTCTCTCTCTCTCTCTCTCTCTCTCTCTCTCTCTCTCTCTCTCTCTCTCTCTCTCTCTCTCTCTCTCTCTCTCTCTTTATTTGGGTCTCTTTAATCTCTTAGGTGAACACTCGACTGTATATTTCTTCCTCAATTATCGTATATTAGTTACACAATTTCCCTTCCCCGCAATTCCCTAACCAGGTTTTATCATTGTGATATTCCAAATTGAATTTAACGTAACGCATTTCCCTTCCTTCGTATTTCTGAATATACGCTCGTACATACTATAATTATATAACACTGAGCAACAAAAAAATAAACTTTTTTTTTGTCTCAAAAAGGAACATATGTGATTCTGATAGTATTTTTTTTCTCCTGAATTCAAATATGATATCAGTTTTCTCCATCATTCAAAGGTTTCCGAGAGACAGATTTTTATAATTTCGAACACTACATTCGTAACTACACAATATTCGAACATTCGGACTCATCTAGAAAGTACGAAATGACGGTTGTCTGCTATATTTCGCAGGTGGAGCATCCCTCTTGATGATCCAACAATAATCTGCCAGCATATTAGGATTCCATTTGCCTTGATATCTCTTTTCCATAGTTGAAATTTCCTGATGAAAATGTTCCCTGTGCTCATCGCTGAATGGACGAAAAAACGTTTATTTAAATAATAATTATTTAAATCCATTAATTGAAATTGAAATAAAAAGAAACTGTGGGTGATGGAGAAATTCCGAATACATATTTGAAAACACGATAAAAAAACTGCATTAAGTACAACTGTTGGTACTCATGAGACAAAAATCATGTTGACCAGTGTAATTAGTATTGAAAATGATAGCTTCGCAATTGAAACTAGTTGTCTCTTTTAAATTTTAATTTGGTGATTTGGGTTTTTATTGACTATGTATAATACTTAACTGATATTTTTTAATATATTTAACTGGCGCGAGTTCCCGTGAACTAGCGATTACCACGATCGCTTCTGGTACTAAAGTTAGCAGGTTCAAACCCGGCCATCGACGGATACTTTTCAGGCCATAAAAGACTGGGCACGGCTTCCTTCGGAAGAGAAATGAAGCCGTGGGTTCCGAATAGTAGATTTACGACACGCAAGAGAAAAAAAAAATCGGCCCTTTCACGCACAGCCCAGAATTGCGACGCTAATGACCTTAGATGTTAAAGAGCATCATTAAGTAAAAGTAATATCAATTTAACTGGATTAACATGCAGATCTACCATCACGATCACCACTACCATATGGTCTTTAGAAATTGCATACAAAAAGTTTGTTTTTTATATCTTCATTAATGTGTTATTTTTTAAACCGGACCACATTTCCATAAAAAAAAGTACTAGACAGAACCCATCAAGTGTAAGTTTGGATGTCCAAATCAGAATATGTATTTTTTGCAACTGAATTAAGGGATAAGGTGCTGAGATATTCGCTGGATTACAAGTAAACAACACCTACCAATAAAATGAGTTCCAATACCAACCCACTGTACTTTGCCGCATTCAGCAGATATATGGTGTTAATGAGATATATCATTATAGACCCTGATTATGTTACGGCAGTGAGGCCTGGACAATTCACAGTGTAGATGAACAAAGACTAACTGCGGCAGATATGAAATCTATGAGACGTACCGCAGGTTACTCAAGTACAGACCATAAGAGGAATTCTGAGATTCTCAAAGAATTACAAACAGAATCAGTCTTGGAATATGTATAAAAATACAGAAACAACTGGAAATCTCACGTACGAAGAATGAGTCGTACAAGAATACCACGTCAAATCTTAATTACCAGCCACCAGGCAAGAGACCTTTGGGCAGACCCTTCAAACGTTGGATTGAGACCGTAACGGACCCCTAGGTCTATCACATGAAAGGAAGAAGAAGAAGAAGGAGAAGATATGTATTTTAAATTTACACTCCATTTTCGCAGATCAAGTTGTATAGATTACTTGTAATTGAGGAGTTGAATGGAATATGGGCATAACTCATGTTTTTCCTTTTTCTGTTCAATGCATTTTTGGACTCGCCATTTTGTAGTTGGTCAGCCTGAAAAATTTCGTTTCGATATCTCGATTACAGCAGGTTCAGCAGTTGATTGTATCAAATAAAATAAACAACAATGTTATGTATATCAATTGCTAATATCTCAGAACGTATATTTTTTAATTGTGCACATATTCCATTCAACTCCTCAATTGTAACGTGTAAAGAGAAGAGTATGAGGGTAAGTTGTAAGTATTTCTGTTATGTAAATGAGATGGATGATTCTGAAGGGAAGAGTGAAGAAAAGCACATAGAGAATCCCCAGGCTTAACATATCTATCTCATGCACCACATGCCTTCTCAGCATTTATGCTAATTAGGGGTTTGGGTGTTAATCCAGGCACAATCCAACTTTGAAAATCGCAAAAAATCTCTTAGCCTCGAGATTAAAAATATTTCCATTAAAATATTGGTCTTCCTCTCTCTAAGTTGAAATATCCCTTCCTCGCACCGGATTTCCTAGCAGTGAGAGATATTTTGCGATCGGGACGCCAAAGTTTATAGGCAGAGAAAAAATGAGCAACTTTACAAACTAGATACAATAACGCAGAGAAAATTCGCGACGTGACAATAATATTGTATTATTATTATTATTATTATTATTATTATTATTATTATTATTATTATTATTAACAATAACAGTAATCACAATAACAATAATAATGATAATTAATAGAAACCTCAAAGTGTTATTTCCTACAAATATTAAATAATAAAACTAAAAAAAACTCCAAGCGCGACATGCCTAGAAGGCCTTTGGCCTACCAGCAGGCTGTTGGCCTCACATCCACATGTGTTTAATTACATAGGTAGACGATCATCTAGCCAGTGTAGGGGTGACATGTGGTCAGCATGTCGAGTCACCCAGACGTTATAGCTGGTCTTCTCAACCTGGAATCGCTGCTATTGTAGCTTCCCAAATGCCTCATGATGCTGGGTGGGCACGGGTCTCATACTGGCCCAAATTCCATGAGAAAATTTCTTCCCCATTGAAGACTCGAACCAGCGCAAGTTCCATAGTTCTGCGGCAAGGCTTCTTGCCTTAACCACTCGGCTACGGCGCAGGACATTAAATAATAATAATAATAATACTAATAATAATAATAATAATAATGATTATAACAATAATAACAATATTAATGATAATAACAATAATAATATGTTGGACGCCCATTTACTAGATGGGAGGATTCATTAAATCCCACTTGATGTAAAAACAGGTCAAAAGGCCTAATTTCATGAAGCAAAAGAAGAATAAGAAGACAATAATATTAATGATAATATCAATAATAAATAATAATAATAATAATAATAATAATAATAATAATAATAATAATAATAATAGCAATAATAATAACAATAATAACTAATAATAGAAATAATATAATAATAATAACAATAATAATCATAATAATAAATAGCTTTATATTTTTGTCCGAGTTAAGTCCTTAATGCCTTTTGTGCCTCAGTCAGGTATATCAAATTTGCAATAAAAATATTATAACATAGTATGCCTATAATACAGAGCTATTAGTAAGGCATTGGACAGGAGACCTGGGGACGCGGAGATTTCGCTGTTACTGCTGGCGCACTCGCGGCGGGGAACGGAGAGTACAGGATCGCCGTGTCCAATGCTATACTGATAGCACTGTATAATTACTATATGGAGTATGTGTTAATCTTCCTTTATTTAAGAATAAAAGGTGAATGTAAATACAGTACTTCCTCGTTCCTAGTTATACTTTATGATCAGCCTCATAGGCTAGTGGTCAGCGTCCCTGACTACTGTTCATGAGGTCCTGGGTTCGATTCCCGGTCAAATCATAGGATTTTTTCCTTATGGGGAATTATTCTTGTGGTTGCCCATGGTCTGGAATTTAGGTTAAGTTTAGATTAAGAACTCTTCTGGCGCTCCATTATATTTATCACCTATCATACTATTGGGGTAACGTAACTCCGTCTTCCAGGTGCCCCAACCTGAGAAATGGATTACAATTCTGCCAATGCTAGGGGATAAATCCAGAAATGTCATAAAAGACAACCTGGTGGCATTAGACAAAAAAAAAGTTTTACTTTACCCTCATAAGTTTTATCCCCACCAAACATTCACGTCAGAGAGGATGGGTAGTGGTCATATAAGAAGAATAAGCTACGTTTTTAATATGAATTGCACGGATATTTCAAATTAACGTCAAATAAATAATAACTGATTAATATTATGAGACCACTAGTTAGATTATATGATAATACTCTAGCTGTTTATACATACTATTTTCGAAACTGAACTTTGTTTCATTTTTCGTGTGCATAATGTAGCTTTTAACCAGAGACCAAAATAGCAGGCAATAAGGCATTATGAATAGCTAAAATAGGCAGGAAAAAGGCATTATAAAGAGCTAAAATAGGAAGGCAAAAAGGCATTATAAATAGCTAAAATAGGCAATAAAGGGTAATTTGAAATCATATTTTGCATGTGAGTACTTTACCGTCAGTACAAAATAAGTGGGATCCAAAAGTATTAACGTAACTTTGCAATTTACTGTGTAAAGGAACACTGAATTTCGGCATCTTACTTCTAGCTACAACAACGTCACAATGAAAACTGAAAGAAAAATAAAGTTAGACCCGCACTCATTGTTGCCTTTTCAAATAAACATATGTGGTAATTAAAACGATTTCTGTTATTTATAAGAAAAGGATGTAAATGCAAAAATATCTAAATTTTAAGAATTTTAGGGATAATAAATTCTATCTTCAAGCCACAGTTAGTCCAAAAGCATTCAAGACTAAAAGTGTATAAAACACTGGCTCTTCCAACTCTTTTATAATAATAATAATAAGTTGGCAAGAGGCACTCGAAAGAGCATTAAGTTATAAGTTTATGAGTTCGTTCAATGATCCTGTCCATATTCTGCATTGTTTGTAATGGTATCGCTCACACTTTTGGTCGCATATCTTGCATTCACACGAATCACTCGGTTGGTGGAATTTTGTATTTTTGCACATTTTGTGATGAGATCACTCTTTTGTATGGTAGCGAAATATGAACGTTGAAACAGAAGGATATACAGAGACTTAGATCTGCTGAAATGAGATACCTTCGGACTGGAGGATACACACTACTAGATCACAAAAAAAATGAAGACATATTAGAAGAATTACACATGGAACCTTTAAAAAAACAAAATTTCTGATTATAAATCAAGATGGATGCAACATGTTCATCGAATGGAAGATTACAGAATACTCAAACAAATGTTAAAATATCAAACTGCAGGAAGAAGAAGACCAGGACGTCCACTCAAAAGACTTTTGGATGGTGTTTCTCTTGAGGCCGAAACAGGTCAACAAATGGCCTAAATTCGTGAATGTACTATGGTGATGATACTTTTTTTTTGCACGGCAGCACTCATTGTTGCAAAGAGAATAATTATGAACTGACTGAACGACAATAATACACATTCGGTGAAGTCACTTTCATTGTAACGGTTATGGAAATAAATTAAAATATACCTTTGGGCAATTTTTAATAATAAATTAATAGATAGTAGAAAAATAATCAACTACAGGCAACAAAAAACATTGTAAATTAGGCATTGATATTTAAAAAGGCATAAAAAGGCAACATAAAACTGTTGCATTTGAATCACGAAGGTATAATTCGTACAGATTTGCTCTCAAATTGAAGATAGATTTGACACATTTAAAAAGGCATTCTGCCAAAATTCCGGTCTCTGCTTATAACAAACATATTTTTAAATTGAAATTAAACATTCTAATTAATTTAAAAAAGATCAAACTAATTTAACAAGCATAAGCCTATATTGTGAAAAGAGTGACTATCTACTCGTATAAGTGATTAATAGAAATGTATACAATAAAGTGGCGACTCGGAATATTAGGTAACTAATTACAAATAATATCATTAATTTGAGCTCATACTTCATTGTTGTGTGCATAATGTAACTCTGAAAGCAAATATATTTTGAAATTAAAAATAAAACATTTTCATTTCACTTCACTACTTTCATTCATTTGTTGCTTACTCATTGCTATTATGTGAACATAACTCATTTATCTCCCTCCCACCCAAAATTCCATCTGATGTTGCGCATATATAATCCACTCAACTCAACTTCGTACTTTGTCTGACGGCATCCCCAAGGTATAAACAAGGAACAAATAACTGTAATGGAATAATTTAAATAAAAGTAAAACTAATAAAGACATGGGATAAATTCATTGTTTGATAGAGAAAAATTAATTATTCAACAAATAAGTAATTACATAAAAATTACTTAATGTGTCAAGTGTGCGGCAACCTTTGAAATCTTGAGGAAGGCAATGCCTTATGTGAAATAACTAAGAATAAAACGAGATGCTATATCAATAGAAGACTTATCTTGTAACCAAGTGTCAAAATGGACTGTAAACATCAAGAAATTGACGAGTTATTGTTATTAGATTGATAAAGTAAATTTATTATTACTATCGCCAGACTCATGATGTTACGGCAGTGAGGCCTGGACAATTCGCAGTGTAGATGAACAAAGACTAACTGCGGCAGAAATGAAATTTATGAGACGTACTGCAGGTTACTCAAGAACAGACCATAAAAGGAATTCTGAGATTCTCAAAGAATTACAAACAGAATCAGTCATGGAATATGTACAAAAATACAGAAACTGGAAATCTCACGTAAGAATAATGAGCAGAACAAGAATACCACGTGAAATCTTAAATTACCAGCCACCAGGTAAGAGATCTTTGGGCAGACCCTTCAAACGTTAGATTCAGACCGAAACAGACCATTAGGTCTATCACATGAAAGGGAGAAGAAGAAGAAGAAGAAGAAGAAGAAGAAGAAGAAGAAGAGAAGATTGAGAAAATAAATTTATTTTAGACAAACTGGAAATAACTATGCTACATAGGAAGGTCTGAGAAGCATTTGATGGTTATATTAAACATGTATTGCATAGTTTAGTGTGTGTTTTGATATTCTTGTATATAAGACTCGTTCCAAATTTTTACCCAGCAGTAGTTATTTTCCTACAGGAAGAGAAATATAAGCATACTTTACGGTGGAATTTTGTATACAAACTTTATAACTCAGGTAGTCTGTTCTGTTAGAGTATATTCCTCCATTAAACTTTTTAAAAATGAAATACAACATTCATTTTGTGTTTATAAATATTAATAAAGATCGACAGAAGAACATATAACCTATTATTTAATTACTTTAAAAATTCACTGAATGTGAAATAACCAACCATCTACATTAACATAAGTTGTTTTATAGTAAATTCTTTCATAATCAATTGAGTTGGTGTTTACTTGATGAAAATCCATATTTATTAATTAAATAAAAATAAAACGTAGTTTTATTTGATTTTCATAATTCAGTGACAGCTGTTTCGGTACACTGTACCTTGTTCAGACATGTTAACAAATTACTTAATTTGTTAACATGTATGAAGAAGGTACAGTGTACCGAAACAGCTGTCACTGAATTATATTATAAATATGAAAATCAAATAAAACTACGTTTTATTTTTATTTAATTAATAAATGCTTTCACCTTAAATTATTTACTTCTGCGTCTTATATATTGAAGACAGTAATCCAGTCGTCTTTTGTGGAATTCCCTGGGTTCTTTCCTTCAGGATAATTTCCTTTACAATATTCAATAACTCATCTTGTGGTATTTTGTCAACATCTTTTATTCCATTTAATTTTCCTTCTGGTGATCCAATTCCCAATAGCTTGAATTCCACATTCCTCTCTAGTATGGTCATTCCTGATATAGTCCAATTTAGTGTTAACTAGTTTCTTAACGCACTCACTGGATCTATCGAACCCGTAGGTTCATGGCCGCGCGGACATAAGCTCCCCACACATCCCAATCCTGAGCTAATATTTTTCAATCATCTATATAATTTACTTCCCTCAAATAATGGTTAATGTTATTCTCCCACCATAGTCTTGATCTACCAACTGGGTGTTTTTCCTCCTACAGGAAGTTTCCATGCCCCTCTTTCATCCCCATTCGTGCCACTGTCCTGCCCATCGTAGTCTATAAGACTTATCTGTTCTTAATATAAAGATCACGTAGGTCGCTGTTATGATGTCTTCTCCATTCGTCTATCTGTTAATCCTTCTTTGGCCCAAAAATTTTCCTAAGTGTAACGACTTTGTTAGTTTCACTAATTTAGACAACTGTTTGTTTTTGTACTATTTATTTACAAATAAAAGTTTAAGTATAGCGAAGAGGATACAATTTATATACTCATATATTTGAAGCTTATACGCCTATGAAAGTTAATTCATAAAATTAATAAATAATAATAAAGATAATAAAGAAATTGATGCAACAATAATGTGGTTATGGAGAGGATCGGTGAAGATAACGTGGACGCGCAAGAAAACATACCTACATGCACTTTGATCAAATAGAATAAGATAGGTAATTACTCTTTAACCCAATCGCTTCAGATATAAATGCTCAATGCACTTCCCCAGAAACCAGATTTAAGTTACCGTAAATTTTGTCTATTTTCAGACATTGAAAACAAACCAAAGATAACGGTACTTGAGATCACAATAAGGGCGAAGGCCAAATCACATTCTTCTACTATTCATAAACGATAACAAAAGATTACCCTGCAAAGGGATGCCCAATATTGCAAAATATATAACAGCAGAGTTAAGCGAGTGCAACTCGTCTTCTAATTTGAAGGCATTTATCTGCCGGCGAGTCTACCTCGTCTTTTGAGGCGAATGGGTTAATTTTCAAAATGCTAGAAAAATACCCGTTTTTTGGCCATTCTTTATCACAATAATTTCCTTAAAATAATTTTTGGAGCGTACACATTTGAAACTAAACACATTAGAAATAAAATAAATTAATATTTTAAGAACATTTTACATTATTCACGCAGAAATAAAGCCAGAAGCATGCAGATAAGAAGACCACTACATATCCAAGCAACAGGTGAAGGCACGAATGGTATCAACATGTATCGTGTATAGAATTGTGTGCATGGCGGGAAATAATTTACTAGCCACGGAAGGAGATTGGCGAGGGCTCAATTTAAGGATGAAACAGATTGTAGGCTCAACATGATGAGAAGGAGAGAAAAAAATTCAAGGCAAAATTTTAGGTGACAAATTAAAAGTAAGATTAAGGAAGCCGATTTTGGAAAATTGAACACAAATTTTAGTATTCCAAGACCAAGCATTAAAAATAAAAGATTAGTTGAAAGGAGGGAATAATAATTTCACTTACAATCCATTGCCTTTAGAAGAAGAATAAGAAGAAATATCTAGTTGAAACCGGATATTTATACCATATAAAATTATTGAAAGTTGGTTTCATAAATTATTTTAAATATTATTTAAGAATTTATAAAAGAAGAATCTTGAGACATATATATATATACGGTAATATGTTTTTATAATAGTGGTACTTGTTTTCTGTATATTGTTACTAATTTCTCAAATAATTATTAGAATTTTCTGAAAAACAGTTGAGCATTTTGAAATATGCCATCCACAGTAATTCTGCCCGAGGGCAGGTCTTTCACTGCAATCATAGCATTTTCATGCTATGCTTTGCAGCTTTACTAGGGAATTATAGGTGTGGTAGCTTCCCGTTGCTTTCCACACCGGTAAAGGATGATGATGATGATGATAACGATAAGAATGATGATGATGGCCATATGATTTCGGGGACCGTTTGGGCCTTAAAGTTCTCCTGACATTTGTCTTACAGGTGAGGAAAAAACCCGTTAAAACCTCACCCAGAAAAACCGTCCCGACCGGGGATCGAACCCGGGCCCGCTGCGTGAAAAGGCAGCACGCTACCTCGAGACAACAGCGGTGGATTTTTGAAGTATTAATAGAATATTTTAGTTATCTGAACTGATTGTCTTCTTAGATTTTAAATAATCCAATCAAATTAGACATATTTTATATTAAAAGTATCACGTTAGCCAATGACAGTTTGCATTTTAGTCAGGTGAGTATTTGTATTAGAGGTTCTCATTTTCAATATTGTGAAGACTTCCTCTCGTGATTACATGACGTCTGGAAGCACGTCTGAAATAGTGAAATTTTCCGTTTGAGAAAATTTAGGCTGCCCTGAATAGAGGTTGATGCCATAAGTTGTAATTATGCTCCCTAAAATGATTACCCCAGTGGAACCCTTGTCCGCGTTTCTTGACGGTTCTATTTTTTACAGTGAAAGGTCGTCACTTTTTCGACCAAGGTACTTTTTTCGTCTGGCTTATCGCCTTCGACTTGTCCGGCATGGATAGCCCTTTCGGGAGCAATGCTACCGCCGGAATAGCTCTCGCGGTCATTTAAGCACCACGAAAGGGTAAAGATACCATGGAGGGTCCCTAAAGTGATAGAGACCATAACTATTTTTAAATTATACAGTATTATGAGAGATTGAGTGAATATAATTCGTTTAAGTTTGAAATATAACGGTGGTGCCGGAAACTTTATAGGAGTAAGCCGCGAATTTCCAAGTTTCATTAGAATAGTTGAAATATTTTACTATACTGTATTAATAAACAATGATCTGGATTTATTAAACTTTACATGAAGTGTGAATTATTCACTGGCGCCCAAACTACACTTTCCTTGTGTCCTTCCCTGAAGAGACGATGTTCTATCGAGCTTAGCCGAACATCATCACGTCTCATCCCAATAAGCGACAGAATTTTTTTTATAGTGAATTAAAATAGTTCATGTGAACTTGTATTCTGCTGCGCACACTCGGAACAAGCAATATTTCCAAAATTTGTTTTATAAAAAAATACCGAATTATGGAAACTGATTAAATGATAAAACAAACCGTTGAAATCACTTTTCCTCCGCAATATTTCCTATTGATAACGAAGCTGTTCACACTTTTATCACAGTGAACTGAAGCGATAAACTTATGCTCAGAATAATAGAAACAATAAAGCACTTATAAAGGAGACATTAAAAGAATAATAATTGGAGACGAACAATATGGGACGCATCAATGAGAGAGATAACATTGATTCACAGTACATTGGTCACGAATAGGACGAGAAAGGAAATGATCGCATTCGCTTGGAAGTAATGAGTATACTTTAATCAGGATATTCAAGCTTGTGATTAAATTCAGGACCTACCTACTGCGTTTCAAATACCCTCTTTTTCAACTTCATTTTATTTACAATGCGATTATATGTGCATTTATATAGTGGAAAGCAACGGGAAGCTACCATACATACAATTCCCTAGTAAAGCTGCAAGCATAGCATGAAAGAAGTGCTATGATTGCTGTGAAGGACATACCCTCGGGCAGAATTACTATGGATGGATATAGTATGTGTTCCTTTAATAATAATAATGATAATAAATAATATTAATAATATTAATAATAATAATAATAATAATATTATTATCATCACAAAAAAAAATGAAGACATCTTAGAAGAATTACATATGGAATCTTTAGAAAACAAAATTTCTGATTATAAGTCAAGATGGATACAACATGTTCATCGAATGGAAGATCACAGAATACCCAAACTAATGTTAAGATATCAACCTGCAGGAAGAAGAAGACCAGGACGTCCACTCAAAAGACTTCTGGATGGTGGTTCTTTTGAGGCCGAAACAGGTCAACAAATGGCCTAAATTCGTGAATGTACTATGATGATGATGAATAATAATATTAATAATATTAATAATAATAATATTAATAATATAATAATATTAATAATAATAATAATAATAATAATAATAATAATAATAATAATATTAATAATAATAATAATATTAATAATATTAATAATAATAATAATATTATACATAATAATAAATAATAATATTAATAATATTAATAATATTAATAATATTAATAATATTAATAATATTAATAAATAATAATAATAATAATAATCAATATAATAATAATAATAATATTAATGAATAATAATATTAATAATAATAATAATATTAATAATAATAATAATAATATTAATAATAATAATATTAATAATAATAATATTAATAATAATAATATTAATAATAATAATATAATAATAATAATATTAATAATAATAATAATAATAATAATAATATTAATAATAATAATAATAATATTAATAATAATAATAATAATAATATTATAATAATTTATAATATTTATAATAATAATAATAATAATAATAATAACAACATTAATAATAATAACATTAATAATAACAACATTAATAATAATAATAATAATAATAATAATAATAATAATAATAATTTACGAAGATTTCGAAGATCTAGAATACATGAAAAGAAAAACTGAGGGATGCAAAGAAAGGGATTTCAATATAAATTTGGACAAAATAGTCCGAGATCCGGCTGCAAGATTACTACGTTCATCGAGTGTATGAACAAAATCTATTTTTTTCATAAAATTCTGAATGACTAAATACATTTTTGCCGAGTTGCCTATTAAAATTCGGCCGCCAGTATGTTTAATTAAAATATCATTTATTTATTTATTCGAAATAATTTGATTCACTTGTTATTAAAATAAATTATAATCCAGTTCGCAGAAATCGATGTATAGAGCTTGAAAAGTTTTGATTGCCATTACACACTTGGCCGTAAACCTCCTCGCGGCTACAGCAGGCTGTGACACCAATTAGTAATAAAATGGCAGTAAGTACATATTTATTGTTTTATATTGTTTCAAATAAAGTTCAGTTCATTTAAAATGCTGTGATTTCTTTCGTATAATGCATATTAACACTACCTTTTGGATATATTTTTGTATATACATTGTACGTAGTATACATATAAGGCAGTGGTTTTACTTCTCGCTGCGAGGGGAACAATATAAAAACAACAAATACGTACTTACCGCCATTTTATTACTGATTGGTGTCACAGCCTGCTGTAGCCGCTAGGAGGTTTATGGCCAAGTGTGCAATGGCAACCAAAACTTATCAAGCTCTATACATCGATTACTGCGAACTGGATTATAATGTATTTTAATAACAAGTTAATCAAATTATTTCGAATAAATAAATAAATAATGTTTTAATTAATATATTATATTTAATACTGGAGGCCGAATTTTAATAGGCAACTCGGCAAAAATGTATTCAGTAATTTACAATTTTATGAAAAAAAATAGATTTTGTTCATACACTCGATGAACGTAGTAATCTTACAGCCGGATCTTGAACTAAGGGTCGGTTTCATCAACAGGGGTAACTGTATTATGCCAGTTTAAGCTATGCATTATACATGGGGAAAACTGGCGTAATACAGTTACCTCTGTTGGTGAAACCGGCCCTAAAAGTATGTGGTAGTAGGAGATATATGAAAAGAATTTATTTTAGAAGACGGACATAGTAAAATAAAATCTTGTGACAAATATGTGTATTTGGGCACAAAATTAGTGCAGGTGGAAGTCATGTTGAAATTAATGAGTGGATAAATAAATGAATTTAATGTATCTTATACATTGAGAATTAAATTTAAGGATTAATGGATTTTTTTAAGCCAAACGACATTTGTACGCCTATTAATTTGGGAAATAATTCAGACACAGAAAAAATTCTGTTTTGGTACAAGATGAACCAAAATACATTTTGAAAATGAATTCCTCATATGTATAACTTACAAAAAACATTGCTTCAGAATTTAAGACAATTTCAACAGAGAAAACGAAGATAATGAACGGCATTTTCAGGCAAAATATTTATTTTCTCTTTTTTTTAATTCCTGGATGTTTCATTCGACACAGTCAAGAGATCAAAACTCTTAAATATATTGGAAGACAGAAATATATCAAATTTACTTCGGCAGAACATACAAAATATTTACAAAGACAACACCATAAAGATTAAATTAAATAACAGATTTTCTGAAGAAGGAATTATAAATCGTGGTGTGAGACAAGGCTGCTCCCTATCCCCAACACTCTTTGCAATATTTATATCAATGAAGTAATATGTTGCTGGAACAAGAAATATAAAATTTGGAATAAGAATATCAGAAAATAGAAAATTAAACACCATATTGTTTGCAGATGACCAAATAATAATAGCAAATTCCGAAGATAATCTACAGAAAGGTCTGTATGAACTTAACAAAATTACTGAAGAATATGGATTAAATATATATACAGAAAAAGAAACAAAAATATTGGCATTTCAAGGTGTAGATCCTGTCAGAAGTAAAATTGTACTGGACAATAGAATTTTGGAGCAGGTGAATAATTTTACATATCTAGGATGCAATATCTCATTTGAAGAGAAGAAAAAGGATGTAAATGCAAAAATATCTAAATTTTTAAGAATTTTAGGGTTAATAAATTCTATCTTCAAGCCACAGTTAGTCCAAAAGCATTCAAGACTGAAAGTGTATAAAAACATTGGCTCTTCCAACTCTTTTGTATGGTAGCGAAGTATGGACGTTGAAACAGAAGGATATACAGAAACTTAGATCTGCTGAAATGAGATATCTTCGGAGGACTGCAGGATACACACTAGATCACAAAAAAAAATGAAGACATCTTAGAAGAATTACACATGTAATCTTTAGAAAACAAAATTTCTGATTATAAGTCAAGATGGATGCAACATGTTCATTGAATGGAAGATCACAGAATACCCAAACAAATGTTAAGATATAACCTGCAGGAAGAAGAAGACCAGGACGTCCACTCAAAAGACTTCTGGATGGTGTTTCTCTTGAGGCCGAAACAGGTCAACAAATGGCCTAAATTCGTGAATGTACTATGATGAAGATCAAAAGGGGTATATTAGAGGATGTGAAGAATTTGAGTATCTGGGAGTAAAATTAGATAAAAAGGTTAAACAAGAAAGTGATATTAAGAACAGAATAAATAAAGGTAGAGCAATAACAGAAATGATGAATGGAGTCTTATGGAACAGACATATAACCAGGAAAAATAAGTTACAAATATATAATTCAATAGTGAGAAGTACTGTCACATATGGAGCTTAAGTTTGGAAATTCAACAAAAACTTATGTCGATGGAAATGTATTTCTTGAGGAGAGCAGCAAGATGTTCAAAATTAGACAAAATAAAAAATACTGTCATAAGAGAAAAAATGAATATTGGTTATTCAATAGTAGATTATATACGGTATAAGCAATTAAATTGATATGAGCACGTATGACGAATACAAGAAGAACGATTACCCAGGAAAACATTGAAATGGTGTCCACCTGGAAGAAGGAGGAGAGGAAGACCTCGAAACTCGTGGATGCAGGAAATAAGAACTGGAATGAGAACAAGAGGACTGGAGGACATGGTGTGGATGGATAGAGATGAGTGGAGAAGGAAAATAAAACTTTAGTCACAGAAAGATGTGTAAACATTAAAAATCTGTTTATAAATAAAAATTAAGTCTTCTCAAGTGCAGTGACATACCAGACTTAAGGTCTTCAAAACCCTTGCTCCATCGGTTTTTAAATATGGAAGTGAGACCTGGACCATCAGAAAGACATATGAAAGTATGAAAGGAGGCTTATTACACGTGAAATAAGTTTCGTGAGAAGACCTGTCGCAAATCTATTCGATCACAAAATAAATGAAAATATACCTAAGTAATTAAAAATAGATTCAATCACCCTTAATACAGACTGAACTGAAAACAAATTGTTATGATGTCTTCTAATTGCTTACTAAAACAGAATAACGTATCCCACAAATTGATGAAAGAACTTGGGATGGTAGTGGCCATAACATACCACTAAGCATACGTGAAAGGTGATGATGATGATTGTAATAATAATAATAATAATAATAATAATAATAATAATAATAATAATAATAATAATAATAATAATAATTATAATAGCAGCATTTCGGCTTACTCACAACACTTATAATAAAAAATGCATATCTTTACATACAAAATTACGACACTATAACACTGTAAACCAGAGTGCCTCTATGAAGCAGAAACATTAATTTTGAACAGAAAAAAGATATCGAAAATATAGTGAAAAAAGAATGCAAAATTATAAGAAAAGTTTTAAGTCCACAAGTCATAGATGAAGCATTTAGACTCAGAAGTAAAAAGGAAATAAAAATATATACAGACATTCATAGTGATATTTGAAAACGAAGGTTAAAATTTTATGGCCATATTAAACGAATGAACTCAAATAGGCTTACAAAACAGATAATGGAATTCTACGAAAACAGAAGTAAAGCTCCAGTGGATACTATGAAGTGGATTGATGAAGTCAAAAAGGACTTAAAATTGGCAGGAATTAATAAAGAAGATATCCCAAACAGAGATATATTTAGAATTAAGGTGAATAAGTGGCAAGTTGACCAAGAGGACAAACCGAAGAAAAAACTGGAACAACTTGGACAGATTAGAGAAAACAAGCTCATAGCAAAAGAATGAAAGAAATTTGGGCTCAAAGGAAACGCCTCTAAGTACTTTGCGTAGTCCTACATCGGCTCATCCGCAATTAAAATAAAAATAATAATACATAGATATCTATGTATATTAGTCACAATGAATGAATCAATAATTTCGACTATTATCAATGTATAATTTTTATGTTCACCAAAATTATAAATTAAATGACTTTATTTAACCCTTTCTTCTGCACTACTAACATTTGAAAGAGCCGTGGGGAGCTGATAAACGGAGGGAGAATATGACGTCATCTCTATTCCATATACAGTTAGAATAAAGACTGTCTCTCGGCATGGAAAGTAGGTGAACACTTCAATCCAAAGGACGAGTAGCCGAATGGAAATTTCTTGTAGCTTTTCGTCCGTAAATTTAGTTTTCGAAACTTTTCTTCGGGAGCATAGTTGAACGCCGATTCTTCTTTTTTACACTAATTTAACAATTATATCCTGTTCTATAGTGTTCTGCCCGAGGGCAGATCTTTCACTGCAATCATAGCATTTTCATGCTATGTTTTGCAACTTTACTAGGGAATTATAGGTGTGGTAGCTTCCCGTTGATTTCCACACCGGGGGTGTAATAATGGTGGCCAGATGATGTTCGGGGAGCTTTTGGATCTCAAAGATACTCAACATTTGACTTACAGAAGAGGAAAAATCCTGGAAAAAACCTCACCCATGAAGCTTGTCCCGACTGGGAATCGAACCCAGCCCGCTGCGTGACAAGGCAGCACGCTACCTCGAGACCACAGCGATGGACAATTTAACAATAACAGGCTTAATTATAGAAATAGAGAGGTGTTGAGCATTGGAACAAAACGGCCTGCAAAATCTCAAGTGTTTTCTTATCATTCCCCGTGTAAAATAATAGCAATAATAATTATAATAACAACAAAAGTAATAATATAATAAAACATTATACTTAACATATTACTAATTAATTATATTTAATTCATATCACTTAAAGCACATTAACATATTATTGGTAACATCCCTATTTTTAATCATACCTGAAAGTTTATTATTTCCATGCTCATCAGCATATGGAGAATTGAAATGTCATCTGATGTTATAATGTATCACATAGCAGAATTGTTTAGAACACAGTAAATATTCCGCCTTTTTTTTACCCGGATGAGATATAATTTCTCATTCCTCACTAAATGTACATCTAGTAGCTAGATTCTAGCTAATACGTTAGCCAGAATGGAACATAACTTTGTATAGTCATTTATCATAAATAATGCCACGAGTGATTTCCAAATTCTCTAGATGAATTCACTCCTCACTTCGTGAGTCGTGAATTTATCGATAATTTGGAAATCACTCGTGGCATTTGTTAGGACTATTTAACGAATAAAATTAAGCTGTTTACTCATAAATCATTATTTAACTATAGTTATTTTAAAATATTAATATATTTAATGTAAACGGCGATGTTTGAAAACAAATGAGAAACGATTGGTATTACCCGTTTAAGGAGTAAGCGCAGTTGTTGACGAAGGGCACTGCAGTCGTGTTTATGCAGGAATAGAGCACGTGGCACTGCTATCTACGGCGTAGAGGGTAATGGGACGTGGGACGCTGACAGTGTACACTGCCTTATATGACGTCACGTGTATCAACAAACAGAGTTTCGTGATTCTTCCGCCTGCAGAGATATTTTGAATGAGTAATACGCTTCATTTCCTTCCTTTGTTCATCACTGCAACTAGATCATAATATTATTTATTGCCAAAGGATCGCAATATTGTAAGAATGCACCCTAGTGGATAAATGTATAACCAATGTTATAGGTATTAATTCATTTGATGTCCTATGATGTAAATATGTCAATTATATTTTTCTGCAACGTCATTTCCTGGAAAATAATTCGTTTAACAAAGTGCAAACACTGTTTTTTTTGTGGTATAATGAATTGTTATAAATGTTTTTATATTATCTATCGCATGTGCTTTCTGCTGACATTCATGCGCTATATATACAATCTGGTAGCCGTATTATATTTCTTAGATGGTCAGTGACTGCAAAATAATGCTATGATCTATTCAGAATGTTAAAAATAAGTTGATTTCTTTATTATGATAAACTTTAGTTGGTAAATTTTAGGCGAAACACGACTGTGATAGGTTGTAAATAAAAAATCATTAAAATGTGATTGGCCATTGACTCCCATTAGGGGCATGAGTTAAATAGTCATATAAAGAGATATTTAGAATTAGGGATGTATAGTGTTAGGAGTCATTTGTTCGCATTCTAAAGAGTGCATGTTCCTAATCTCTGATTTAATTCGTATGGATCTAAGATCTTTAAGTGCATCCAGTAGGTTGCGTGATTATATTGTTGATTTTGTCATGTGTTTATTGAAGAAGTTCACTGCATTAATATAGTTGAAAATTATATTATGAAACGCAGAAGACATTGAAAGCGAGAAAAGGACATGTAGCAAGACTACGCCAAGCCTAGATGGGCACACATGACCAGAATGTGAGATCCTCGCACATGTAGAATTCAGGGAAGACCATGATGCGGATAGTAAAAAACAGCAAAAGAGAGAAGAGTGAAAAGAAATGAGAGAGTAAGTGAGAATGGTAATAAATAATTGTGAAAGTGAACAACGTAGTGAGCGATAGGAAAACAAAGTCGGACATAGGAACAGGGTTGCAAATTTACAAGAATAAAACTAGCTCAGAATGATTCTCGGAGCGAGTAAATCTTGAGTCACCGCCTTCAATGGAAAACTCCCGCTCTTCACGGGACACAGTGGCTAAATTAATTTATTCACTATGAAATGGTAATTTGATAAAGTGGCTCCTGGTGATGAAATTTCAACCTAGCCTTGAAGATAGGCGAAAATTATGAAAAACGTCAGTTACCGCTAATCGTATCCGGAAATTCCATTTGGATCTTTAATGCTATCAACTTATCCAACTCACTGGATATGTTAAATGCTATAGAGTATTATATAGTAAATGTTCCATTTTCATTAATTACTGTTGCATCACGATGTGAGGTTGGGAAGTGGATTTTACAGAATCGAAGATCGCTCGGTTTTTAATTTCCAAGATTCTGTAACCCACTTCAAAAACGTACTTTTTTGCGCGATGGTGTTTTCAAAATAATAAATAATAGTAAAATAATAACATCTTTGTTGGAAATATTTGCGTTCATTAACAATTGACTAACGTTAACAGTGGGTAATGGTTATTAGTTGAAAGTACAGGAGGCCGTGAGACAATATTAGTGATAAAATGGCGGCAAGTACGTATGTATTACTTTATATTGTTTCAAATAAAGTTCAGTTAATTTAAAATGCAGTGATGTGTTTCGTATAATGTATATTAACACTCCCTTTTGGATATTTTTTGTATATACATTGTATGTAGTATACATAGAGGGCAGTGGTTTTACTTCCCACACGCGTTTTGTAATATGTAATATTACAGTATAGTTATTTTATAGTTATAATAACAGTATAGTTATTTAGGTCGGCAACCCGGAAATGTAGGATGTTGAACTTTCAATCATGGTCGCCATTGTTGTAAGTACGACAAAACACACTATCGCGCGCAAAAAAAAAAAAAAAACAATAAATATGTACTGATACTGGTTACTTTAAGGGAGGAGAGGAGATTATGAGTATTTGAGAATGGAGTTCTTAAGAACATTCTTGTACCAAAAAAAGATGAACAGACTGGCGAATGGAGTAGACTACATTAAGTCTACTCTGTTCGCCTGTCTGTTCATCTTTTTACAATATCTTTACAAGAAACCAGATAGAATACAAACAGTCAAATCTCGAAGACTAGGACATGTGCACGAATGGGAAATGAAAGAGAGGCATGGAAATCCAGAAGGAAACCGTCCAGTAGGCATGCCAAGAATGAGGTGGAAGGATAATATTAACCATGATTTGATGGATGTAAATTATACAGGGGATGAGGGATGATTGGAAAACAGCTCAGGACAGGGATATAGAGAATTTATGTCCGCACGGTCATGAACCTACGTTGATAGTACCAGTGAGTAGTTATACATTCTTTTCTTCATCATAGTTTAACCTTTGACCTCATAGGAGGCTACATTTACATGCCCTACGCCAGCCGGGCTCTACAGTGGCACAGGATAGAGATTTTAAACTTTGGACCACACATACTTTTTTAACCATACAAAGACGTGGAGGTCTTCCCGAAAGCGGTAAACTCAACCCAGAGCCTCCTCCGAGACATCACGAACATTTAAGACGAAATTCATATTGAATATGGAGAATATGATAATGATGATTATGATGGCGAGATGATGTTCGGGTACTATTTGGATCTTAAAGATTCCCGGCACTTGTTTTGCAGATGAGGAAAAACCCAGGGGAAAAAAATCATCCAGGAAACGTGTCCCGATCGGGAACGAAACTGGGCCAGTGCGAACGAGGCAGCTACGATACTCCGAGACTACAGGGGTGGAATTAATTATATTTAGTAATCAATAAATATTGAAACGTAACAATAGTTCGGGTCTCATAAATCATTATATAAATGCCATTTAAGGCTAAATTTCTCCATACTGCATGTAACGTTTATTCTACTTCTGAAAGTTAGATAGGCAACAAGTAAAAAAATTCCGTAATTTGCCAAATTTACTTAGTTTGAGCGTTTTAAAGAAAGGGGTGTCCATAGAACTAATTTAACCCATAGGCTATACAGCAAGTTTATAACTTTCCCGTTGTTAGTTTCAACTACTATTCACAAATTGAGTATTTTTAACTACACAATTGTTTTTTTTTCTTTTTCCATTTTGAGAAATTTCCTCATTAATGAAGGTTTTCTCCAACTAATCTAAGTAATTAAAATTGATTATTAAAAATACATAAATGACTACGGATTTCCCTACAGGCTATCAGTTTACAACATACATTCACAAATTTCCCTTAATTAAAGTTCTCATGTCCACCGCTGTGGTCTCGAGGTATCGCGCTGTCTTTTCACGTAGCGGGCCCGGGTTCGACTCCCGGTCGGGACAGGCTCCTAGATGAGGTTTTTTACGGGGTTTTTCCTCACCTGTAAGAGAAATGTCAGGAAGCTTAGGGCCATACGGTCCCGGAAAATCATCCGGCCATCATGATCATCCTTATCATTATCATCTTTCATCGGTGTGGAAAGCAACGGGAAGCTACCACACATATAATTCCCTAGTAAAGATGCAAAGCATAGCATGAAAATGCCATGATTGCAGTGAAAGACCTGCCCTCGGGCAGAATTACTATGGATGGATGGGAAGTTCTCCGTCGTTCTCTGTCCTCTGTGTCTTCATCTGTTACACCAAATTTCCTCATTGCATTTTGAATTCTTATATTATTATAAACTAAATCTTTTTTTTTATTTACAGACGGATCTATGTTTAAAGAAACAGAAAGATTGCTTAATTAGGGGACCGATACAGTGAAATACAGTGGTTTTAAGATGTCCGTCGCTCTGGCGTAGGTAGTTAGAGTCCCTACCTTCTACTCCGGCGACTCGGGTTCGATTCACGACGAGGTAGGGAATTTTAAATCTCCAACTTGAGACTGGGAGTGTATCCTGTTGTTGTGTTTGAATGTATGAATGAAATCAGATCCAAAATAGGAAACAAAATCATAGACCAGGTGAAGCATCTCAATTATCTAGGATGTGACATTTCATTTAATTATGATAATGATATAACTAATAAAATAGCAAAATTCCAGGGAATATGTGGTACGATAAAACGATCACTAAATAATAAAACAAGAGAGACCCAATTCAAATTGTACAAAACGTTGGCAGTACCGGTACTGCTCTATGGTTCAGAAGTCTGGATACATAAAAAACAAGATCTAAGTAGGATAACGGCGGCAGAAATGAAATTTTTGAGATCTGTTAAAGGGTGCACTAAGGAAGATAGAATCAAGAACACAGAAATAAGACAGGGACTTGAAATATTTGCAATAACTGATAAAATAGATACATATAGACAAACATGGAAGCAACACATAGACAGAATGAATGAAGATAGATATCCAAAACAAATAACAAAATACAAACCTAAAGGCACGCGAGATGTGGGCAGACCTAAAAAGAGATGGGCTGAAGTCGGAACGGGTCAACAGACCTAATCCATGAATGCAGATGATTATGATGATGTATGAATAAGGTAAAAGGTTAACAAATGTAAAAAAAAAGGAAAAACAATGTAAACGAATTAAAAAAAAGACTAACCATATCTCTAAACATTGTCGATAAATGAGTATGCAATAGTAAACAAGATAAAACTGACTCAATTATTGGCAACCAGACCAACCATTACATACAAATTTTAAACACTAGTCAATAAAGTAGGCCTACTCATTTGAATATACTGTATTTGTAATACAAATATCCTTTCATGTACACACTATTATTTTAGTACAGGATCTAATGGTACAACTAACAGCCTCATTGACTCTGCTTGTTCTACTGCTAGCTCTTAGTTACTATTTCATGCTGCAGTAAACATTTATATAACCTGTCTCTAACAAACTCTTGCTATAACTTACATCAAAAGTAAGGTTATCGCTCACCTGCTACAACATACGTATTACTCATAGATCCAGATCATAAGTTACGTACGATAGGCCTACTATAATATAAATAATAGTTTTAAAAAATTAAAACAATACGCTTTATTATAAAAGCGAACTATAAAATGAAAAATAATTTTAATTTTCAACGCGCTTGGGATAACATTAAAGTGGTCAACAAAAAAAATCATCTCCAATACATCTAAAATAAAACTAGAGTTATCTACAAAAATAAGTAATTTTACCACCAAAAGCGTGGGGTGCTTTTTATGGTTTTTACGTTTTCTTCTTAGATACTTTACTTTTACTAATATCTGTTTATTATCAACTATATTAATTGATATAGAGCACCCCACGATTTTGATGGTAAAATTATTCTTTTGTGGATAGCTCTAGTTTTATTCTAGATGTGTTGGAGATGATTTTTTTGTGGACTACTTAAATTCTATCCCAAGCGCGTTGGAAATTAAAATTATTTTTCATTTTTTAGTTTGATTAACTAATAAAGCGTGTTGTTTTTTAGTTTTTAAAACTATTATTTATTTTTTAGTTTAATTGTCATAAACCGGAATCCCATGAAAATTTAATTGCTTACGATATTTTTAGTATCTAACCACGAATATAATTATATATTTTTAAAATTATTATTATCTAACATTAATGTAATATTTTTGAATATTTTAATATAGATAAATAGTTACAGCTAATCGTATCCTCATATGTTTTGGATAAATTACAATGTGGTAAGTTTACAAAGCTGTCAATATTTTACGAATAAGATAAAAACGTAAATATCTTTAAATTCGACACTATTGTAGTATGAACTAAAAGTAATACTCTTCTAAAAAAAATAATTCTCCGGGCCGGATTTGAACCAGCGACCTATGGATTACTGAATTTATATACCACTACAGGCCACCACTCTACCAACTCCGCAACCTACTATACCGGTCTTTATTTTTTTTATGTTCTGATGATCCTGGCCAGGATCTTAGAAAAACATTATGAAGTTAATGTATTGTCATTGGTCCTTTACAAGTATACAATGTTTCAAGTCGATCCAATGTTTTAAGTGGGCGAAAATCGTGTTGAAAGATTCCGTTACATAGATAGACAGATACAGGTCAAGCTAATACAAAGCGTGTAAAAACGGAAATCAATCCGCTGAGGCTGGAACTTACATCGTTTCAAATTTATCACTCAAGTAGAAATGTTAACGATTAGTAGTTAAGACACACTTTTAATATCACGTAATGAATTTGAAATGTTACAGAGGATAGCAATGACAAAATAACTTTTTAACAAGAGAAGCATTTTCTGCGGGCCTTTGGCCAAAGAATTACGGAAGAGGCTAGTGATGTGCTTTTTGTGGAGTGTAGCATTGTATGGTGCAGAGACTTAGACATTACGACAGAATGAGGAAAATCGACTGGAAGCTTTTCAGATGTGGATATGGAGAAGGACTGAACGTATAAAATGGACAGACAATAAAGATGCGCTAGACAGAGTGGGTGAAGGAAGAACAATGCTGAAACTCACAAAGCAGAGGGAAAGAAATTGGATTCGCCACTGGCTAAGAACAAACTGCCTACTGACGGATGCCCTAGAAGGAATGGTCAACGGAAAGAAAGTTAGTGGCAGAAAAAGACATCAGACGTTTAGACAATATTAAAATAAATGGTTTGTATGCGGATAAAAAAAGGAAAGCTGAGTTAAGGAAAGAGTGGAAAATGCTAAGTTTGCAGTGAAAGACCTGCTCTTGGGCAGAATACTGTGAATGAATGCATTTTATATCCTAAGATTCATACATTTATCTGCCGGCTTGTATATTTGGGTGCCAAGAAAATGTCACCTTCGATATATTTTATTTTCCATCTTCTTTCCCTGGCGCGACAGGCCTACCAGCCGGCTGCTGGCCTCACATCCACATGTGTTAATCACAGAGGTAGACGATCAACCAGTCAGTGTATGGGTGACATGTGGTCAGCATGTCGGGTCCCCCAACAGCTATAGCTGGTTTTCCCAACCTGGAGCAGCTACTTATTGTAGCTACCCAAATGCCTCACGGTGCTGGTTAGACATCGGTCTCTTACTACTTGAAATTCAATGAAAACATTTATTCTCCATGGACCGCGAACCAGTGTAAGTCCCGTAGATATGCGGCACGTATCTTGCCTAAACCTCTTGGCTACAGCGCGGGACTATTTTCCTTTTACAGAGTAAAATGTGAACAAATATACAGAATGGTCCACATAAAAATGAACACTTTTGGACTCACAATTTCTCTTTGTAAAGTAATAAATTATTAAAATTTGGTTTTAAGATCTCAGTAGGTGTGAAAGAATCGATATTTCTACATCTACCATATTACTATTCCTGTATTATTAAGAACTAGATTCTAGTATAGTGTCGTCTAATAGAAATTAGTTTTATATCATAAACTATCATCCAGTTCTCAATTTGGCAGCGTGTTTTGGTTGCGAAAATATTTTGGCAGAACATTCATGATTGAAACGCAATGGGCATTTCGAAGACAATTCAAAGAGCGTACCGGTAATGTTTGAATATGGGCAATAATTTTGCCCATGGCAAGGAAGTGCCGCAAGACTGAAAAATAAAAGGTAAAAAATAAAATCCTGCAATATATTAAGATCGTGTTGATCATATTCGAGTACGTTCAGTGAATTGAACAAAGATATTATTGCGCCGGTTGAGCCAGAAGACAGGTACTCATATGGCACGTATTAGATAACTGCAAGGAAAATTGATATACCAGCATACGGATTGCTTGTAATGCATGAATTAAAAGAACCTGAAGCAGGAAAGCGGATACGTAATTTGCAAATAGTTTTGAGCTCTTCGTATTGCAACTCCGTACACTGTCTCCATGGATTATGGATGAAGGTTTCCTGTCGTGGATAAAGTTTTTATCCTTGTTAAAACATTGTGTCCTTAAATGTTTACCGAAATTCCCGTTGTGTCAAACAATGGAATTGTTTTTTATTTATAGTGTTCTGCCCTAGGGCAGGTCCTTCTCTTCAATGATAGTATTTTCATGCTATACTTTGCAGCTATATTAGGGAATTATACTAGTGTTGTAGCTTCCCGTTACTTTCCACACCGGGGATGAGGATGATGATGATAATGACTAAGGGCATATGATGTTCGAGGACCGTTTGGGCTTCAACACTTCCTGACATTTGTCTTACATGTGAGGAAAACACCCGAAAAAACCTCACCCAGGAAGCTTGTCCCGACCGGGAATCGAAACCGGACCCGTTGTGTAATAAGACAGCACTCTACCTCGAGACCACAGTGGATATGCCTGTCTATATGTTTTTACAATCAAAATAGGCTGCCAAATTGAAAACTGCTTGACCGTTTATGACTCAAACTAATTACCAGTAGATAATACAAGGTCCGGCAGAAATAATGACTCATTTTAAATTGCCCGCCATTATTGGGCACGGTTTCCTAGAGAGTTTATGTTGGTACCAATGCATAGTGAAGTTCAAAGCTTTGTCTGTCAGTATGGAACATTGGCAAAACGAACACCGCGGGTTTGCAATAGAAACGTTTTTTCTAATGTGGCGACAGTGTCGTACGGACACAATGTTCGTTCCGGTAACATTTTAACACTGATCGGAATGATCACGTTCCGTCTCGGAAGTCGATTACGAGATGGGTCCAGCAGTTCAGAGCAACATCATCTGCAACAAACAATAAGCCACCTGGTAGGCCACGTACGGTTCGCACCCCGGACAACATTGCAAGAGTAAGAGCTGGTTTGGCAATGTCAACTGACCACCGCGTTCGCCCGATTTATCGGCTTGTGATTTTTTTCTGTGAGAATTCCTAAACTCCAAAGTGTATGCTAAGAAGTCAATAACTCTTGAAGACTTGAAAAACAACATTCACGCCGAAATCGAGGCCATAACAGGCGACACTCTTCGTAAGATTATGGAGAATGTGTGTGTTCGTGCAGAAGATTGCATCGCCACAAACGTTGGACACCTAAAGGAGATAATTTAGAAAAAGTGACATGTGTAATTAATGGTATGATGTGTTCTTTCGAACAATGTACACTAATAATGCGTAGTTGTATTTCTTCATGCCCAAAATAACATGTTTAAAATGGGTCATTGTTTCTGCCGCATCCTGTATGAGTGGATGAACATATATAGCTCCATATATCCCATTAAGTATTATGGCCTCCGTTACGCGAGTAGCTCGTGTACTCTCATATGATAAGCTGGTCCATAAGATACAACAATATATTGTAAATTAATTATTAAGAGACAACAATAATTATGAAGAAATAATTATGGCAGTAGGGTTGGAGCATAAGTCATGGCAACTATTTTTTGTGAGAATTTGAGCGTGGGTGAAAAATCTGAAATATACATATGAAAGAAGAAGGGATAAACGAAATTTAAGGAATTTAACAACACGCCAACATCTTGCTTCACATGTTTATTAAGGTACGTAATTGTCATATCAATACAGTTTTCATGTTCCAGAATCATTACATCACACGTTTTTATTTTTTTACACTCTCTTTTTTACGGTTTGGGACACGAATGGACATTAAAAATGCTGTTCAACAACAGATGACCAGATTCACGCATGGTGAAGAAAATGGTGAAGCAGATGGTATTCGGCGCTTCTCACATCGTTGGCAGCGTGTTGTAAACGTTGTAGAAGACTAATTTGAGGACCTGTAGAATGAAAGAATGTGAGTCAGTGAGTGAGGAAGGGAGTAACAAAATAGAGAGTGAAAAAATAAAAAGGTGTGATGCAATGATTCTGGAACATTAAAACTGTATTGATATGACAATTGGAGCAAAATGTTGGCGTGTGTTAAATTCCTTAAATTTCGTTTATCCCTTGTTCTTTCATATATATATACTTACTTACTCACTGGCACTATCGAACCCGTAGGTTCATGGCCGCGCGGACATAAGCTCTCCATACATCCCTATCCTGAGCTAATGCTTTCCAATCATTCCCTGTATAATCGCTTTCCCTCAAATCATAGTTAATGTTGTTCTCCCACCTCATTCTTGGTCTACCAACTGGGCGTTTTCCTTCTGGCTTTCCTACAAGAAGTCTCCATGCACGTCTTTCATTCCCCATACGCGCAACACGTCCTGCCCATCGCAGTCTACGAGACTTAACTGTTCTTATTATATGGCTTCCTATATAGACCATGTAGTTCATTGTTATGGAGTCTTCTCCATTCACCTGTCTGTTCATCTCTCTTTGGTCCAAAAATTTTCCCAAGAACTTAATTCTCAAATACTCGTAATCTCCTTTCCTCCCTTAAACTAAGAGTCCATGTTTCGCACCCATATAATATAACTGGTAGAATAATAGTTTTATATATTTTCAGCTTAACGTTTTTTGAAAGGAGTTTGGACATCAAACGTCTCTGCAATGCATAATAGCATGCATTTCCAGAATTGAGCCTATGTTTAATTTCTTTGTGCATCTCATTCCTATTTGTGATTATTGTTCCTAGGTATTTGAATTCAGCCACTTCCTCAAAATTTCCCTCATTTGTTATTAGCTGTCTATTTCCATTATATTCTGAATTTCTACGTGTGACCATATATTTAGTTTTACTGATATTTACTTGCTGTCCTAATTTCTTAGTGTTACTCAATAGTGTGTGCGTGTTGGCCTTTAGTATCTCCTCGCTATCGGCCAGTAGTATTACACCATCAGCATAAACTAACAGCTTATTAATACCATTCAGTTGTAAGCCTTCCTCATTCTCTAAAGATTTAATGGCATGCTCTAGTACAAAATTAAATAGTAGAGGAGATAGTGCATCTCCTTGCTTCAACCCATTCTGGATTTCAAAAGTGTCTGAAAACTGTTTGCCTACACACACCCTACTCATTGAGCCATTTAGACACATTCGTATAAGTCTAATTAACTTTTCAGGAATTCCGAACTCCAGCAGGATACTATATAACTTCTCCCTCTTAATTGAATCATATGCTTTTTTGAAGTCTACATATAGTTGATGTACAGTACCATTATATTCCCATTTATTTTCTAAAATCTGTCTTATACTAAAAATCTGATCTGTTGTAGACCTGTTTCTTCTAAATGATATATATATATATAAAAATTACGTGTCACGTTGTTTGTCCGCGATGGAATCCTAAACTACTGAACCGATTTTAATAAACTTTTGCACTCTGTGTCAAGTTTGATCCAACTTGAGACTTAGGGAAGTTTATAACTAAATTTATAGTCGCATTATTTTTTATTGCAAATTATTTGTTTATTATTTAACAAAGAGCTATAATTATCTGTGAGTTCCATACGATTCTAACAGATGGCTGTGTAAGGTAATTGGTTAATTATTTAACCAGGTGGCTGTGCTTTTTGTTGCAACCGCGAATTTCAATTGAATTACAAATATTGATTATTTCATAATTTAAGTGTGTTTGTGTTTATTTTATTTTCAATATACTGATAATATTAATTTCGTGTGTAAGTGGGCCTATTAGTTTCAAGTAATCTGGCTGAAAGACAGCAACTTAATTTAAATTTAACTGGACCGAGAACGGACATTGAATAATATGGCGAATCAGTTCTAGAGACCATGAATGATAAGATATCAAGTGAATTTCCGCAAATTGGTATAGGCCTATGTGACATAAATCTTACATTTAAGAAGAATGTCAATTTAAAAACATATGAAGGTCCTAAGGAACGGAATAACAGAATTGTAAGTAAGTCTGTTAGTTATAATAATATGCCTAATATTACAGAAACAATCTCCATGCCTCAATTAAATGAAAAACAAGATGACTATAATATATCACAAGATGATATTACTATACAGAGACTTCTTGATGATGATGATGATGAGAATCCAAAGTGCCAACAAGTTCGTAGAAAAAAAAAAACAAAAGTATAATGAAATCAGCAAACCTCCTCAAAATATTCCATCAATAAATGTATATAATCCTTATGATACACTTATGGATGATACTGAGAATGCAGACAACATAAATTCATCTCAATCAACAAAACCACTTCCACATAAACCACCACCCATATTTATACCGGGTGTAGTTAACGTACCAGAACTAAAAAATTGTGTAAAACAAAAACTTTCTGATTTAGATTTCTCACTTAGTTTACTACAACATAATTTAACGTATACCTTAGCCACAGCAACGCGTGGCCGGGACTTCTATATATATAACAAAGTCGGATTAGTTACACAATTTATAACTCAAGAACGGCTGGACCGATTTTTATGATCTTTGATTTGTTGGATTTGTTTCCGCCCCGAATAGCAGATAACTGTTAAAACATCGGAAAAATTAACGTAAAAATATTTAAAGGCGATACGACGTTCGCCGGACCAGCTAGTACTATTATATAATATATATAATATATATATAGATTTTCACCCAAGGTCTAATTCTTATAAAAATAGTTGCCGTGACTTAGGCCCCAACCCTCGTAGATTCTGCCAACCCCACTGAAATCATAAAACTAAGTTAACATTTTTATTGCTTTCCAGAGAGAAATTGTAAGTCTGTAAAAGTGTTCAGTTTTATATGGATCGCCATAATATTAACTGACGATATACCAATGTTAGGAGATAAATTCCTGATGAAAGTAGTTTCATTTGAAGAGACGTCGTATCAATCAAGTAGATTGCAAGCGTGTACTGGAGTACAATAGTATTCAAGAAGTAAGGGAGTGTCGAGAGTACAAATGGAGGACATAAAGAATGACAAGTCTCGTATAAATAGCAAGCCTTGCTAAACTTAGAGGGTGAATCCCTTGTGGATTACGAAGGGGCTAGGTCTGCAGAGCGGAAGAAAACTCCCTCACTAAGTTTGTTTTCTTCCTTTAATTCAATCGTTTTAGCTATGATCCTTAAAGAGTGAATGTATTTCTAGCCGCGGTGTTAACAGTGTAAACTTCTTTACTGCTAGTGGTTAAGATTGTTAAACGGTGCCATTTTGTTGACTTTAAATTGGTCACAGTAATCATAAACGTATGCTTTTGTCACAACAATGGCTTGTATTCCAAAAATAATCATTAACTCTAAAAAGCTATTTAGAATTTTTCATGAGTAATGTCACGAGTGATTTCCAAATCATCAATCCGTGACTCGTGAATTTATCCAGAGGATTTGGAAGTCAAGAGTGAAATTTGTTAGGACTATTTAACGAATAAAATTAAGCTGTTTACTAAAAAATCATTATTTAAATATAGTTACCGGTATTTAAAATATTTATATATTTAATATAAAAGGCGATGAGTGAAAACAAATCAGAAATATGTGGTTATGTTTTACTTGTTTATTCACTGCAACTTGATCATATTATTTTTTGTCAAATAGGATAAAAATAAATATTGTAAGAATGCACTCTAGTGGAGAAAAATGATACACATCAAACTGTAGGCCTATATTATAACCAACCTTATAGGTTATTAATTTACTTTTTTAGTAAACGACTTAGTAAAATTATTATTTTTAGAGGAATTAAACCCAATGGGTACAACTAGGACACAACATCCTCCCAAGGTTGAGATTTTAAAATCCCTTACCCTGCCGGGAATCAAACCCGGGTCGCCGGAGTGAAACGTAGGGACTCTACCGAATACGCCACAGCGACGGACGAAAATAATAATAATAATAATAATAATAATAATTATTATTATTATTATTATTTATTATTATTATTATTTAATAAACGATTTTTTTGCAAATGCCCCAGGTTGTCTTTCGACATTCTTGGTGTTCTCTCCTGGTATGGCGTATTTTTAACCCACTTCTGAGTGTTGGGGCGCCTGGAAGGCGGGGTTACGTTGCCCAGATGATATGATGAGTGATGATGATGATAATGGTGCGCCAGGAGAGTCCTTAATCCTAAGCTTAATCTAAGATGAATATGAATGATGATGATTGCGATAGCCATATGATTTCGGGGACCGTTTGGGCCTTAAAGTTTTCCTGACATTTGTCTTACAGGTGGGGAAAAACCCCGATAAAACCTCACCCAGAAAACTGTCCCGACCGGGGATCGAACCTGGGCCCGCTGCGTGACAAGGCAGCACGCTACCTCTAGACCACAGTGGTGGACTGAAAACACAATTATTGAACATATAATTATCAAATGTGTCGTTCGAAGGAATCTGTTCATTATTTGCTATATTCAATGTATTTGTTGGAGCGTCAGCCACTGCAAACTAATGCTATGACCTGTTCGGAATATTAAAAGGAAGAGCTTTCTTTATCGCAAAAGCAGGAGCTGATAAAGATAAATCGATAAAGTAAGATGTGAAACAGGACTGCCATTGATTGTAAAACAAAATTAATTGAAACGTGATGGGACTTTAATTAGGGGCATGAGTCAAAATTAAATATGCATACAGCATTTTATTTTATTTTTTGTATTTATATATATTTTGTTGAATTATGTAATAGTTCTGTTGTGTTCTTTAGTTTACGGCCGTGTTAAAAACAAATCTTAACATGAACTAGCAACGATAGATTAAAATATGGACCAATAAAAAGCTGAAGAATGAATTACACATTGTCAATAAAACCCAAATCAGCAAAATAAACGCGTTTCAATAGCGGGACTATCATTATCAAGACCATTCCGTTAATAATCATGTATGAAGCTACTTACTTTATTTTATATCATTTTAATTTTATTATATTCTATGTTTTTGTTAGCATTAGCTAGTATTAGATCACATCATCATTGTATTATGTTTAGTCTGTATTTTAATAATATCTTAAAATTGTAAGATGTATGTAATTTTTTGTATAATTTTACTATTCGCTGGTTGAGTGGAAGAGAAGGCCTTGTGGCCTAAACTCTGCCAGCTAAAATAATCTCTTATTATTATTATTATTATTATTATTATTATTATTATTATTATTATTAAAAAAAGACTAGTTACTATATTCATATGAATCAATAACTAGTCTTGATAATGATAGACTCGCTATCGGAACAATTTATATTTCTTGTAAGCCCTTGTGTGTCTCAACCGGACTCAGCCGTTCTCCCCCTACAGGGGAGAAATTCAACCATACTAATTTAGTTATACTTGTTTTCGGATAGATGTCATTGAGTGGCCCGGGGTTAGTGACATTTAAAAACCAAGGTAGTACTAAGATGAAAAAATTCGGTAAATTTTACTTAGAGGCGTTATTATTCAGGATTAAGGATCTTTTACGAGCCTGAAAATCTTCACTATCGAGAGCCACAGCTTAAAGTCCCTTGCTCGACCCCAGCCGGGTTTGAACTCGCGAATCTCGGGAGCATAGACAAGGAGCATAACCACTAGTCCACCGCATCCGACTTCTCTATCGAAACGCGTTGACTATTTTAATATTTTAGTTTGGTAATTTGGGTTTTATTGATAACAAGCTAATACCCGGCGTGCGCTGCTACGCCTAAATAAATGAAAATTAATGTGCTTTTATGTTTAGTTGAATAAGTATATAAAAAGGAAAAATTTATATCGTAATTATTCTTAGATACCCCGTGCTGTTTACCCGGCGTTGTCCGGGAATCTAATCATCCCGATCTTTTTGACTTAAATAAGCTAAAGGACAAAAAATAATGTACTTCTTATGATTAGTGAATAAGTAAAATGAAAAATAATTATAAATGTTTATCATAATTATTTTAAGATTCCCCGTGCTGATTATCCGGTGTTGTCCGGGAATCTACTTATCTCGATCTTCTTGGCTTAAATAAGCTTATAGACAAAATTCGTTATTGCGAGTTATCAGAAAAGAATACCCGCCATGTGCTGCTATGCTTGCAAAGGAATCTACGTACTTGTCTCGATCTTCTTGGCATCAATGAAAGACAAAAATGATTATGGGTGAGTTATCCGTAAGAGATAAACATATGCTGTCCCGGACTTTTGTGTAGAGCTTTTTCTGATATTCAATACTGTATAAATTAATTTTATGTATTTGTAATCAATTGAGTTGGTGTTTACTTGATGAAAATCCATGTTTAATAATTAAATAAAAATAAAACTTAGTTTTATTTTTATTTAATTAATAATTATGTATTTGTTATGGTTTAGGCAGCGTAAGCCATTTAAGCGTCCAAAGAACTACTTTTCTCACGTTTTCCACTACAAAGGACGATTTTAAGGGGTAGGATTTGAGTATCACAACTCTCTTATAGCCTATGTTCATCCCGGGAAACTCCTGAACATTTTGCAAAAAGTGCCATCACAATCGGACCATCGGTATGGCCGCGCATAAAGTACGAACAAACAAACAATTTTATGTATTAGATGTGTAATACAGTTGTATCATTAGTAATGCCACGAGTGATTTCCAAATGATCGATAAATTCACGACTCACGAAGTGAGGAGTGAATTTATCTAGAGAATTTGGAAATCAAGAGTGGCATTTGTTAGGACAATTTAACGAATAAAATTAAGCTTTTTACTCACAAATCATAATTTAAATATAGTTATTTTAAAATATTTATATGTTTAATGTAAACGGCGATGTTTGAAAACAAGTGAGAAAATAATTGGTACGCTTCATTTGCTTCTTTTGTTCGTCACTGCAACCAGATCTTATTATTTATTGCCAAAGGAATGCAATATTGTAAGAATGCACTCTAGTGGAGAAAAAATGAAACATCAAACTGTATATTAATTCAGTTTTTATGTCCTATGATGTAAATATGACAATTATATTTTTCTGGGAAAAAAATACATTTAAAAAAGTGCAAACAGTGGTTTCTTTTTTGATTGTATAATCAATTGCTACAAATAATTTTATATTAACTTCCGCATGCGCTACGTGTTGACATTCATGCACTATATATACAAAGTGGTAGCCGTATTACTTAGTGAGTCAGTCACTACAAAATAATGCTATGACCTATTCAGAATGTTAAAAAGGAGGTGCTTTATTTATTATGATAAACTTTAGTTGGTAAATTCTAGGCGAAACACGACTGTGATTGGTTGTAAATCAAAAATCATTGTAACGTGATAGGTCATTTGGGGCATGAGTTAAATAGTCATAAGTAATGCCACGAGTGATTTCCAAATTATCGATAAATTCACGACTCACGAAGTGAGGAGTGAATTTATTTAGAGAATTTGGAAATCAAGAGTGGCATTTGTTAGGACTATTTAACCAATAAAATTAAGCTGTTTACTCACAAATCATTATTTAAATATAGTTATTTTAAAATATTTATATATTTGATGTAAACGGAGATGTTATAAAACAAATGAGGAACGATTGGTACGCTTTATTTGCTTATTTTATTCGTCGCTGCAACCAGATCTCATTATTTATTGCCAAAGGAACGCAATATTGTAATAATGCACTCTAGTGGAGAAAAAATGAAACATCACACTGTATATTAATTCATTTCTGATGTCCTATAATGTAAGTATGACAATTATATTTTTTCAGGGAAAAATACATTTAAGAAAGTGCAAACAATGGTTTCTTTTTTTGTGGTACAATCAATTACTACAAATGTTTTTATATGAACTCCCGCATGCGGTATGTGTTGACATTCATGCACTATATATACAATCTGGTAGCCGTATTTCTTAGTGAGTCAGTCAATGCAAAATAATGCTATGACCTATTCAGAATGTTAAAAAGGAGGTGCTTTCTTTATTATGATACACTTTAGTTGGTAAATTCTAGGCGAAACACGACTGTGATTGGTTGTAAATCAAAAATCATTGTAACGTGATTGGTCATTGACTCCCATTTGGGGCATGAGTTAAATAGTCATTGAAAATTGTGTTTTAAAATATAAGCATAATTATTAATAAATATTGTGGCGGTTCATATTTGTGGCTTAGGAGTAAATTCATTCCTGGGATGCGCCGGACTCGGTTTCGATCCCCGATCTGGACGTTTTCAGGGTAAGGTTTTTTTGGCGTTTTTTTTTCTCTTTCAAGGCAAATATCATAAAACTTATACATAGAAATAATCCCCAAATATTATCTGCCATAATAACAACCAATATAATATTAGCCTAGTTTAGTAGGAATAGGCCTATATGCTTGAATGGGCGTAGTCTCAATTATTGGTCTTATCTTAAATATTCATGAACTCTCAGAGGTGACTTAGGAATCGAGCTAATCACTTATCTTCATAGATCCTCCATCTTTTAAGTGGTCGAATGGCATTTACTTAATCCATTGTTTAAAAATTATATCCCTAGAGATCGTCATTTTAAGACTCGGGAGGCTCAGAACATGTGCAATTACAGTCCACACTACTGTTGATTGTGCATCAGACTTGGAACTAGCACGCCCGCTGAGAGACTGAAAGGTTCAGATATTACATTCCGCCATTACGTAATATGCTGCGCAAGACATTCCTTATGGTTGCTTTCTTCAGAGATGTGGACTGTATATAAATAGAGAGGTGTTTGTTGTGCGTATGTTTCTGTGTGTGCGTGTGTGTATGCACATATAACATTGAGAAACACTAATTGGTAAATACGATATAAAGTAATGGCGACATCTTAATAAATTTTTCCAACTTCGAAGTAGAGCAACACAGTTCTAACGTATAGAAAATAAGGTTAAATGTGTTTAGTGTTCGTTATTATGAATCACACATCAACGATCACTTATTAGTTATTTTAAACAGATGGATAATCCAGAATGGGTTGAAGCAAGGAGATGCACTATCTCCTCAACAATTTAATTTTGTACTAGAGCATGCCATTAAATCTTTAGAGAATGAGGAAGGCTTACAACTGAATGGTATTAATAAGCTGTTAGTTTATGCTGATGATGTAGTACTACTGGCCGATAGCGAGGAGATACTAAAGGCCAACACGCACACACTATTGAGTAACACTAAGAAATTGGGACTGGAAGTAAATATCAGTAAAACTAAATATATGGTCACACGTAGAAATACATTATATAATGGAAATGGACAGCTAACGACAAATGAGGGAAATTTTGAGGAATTGGCTGAATTCAAATACCTAGGAACAATAATCACAAATAGGAATGAGATGCACAAAAGAAATTAAACATAGGCTCAATTCTGGAAATGCATGCTATTATGCATTGCAGAGACTTTGATGTCCCAACTCCTTTCAAAAAACGTTAAGCTGAAAAATATATAAAACTATTATTCTACCAGTTATATTATATGGGTGCGAAACATGGACTCATACTTTAAGGGAGGAAAGGAGATTACGAGTATTTGAGAATAAAGTTCTTAGGAAAATTTTTGGACCAAAGAGAGATGAACAGACAGGTGAATGTAGAAGACTACATAACAATGAACTACATGGTCTTTATAGGAAGCCAGATATAATAAGAACAGTTAAGTCCCATAGACTGCGATGGGCAGGACATGTTGCGCGTATGGGGAATGAAAGACGTGCATGGAAACTTCTTGTAGGAAAGCCAGAAGGAAAACGCCCAGTTGTTAGACCAAGAATGAGGTGGGAGAACAACATTAACTATGATTTGAGGGAAGTATTTTATACAGGGAATGATTGGAAAGCATTAGCTCAGGATAGGGATGTATGGAGAGCTTATGTCCGTGCGGCCATGAACCTACGGGTTCGATAGTGCCAGTGAGTAAGTAAGTAAACAGATGGATGTTAGACGGTTCTTTTTCTAAAGCATATCTACTTCAAAATGACGAAGAACAGAAGCTTCCTTGTGAGTGGAGTAAACTATTTTAAAATTTCATACTGTATGTCTACATGTGCCAAATAGTTCCGAAATTATAAGTTGAACGTCTCTAACACGGAAATTACCTATCCGTCTTTTCCTATCATTTCTTACTTATTCCCACCTGAAATTCCTACAACTTCTCCATAAATAATCTATTTTTGTTCCCATGAGATTTTTCCTAATTCTGCAATTTGTATACGACATCTCATTTCCGTGTTCTTAATAGTAAGTGTTCGCATTATCTTCCTCGTTGTCATAATATGCTGTAATTTCAAACGCCGCCGCGTCGCTGTGGTATAATATTGTAGATTGTATGAGTTGCATTGCAGTCTCGAGTTCGATTCTCGGCTTACGAAAATAATATTATTGTTTGAGTATAGGATATGGAACGGAGAACATTCAGCCTCGTGAGGACTATTGAAAAACCACATGAATTTTGAACTGGGTTAAGAAAATAAAGACTAATATTGAGGGAATTCGTCACGCTATCCACGTAATTATCTTTTTGTCATCTGAAAAACCAGTGACAAACTTAGTTCTTCCAACTCTTTTGTATGGTAGCGAAGTATGGACGTTGAAATAAAAGGATGTACAGAGACTTAGATCTGCTGAAATGAGATACCTTCGGAGGACTACAGGATACACACTACTAGATCACAAAAAAATGAAGACATCTTAGAAGAATTACACATGGAAGATTTAGAAAACAAAATTTCTGATTATAAGTCAAGATGGATGCAATATTTTCAACGAATGGAAGATCACAGGATACCCAAACAAATGTTAAGATATCAACCTGCAAGACCAGGACGTCCACTCAAAATACTTCTGGATCTTGTTTCTCTTAGGCCGAAACAGGTCAACAAATGACCTAAATTCGTGAATGTACTATGATGATGATGATGATGACGATAAAATTAGTTGACTTTGGTTCTTTAGAATATTCGTACTATATATTTATTTTATCATACATAGGTCCCTATATATATATATATATATATATATATATATATATATATATACTCCCTTTTTAACTCTAAGTTGAATTTGAATTTGTTAATGCATTTAAAATGTGAAATTATTAAAATATGCTAATGATGTGCCAGGGAGTTATAAAGGAGATGCGTATAAATGATTAACGCGCAAAAAACAAACATAATGCGGAATAGGTTCTGATGAAGCAGAGTGATATCAAATCGCACAAAACAATCTAAAAATAGTATAAATATAATATTAAAATTAATTAACACAGGAAAGCTATTCGCATACAATAGCTAATACAACTAAAGTGAAAAAAACCTGAAACGGGATCCTGGGTTCTAATCTCATTTCAAGCAAAAAAACTCTGTTCAGTTTTACCGTGCGTTCCACATAAGACTGGTCTTGGCAGACAACAGTGCGCTGTTGTGTTTATGACTCACTCACTGCATAGCCAAGCGTAGAGGAGTTTGCTAGTCGAGTGAAGACGTGTTCGCTTGTGTGGCTTGTTGTACCGTCGAAATGCCAAAACATTTATGCTTGAACAAAGATTGTTTTTGTACGACACATACGTCAAAACTGAGTCCTGTAGAGAGGTCTGTAATCGATTTCGAGACAGATATCCGATTATATATACGCGGGAGCGCGCATGTTGTCTGCCAGGCCCAGTCTTATGTGGGACGCACTGTATCTACTAATAGCAATAGAAAATATGAGTTATGTCGTGCAGTGCTAAACATTAAAAAAGATACAGTGATCTAAGATTATAGCTGTAGAACAAGTATCACATTTCCAATATTTAGGATGTGATATAACTTATAGAGAAAATAAAGATATAGAAAATAAAGTAAATAAATTTCAGGCTATTTGTGGAACCATAAAAAGAACCTTAGGTCGGAAAACAAGGAAATATACGAAACTTAAATTATATAAAACAATGGCTGTTCTTTTGTTGTTGTATGGAAGTGAAAATTGGATAATTAAATCAAGGGATAAAAGCAGGATACAGACTGCGGAAATGCTGTTTTTACGTAATGTGAAAGGATGCACAAGAGCGGATAGAATAAGGAATGAAACTATACGAGAAGAATTAAATATATATAAAATTGAAGATAAAATCTGCGAAAATAATAAGAAATGGACAGAACACTTAATGAGAATGAACAACGAAAGAATACCAAAAAGAACCTGCCTATATAATCCCAGAGGAACAAGAGATGTTGGCCGACCACGTAGAAGATGGACTCCACTTTTAACTTCGCCGGAACAGGCTGCATAGCCTAAACCTTGTAGTAGAAGAAGAGAAGAAGAAGTTGATGGAATGCGAAGAAGAGTTGAAGATTCCAGATTGGAAAGGAGACGTAATGAAGAAGCGAGATAGAAATTGATGTGTTAGAAACAACTGAGTCGATCAAGGTGAAGTAGTTGTTACCATGTCCGCCTCCGATGTTCGCGGATTCGAACCCGGTCGGGATAGATAGATTTTTCAGGGTATAACAATCTTGGGCATTGCTTCCTTCGAAAAATAACTAAATGCATGGGTCTCGTGTCATAAAAGTTTTAGAATTTTAGAATTAGCCCATAATCATCCCATTTCGGGCAAGGGCCTCCTGCGACTGCAGGGTAACTTACGTTACATCCTCGGGTTAGCCAATCCCTTGGGACTATCGCTTCAACTTTTTTATGGATTGCTTCCATCTTTGTGTGTACTGTGCTATTCTAGTCCACTATGTTCCTAGATGACACTTGAAAATTTTATTCCAACGCTTTTTTTGTCTTCCAACTTTACTTTTCCCTAGTCTGGGTGTCATGGAATTACGGCACGCAAAATACCTCAAGCTTGTAAATAGAGACCTCTGAACAAACTTTTCGCCCCTTCCACGCCCACATTTGAACTGCGATACTTAATGGCCTTAGCTGTTCAAGAACGTAGTTAAATAAAATACTAACAGGAACGAATTAAAAGAAGAGTTCTTCACAGTTATGAACACGTTGCAAGAATGGATACTGGAATATAGTTTGCCCAAAATGCTGATTGCCTCTGGATAAAAAGAAACGATGGAATAGGGACATGGAAGGAAGGAATACATCGAATGATGAAAGACCGAAGTAATATTGCATAGGGTGATTGGATTGACTGCAATTATGGAAAAGGGAAATACGGAGTAGCTGCTGGTGGCTGCTGAAAAGTGGACTAGCCTTCCAAAGCAAAGTATTTAAAATATTGAGAAAATATACCGATTACGCCTAGTGTTTATGTGCATTTTTTGTATTGCAATTTGCTACATTTATTGTAAAATTCGCAATCTGTTGCCTTCCTGTGCCGTTGGCAGTTAATACGTATTATTATCCATCAATACATATTTCTCAATTGCTGTTTGTTATATCTCATCGAGATGACTTCAATCTACAAGCGAAGTTATGAACATTGTTAAAATACCAATGCCATTATGTTTTATGATCTGGGTCTCGCAATCACCAGCTATCCTTTCATCACAAGCCAATTTACACACACGCGCCTTGTTTACTGACAATTTCGAAGTGTTGTACGCCTACTTAAGCCCTTTTCATTGTTATGGGACGTGACGTTATTACGTATTTAAGCCTTGCGAAATGTTTCATATAATTCATTTAAACCAATCAACTTCACACGATATAAAATATAGTTGAGGATATTAGAATTGAGAAGTTTTTATTAATCCTCCGTTATTTTCCCGGAGTAATGTATTTATATTGGACGCAAAGGCCCGGGTGCGATCCCTGGTCGAAACTCTTTCCTGGCGAGTCCTTAGCTGTGAGGCAAATGTCAGGAAACTTAAAGCCCAGATAGTCCCAAGCAAAACAATTCATATTACATTCACCGTGTTTCAGGCCAATGTGTGAGTGAGTGGTTAATTAGTTAGAATTTTAATTTTAACGACGCTCTTTAACAACTCAGGTCAATGACGTCACAATTCAAAACTGAACTTGTAATATTTTGCTCACAGGTCTCTTATTTGATACGAGGCTCGATCCTTGGGACTGCGAGCAATGTGTAAGATACACCTTGAAGTGGGTTTGCTAGCCCATTTTCATGGCGAGTGTATTATTCGGGGTTTCCTCCCTAGGCCGATTGCCTTCACTCAGCTCCAGAGCTCAGCCTGCCCCGTTTTATTTCGGGTTGCCTTACCGGTCTAACAACCCCATCCACCAGTTGTGAATTTATTCTTCGCTTCCCCTCTCCTCTTATTGGTCAGCAGTTTACGCTTCCTAGATCTATCGTCTGGATGTCATATATGGAGCAGAAACTAGGGCTGATACAACAAAAACTAAACAAATAACGAGCACATGTGAAATGAAGATCTTAAGAATTTTTCAGGGGAAAACAATGTGATAGGATTCACAACACATAAATTAGATAAAATGTCAAATTGAGGACATAACCAAATGTATTATAGACAGACGAAAATATTGGAAAGATCATACAGAAAGAATGGAAGGCAACAGATTTGCAAAAACAGCTAAAGAAGATAGACCAGTGGACGGGAAAAGAGCAAGATGGAGACCAGCCAAGAGATGGATAGACAGTGGTTGCACATCAAATACGTCTTCTTCCGAGAAGTGATTTTGGAAGTAAACAGGATGAAAATCCTACAAATAAAATAATAATAATAATAATAATAATAATATAATAATAATAATAATACTAATAATAATAATAATACTAATAATAATAATACCAATAATAATACTAATACTAATAATAATACTAATACTAATAATAATACTAATAATAATAATAATACTAATAATAATAATAATACTAATAATAATAATAATACTAATAATAATAATAATACTAATAATAATAATACTACTAATAATAATAATACTACTAATAATAATACTAATAATAATACTAATAATAATAATAATAATAATTATGTATCTTATTTCAGGCTTGATGTTATTTTATATGCCGTAAATCTATGGTCACGTGACCTTACTTCCATTCCGAAGGAAGCTATAGGGCCTACTCAACATTTTTATAGCCTTAAGAATCAATCGGTTCCGGCTCAAAATCGAAACAAGAAATGAGCATGATAACTACTTGTCTCGTCTTAAAATGTTCGTGGTGTCTCTGAGGAAGTGACATCATTGAGCTGATTATTCATACGAAGAGGCCCGTATGTTCTTGAATGGTCAAAAAGAATGTAATATGATTTGAGTATTCTCTTCCGACTACTCTTCTGTCACTGTGAGCTCGAGGAGGCGTAGAACACGTAAAAGTATTTATTTTGATTTACATTTATTTATTTATTTAGTCTGGTGGAGTTAAGGCCATGTGGCTTTCTATTCCACTCACTAAGAGAGTTCTGGCAAGTGAAACTGAAAGACAGTAATACACTGTGTGATGAGATGGGATATAAAGGACAAAGTGCCGATGGGATTGAGTGTCTAAAATATAAATTGTATATGTAGGTGAGTCTAAAGGTGAAGACGTGTGTACTATTTTATAGAATTTTATAGAGAATAGGTACAGAATGCACAATTTTATGATATAGTATATGTAGCTATGCTAATTGTTCCAAGGACTTTATAACGTGATCAAATCTGTGAATACCACAAATAAAAGTGTGTAAGAATGATGATGTTGATGTCTGTAAGTGAAAATACTCGTAGTATTTAAATCTGTAAAAAAAGTAGGCCTATCACAATAATCAAAATTGAGTATTGCAAGTGTTTCTAGTAACACTTTTCTTAGAGCGAATGATAAACAGTTTCTTAAGTGAGTTGATTAATTTATTATTGGGAATATTATTTAAAGGGAAAGATTAAAACTAGAAGAGATAGAGTTTGTGTGTAAATAATATATTTTATTTATTTATTTATTTATTTATTTATTTAGAGAGAGAGAGAGAGAGAGAGAGAGAGAGAGAGAGAGAGCGAGAGAGAGAACTTTCACCTAAATAGAATTATCATAAGTAATGTTACGAGTGATTTACAATTTATCTAGAGAATTTGGAAATCAAGAGTGGCATTTGTTAGGACTATTTAACGAATAAAATTAAGCTGTTTACTCACAAATCATTATTTAACTATAGTTATTTTTAAATATGTATATATTTAATGTAAACGGTGATGTTTGAAAAAAAAAAAAAACAAAATGAAAAACGATTGGTATGCTTCATTTGCTTCTTTTGTTCATCACTGCAAACAGATCATATTACTTATTGCCAAAGGATCGCAATGTTGCAAGAATGTACCTTAGTGGAGAAATTTATAACCAACGTTATAGGTATTATTTAATTTGATGTCCAATGATGTAAATATGTCAATTATATTTTTCTCCAACGTCATTTCTGGAAAATAATTCGTTTAAGAAAGTGCAAATAGTGTTTTTTGTGGTACAATCAATTGTTACAAATGCTTTATATTATCTCGCATACGCTTTCTGCTGACATTCATGCACTATATATACAATCTGGTAGCCATATTTCTTAGAGAGCCAGTCATTGCAAAATAATGCTATGACCTATTCAGAATGTTAAAAAGGAGGTGCTTTCTTTATTATGATAAACTTTAGTTGGTAAATTCTAGGCGAAACACGACTGTGATTGGTTGTAAATAAAAAATCATTGAAATGTGTTTGGTCATTGACTCCCATTTGAGGCATGAGTTAAATAGTCATAAGTAATGTCATGAGTGACTTCCAAATTATCGATAAATTCACGACTCACGAAGTGACTCGTGAATTTATTTGGAGAATTTGGAAATCAAGAGTGGCATTTCTAGGACTATTTAATGAATAAAATTAAGCTGTTTACTCACAAATCATTATTTAAATATAGTTATTTTAGAATATGTATATATATTTAATGTAAATGGCGATGTTTGAAAACAAATGAGAAACGTTATGTTTCACTGCAACCACATCATATTATATATTGCCAAAGGTTCGCAATATTGTAAGAATGCACCCTAGTGGAGAAAAAATGAAACACATCAAACTGTATGTTAATTAATTTCTGATGTCCTATGATGTAAATATGACAGTTATATTTTTCTGTAACGTTATTACCTGGGAAAAAATACGTTTAAGAAAGTGCAAACAGTGGTTTCATTATTTTTTGTGGCATAATCAATTGCTACAAATGTTTTTATATTATTTCCCGCAACTACGTAATGGTTATATTCGTGCACTATATATACGATCTGGTAGCCACATGTGTTCACTGCAAAACAATTCTGTTACCTATTCAGAATGTTAACAATGAGCTTGATTTTACAGCGATAAAATTAAACTGATAAAATCTAGTTGAAAAACGACTGTGATTGGTTGTATATAAAAAAACATTGAAATGTGATTGGTCATTCACTCCCATTTGCGGCATGAGTTAAATAGTCAACTTAAAAAATAATAATCTATAGTCGTGCTATATACCATACTAGTAATTAATTTTACTTTATTATTACTGCCCGTACGTTAATAATATTAACTCTCATGTTTACTTAAATATGTTAGTACTTTGTTCCCATATCGTTTAATAAAATAAATTAAGTCTTGTGCACTTTATTGCAAAAAAATAACAATGCATAATAAATGAAAAATCCTATTTATAAATGGTATAAATACAAATGGATTCACAGTTTTTTGCTCAAGGACAGTCTTTCACAGCAAACTCAGTATTTCGCACTCCTCTCTGTTTTGTATTTCTCTTCGTGATGTGAATTCGATCCACTTAACATGCTATGCTTTGCAGTTTTACTGGGAATTATAGATGTGAGAGCTTCCCGTTGCTTTCCACACCGGGAATGATAATGGTGATAAGGATGATGATGATGATAGCCAGATAATGTTCAGGGACCTTTTGGGCTTCAAAGCTACCTGACATTTGTCTAACAGGTGAGGGAAAACCCCGGAAAAAACCTAAGCCAGGAAGCTTGACCCGATCGTGAATTGAACCCGAGCCCGCTGCGTGACAATGCAGCCGCGCTACCTTTAGACCATGGCGGTGGACTTTATACTGTACATATCTTATAATTATCCGTGCACAATCCCTTCAAGTGCTTTCTTCTTCAATAGAGATTTTCTGTTAAGCAAGAGGTCCAGCCAATTTATTGTCATCTCTATAATTTCTATCATCATTTTCTTTCATCCAGTTTTTTTAGCACAACTGCGTTTATTAATTCTGTCCATTCTTTTCCTTAATGAACTTTAACTGTAAACAGTAATGATCTCACTAAATACAATGTCTGCGAAAAGCTGTGCGTCACAGAATGCTTACGCAGTAGTGTACCGGTATATCTCCTGTATTTATTAGTGTTTCAGTACGCTCAGATATTTCAGCGGGAGACATTGTGATGTGATACATACTGTATTACAATGTATAAGTAAAGTAAAAACTAAAAGTACAGTGATCCCACAACAGGCCCGGAGGCCCTTGGGGTAGCAGGAGGTTAAGGCTCCCACTTTTTCTAGACAATCGGCACTTTTATGTCAGCCGGGTTGTCAGCCCTGCGTGACGGCCGCCTTTACCCCCAGAACAAGCGTCTGGTACTCATTTACGTTAGAGGCTGAGTCGACCCCAGGGCCATAGTGCCGCCAGAGGGTTTGGGTCAGTTTAAAAATCCTGACCCCAACGGGACTTGAACCTTCGACCCTCCAGCTTGTAGCTCTGTGCCTTAACCACTACGCTACGGCGTGCCCCAAAAAGTAAAGTGATACCACAACAGACCCGGGGGCCCTTGGGGTAGTAGGAGGTTAAGGCTCCCACTTTTTCTAGACAATCGGCACTTTTATGTCAGCCGGGTTGTCAGCCCTGCGTGACGGCCGCCTTTGCCCCCAGAACAAGCGTCTGGTACTCATTTCCGTTTGAGGCTGAGTCGACCCCAGGGCCATAGTGCCGCCAGAGGGTTTGGGCCAGTTTAAAAGTCCTGACCCCAACGGGACTTGAACCCTCGACCCTCCGGCTTGTAGCTCAGTGCCTTAACCACTACGCTACGGCGTGCCCCCCGTATTACAATGTATAAATAACAATACGAGAAGATTGCATCCAATGATTTCAGTCGATCCTTCAATTCACTTGGTTTACTTATACATGGAAATTCTACGTTCGTGTTTTGGTAATAAATGGGAGGAGAGAAAAGCGTAGGAAGGAAACATTAAAATCTATTAATAGAATGCGAAGATAGTGTATTCTAAAGACAAATTGATTAACTGCAATGCACGTATGTGAAACATAGGATAAACATGAGGCTGATTTACAACTAGGAATGCTATTATATTTGGCTTTTAACGTAAAACCTTGTGAATTTCTGATCAATCAACTGCTCGTGTCATTGAGGAGGGAGAGAAGGTGACTCGCTACACTATAAACAATACCAGACCACGGAATGAGTCACTATACAAACCAACTAACAATGCATTGATTCACTCATTTCCTATCAGACTGTTTGTTCTACTTGTTTCTCATTCACAATCAGATTTTATAAGGAAACATAGATTTATTTTTACTAACATCTTAACTTTAACCTGACTATAAGATTAACCTAACCTGACTATAAGATTAACATGATGCTAAAATATTGTTTAATTTTCTACATAAATTTAATCAAATAGCATATTCTAATCTTTCTTTCTTTTTCCCCTCTCCCTTTTTTCACCCTTTTTGTAAGATTTGCATTTTCTCATAGCACTAACAAGATAATGACTGGTCCTGCAGGTATGGAGCAGGAACATTGAATAAAAAATTACTCGTAGACCAGCGCACAGTGACGAACGACCCTAGGTCTATGGTAAAATATATGCAAGGCCATTACCTAAAAAAAAACGCAAGGAGCACAACACAAGGGACACACATGCAACAATATTTAAATTTTTAAATCTCCTGCTTCGTCAAGAATGGAATCCGAGTCGCCGGAGTGGAAGCGGAAATCCTAAAAAAAATAATGAGGATAAATATATTTTAAAATATGGGAAGTATAAGCTATGTGTATCCTTTCTATTGCAAGATTAAGGGGCATATATCCAAACCCATCTCTATTACAGAGTATAATAATAATAATAATAATAATAATAATAATAATAATAATAATAATAATAATAATAATAATAATAATAATAATCTATAGCAGCAGTTCCCAAACTTCTTGCATACAAGACCGACTTTTTAAAATATGAAATTCTGACAACTCCTGCATTTACTTTTCTGCTTATTAATTTTTTTTTTCAAATGCCCCAGGTCTGTCTTTCGACATTCCTGATTTCTCTCCTGGCATGGCGTACTTGTAACCCACTTCTGAGGTTGGGGCGCCTGGAAGGCGGGGTTACGTTGCCCCGATGATATGATGGGTGATGATGATAATGGTGCGCCAGGAGAGTCCCTAATCCTAAGCTTAACGTAAGATGAATATGAATAATGACGATTGCGATGGCCATATGATTTCGGGGACCGTTTGGGCCTTAAAGTTTTCATGACATTTGTGTTACAGGTGAGGAAAATCCCGATAAAAACCTCACCCAGAAAAACTGTCCCGACCGGGGATCGAACCCGGACCCGCTGCGTGACAAGGCAGCATTTTATTTGCACTATCGCGTATACGAACAAAAATGTTACAGTTTGTACAAAAATGTATTCCATTGAATAATAGCAATAATAATATTATTATTATTATTATTATTATTATTATTATTATTATTTTGTACAATACCACCAGGTAGTCTTTTATGACATTTCTGGCTTTCTCCCCTAGCATTGGCAGAATTGTAATCCATTTCTTAGGTTGGGGCACCTGGAAGGCGGAGTTACGTTACCCCGATGATATGATGGGTGATACATGATAATGGAGCACCAGGAGAGTTTCTTAACCTAAACTTAACCTAAACTGCAGACCATGGGTAATCACCTTTAAGGAAATTTCCTATGGTTTGACCGGAAAACGAACTTGGGAACTTATGAACAGTAGTGAGGAACGTTGTCCACTAGTCCATGAGGCTGGTCATTTATTATTATTATTATTGTTATTATTATTATTATTATTATTATATTATTATTATTATATACCAAGAGGATGAAGATCACTGGGCCGTCCTATGAAACGCTCGAGGGAAATTTTTCTATAGGATCGTAACAGGCCTTGGCCTAATACTTGAAGGAAGAAGATTATTATTATTATTATTATTATTATTATTATTATTATTATTATATTATTATTATTATTGTTACTATTATTATTATGTTACTACAATTAAAATAGAGTTGAATATTAATTTTAAGAAAAACTGAATTTTTAACATTGAAGTTGGAAGATGGTGAAAGGCTGGAAGTTGAACAAGAAAATATTCGCAAGTCGATACAATTATATATTTGGAATCCATTTTAGAAACTGATAGAAGAGGCTCAACCGAAAAAAAAAACAAAAAGCACAGGTAAAAAATAATTAGTATGCTGAATTCAGTTCTTTGGATCAATAATATTCTAAATAAAAAAAAAGAATAATTTATAATTCACTAGTTCAAAGTGTAATGTTATATGGAGATGAAACTTTAACATTAGACAGGCCACATGCAAATAAATAATTGGCTACAGAAATTGACTATTGGCGTAAAGTGGCAAGAAAATAAAGAATGGATAAAATTTGAAACCGAAGAATTAGAGAGAAGATGGAAGTGGTTAAGAATATTCTTGAAGTAATTGATGGAAGAAAGATGGTTTAGACACGTTAAAAGAATGGGAGAAGACAGAATTCCGAAAATTATTTTGGAATGGAACGCTGAAGATAGAAAGAGAAGAGGAAAACCACAGGAACAATGGTTCGGGATCAGAAGAATATGGATTGAATGGAATTACGGAAGAAGATGCACAATACAGGAATGTTTGGAAGAATAAACTTTGGTTGATGGAAAAACTACTCAAGTGCAGAGAAATTTACAATAGACACAATAATTATTATTACAACAATGGTGAAATATGGTCAAATCACCCATTTCGTATGTTGCATTAAGCTATAGTTTATTGCGTAGCGAAGAACGCCCGTCGGCGATTATCGCTCGGCGTTGTTCGTTCGATACTAGTTTCATATGGACCGATGATCGTAAATCGCATATGTTTATGGTATTGTCGCCAGATGGAACCACATATGTGAAATCGGAATGACCAAATTTCGCAATAAATTCCCAACACGTTTATAAGAAATGAATGTATACAAACCTATCCCTGCATAATCTAATAAAATAAATTACATACACATTATTTAGAAAACTGTAAATGAATCTGATGTACACTAAATTGACCAATTAGAACCTAACAAAATTAAGTGAGTGAACGTTTATTTCTTAAACTATGTTTTGGAATTAATTGCAAATTTTAGTCATTCACAGATATATAACGATATCTTTAATTTTATAAGCGTTCGCGCATACGCACTACGATTCTATAGAACTTAGAAAAAATCATTGGAGGATAAATGTCATAATTTGCGTACATAAATACGTATGAAATAATTATTTAAAAAAATATTTAAGTACCGTTGCAAAACGTTTATAATAGTTCGAAATATCAGTAAGACGGAAAAATTACCTAGATTAACATCATAAGAATGTTGTATGGAAATTAATAGGACAAATTATTTTGAAGTTTAGCCGAAAGAAGAAATGTTTAAAAGGTCTAGAAAAGGCGTCTTCTAGGCTTTTAAATAATGAAAGATCTTCTTGTTGATAATCTCAAATTTAAGAACATTTCAGATTTTCGCCTGAGCAGTTTTATCACGTTTTGAATTTAATAAAAGTAGAAATTTATGTCCATGCACTCGTGCCATAAAATCCCCTAGGATACAATACAATATTTACAGCTTTGTTTATTTCTTGATTAAGTTCAAGTCACAACAAATATTTTTTGCACCATAGTGCGTTTTGTCGTACTTACAGGAATGGCGACCATGATTGAATGTTCAATTTCCTAAATTTCAGGGTTGCCAACCTATAAATAACTAAATAACTACACCGTAATATTACAAATTACCTACCTAGTGCGGGAAGTAAAACCACTGCCCTTTATGTATACTACGTACTATGTATATACGAAAATATATCCAAAAGGTAGTGTTAATATACATTATACGAAACAAATAACTGAATTTTAAATAAACTGAACTTAATTTGAAACAATATAAAATAATAAATACGTACTTGCTTCCATTGTATAACTGATTGGTCGGCCAGCTGTAGTCTCAACTAAATTATTTTCGGCATTTACCATATAAACATTGGCCAGACTAATGTCTCAAGACAACCTTTGAGGATGCCAGGCGCAGTCTCTGGCGAAACGTCGGGGAAATACAAGCCTCACGACCACGGCCTACAGCCCGAAAATCTTCATCAAGATCATCATTGGCCAGACTATTAACGTTATTCTGTTGACTGTAATGAACACAAATATTTCCAACAAAAATGATATTTTACTATTATTTTGAAAACACCATCGTGCAAAAAATAATGTGCAACGCACGTTTGTGAAGTGTTTTACAGAATATCGGAAATTAAAAACCTCGCTATCGCTCGGATTTTAATCATTTCCTCGCTTCTGTAAAAACCACTTCCCACCCTCGTGTTGTAATATACTATTTCTCTATCTCTGTAATCCTTCATGCTCATATCATATAGAACACGATGATTTGCAATAAAACTGATCAAAATGTCGTCGTTGAAGTTGAAGTTAGAAAATAAGCGCTGTTTTGCCGAAATGTTTCCAACAAATCTTCGTTTATTTTTAGCAATTCCTCCAATGAGTACGGAGAATAGCTTTTGAATTTCTTGGAATCGCCGGTAAAGTTCAACTGCAATTCAAGAATTTCAAATACACGACTGAAGTCGTACTGATGAACTCTGACGCCAGCGATCAAACCCAAATATTCCTTTGATGTAGTATGTTTATAAAATATATATAGGAGAACCGTAGACTTTCATTGTATTTATAAAGTTTTATTTTTAAGGGAAGTAGAATTTGAATTGGAATATATCTAAATTGCAATCTTATTGTAGAGAAACAACATGCATTCAAAAACAAGGGGAGCGAATGCAACGACAGTGTGCGGTGGCGATCTTCGTCGTAGATAAATCATAGCATTACATCTAAACAGTTTCATATAACTTATTAAGCTCAGATTTCAGCGATCCCTCTAAAGAACCGTGACCCACGATTTAAGAACCTTTGCTCTGTGACAGAGTATTCTCCCTAAGAGTATATGGCTAAAAAGCTAATATCAGGTAATCTGGGTTATTTCCTAGCATTGTAACTAACTCTAACTCACTGGCTCTATCGAAACCGTAGGTTCATGGCAGCGCGGACATAAGCTATCCAAACATCCGTATCCTGAGGTAATATTTTCCAATCATCCCCTGTATAATCTACTTCCCTCAAATCGTAGTTAATGTTATTCTCCCACCTCATTCTTGGTCTACCAACTGGGAGTTTTCCCTCTGGCTTTCCTACAGAAAGCTTCCATGCACGTATTTTATTCCCCATTCGTGCCACATATCCTGCCTATCGCAGTCTATGAGACTTAACTGTTATTATATCTGGCTTCCTATGACGTTCAGTGTTAAGTAGTCTTCTCCATTCGCCTGACTGTTCATCTCTCTTTGGTCCAAAATTTTCCCTAAGTACTTTATTCTCAAACACTCGTAATCTCCTTTCCTCCTTTGAAGTAAGAGTCCATTTTTCGCATCCATATAATATTTTCTAGCATTATATTATACCACGTGTCTCCTTCATTTCAGGCCTTATCATGGCTACGCCTAAATGACAGAAGAACTTTACATTCACATACCTTACTATTCCAAATTCTGCACACATATTTACCAACTTATTTAACAACACGTTTTCAACATTTATCGGCTCATCACAATTTAGGAACAAGATCACAAGACTCTTCTTTACTTTTGATACCACAACACAGGACCTGTATGTACTCTGAATCTTACACAATATATATATCTAAGCATGGAACTCACTTCCCAGTCATGTCAGGGACTGTCAATCGCTATCATTATTTAAATCCAAATTAACTGATATCTTAAGTTCGACACAATGAAAACATTAACTACATAACAACTATATAGAGCATTCTATTAATAATCATGTAAGAAGCTACTTACTTTATTTTATATCATTTTAATTTTATTACATTCTATGTTTTTGTTAGCATTAGCTAGTATTAGATCCATCATCATTGTATTTTGTTTAGTCTGTATTTTAATATCTTAAAATTGTAATATGTACGTAATTTTTGTATAATTTTACTATTCGCTGGTTGAGTGGAAGAGAAGGCCTTATGGCCTTAACTCTGCCAGCTAAAATAAATCATTATTATTATTATTATTATTATTATTATTATTATTATTATTATTATTATTATTATTATATACTTGAATTTAGTCTTGAAGGTTTTGAGAATTTCAGCGCGGGAAATTAAATTAATTCTATAGGATATGTAAAGTATGCTTACGCCAAATGTTGAAATATAAGGTAGCCAAATATATGTTTATCATCATCGTCAAGGTTCATTCACGAATTTAGGCCATTTGTTGACCTGTTTCGGTCTCAAGAGAAACACCATCCGACAATTTTTTGAATGAACGTCTTGGTCTTCTTCTTGCTGCAGGTTGAGAGTTTAATATTTGTTTGGATATGCTGTGATATTCCATTCGATAAACATGTTGCATCCATCTTGACTTATAATCAGAAACTTTATTTTCTAAAGTACCATGTGTAATTCTTCTAAGATGTCTTTATTTATTTTTATCTAGTAGCGTGTATCCTGCAGTCCTTCCAAGGTGTCTCATTTCAGCAGATCTCAGTCTCTGTATAGCCTTCTGTTTCAATGTACATACTTCGCTACCATACAAAAGAGTTGGAAGAGCCAGTATTTTATACACTTTTATAGGACATACAGAACTAAAATATATATTTTAAGTGACTTTTAATCAACGTTAGTACTCAAATATTATAAACAATACATAGGTATTAAGAGATTCCTATGCGCACTTAGTGATATAAGAACAAAGAAAAATCTCATCAACAGATTATTAATGCTAGCTTACCGCTAAAAGATGCACATTAACAAAAAAAACCCTCAAATAAACGTCGAGGGTATATCCTTGCTTCCAAAGTCATTTCTTTCGAAACATTTTTATAGCCCCTCTGTGGTTTATTTATCCTTCTTCTTGTGATATATGACATATATATCAAGTAACAGCTTTGTTCTAGATAATGATCATCTTTGATCTGGTACTTCATTTTCATTGAAATTGAAGGAATCTCCTCTAGTCACAATCATGGAACGAGTATAACATTTCGTATTATCAAGAGATTTACAAAATAATAGTTTTTTTCTAAACATCTACTAAAGCAAAATAAAATAATTAACTTCTACAATAGAAATTGGCAGATCAAATGATAAAGATAATAATAAAAATAGTAATATTAGTAATAATAATAGTAATAATAATAATAATAATAATAATAATAGAAATAATAGAAATAATAGTAATAATAGAAATAATAGTAATAATAGAAATAATAGTAATAATACTAGTAGTAGTAATACATTTTTATTCAATGACCCAGGTTGTCATTTTCAACATTTCTGGTGTTCTCTCCTAGCGTTGGCTTAATTGTGTTACCCACAATAGAAATTGGCAGATCAAATGATAAAGACAACAACAATAATAATAATAAATAATAATAATAATAATAATAATAATAATAATAATAATAATAATAATAATGGAAATAATAGTAATGTTTATCTGGCTTAACTTGGCAAAGAGAGAGATGGAGATATAAGGGTAGATCCATGACCGCGTTCGACCAATTACAAAAGAAAGAACCCACCCTGTTGTCAGTTATCATGATCCCCTTCCCCTATTAACATCTGGGGAAGAAATACCGACAACTCTGGTGCGAGTGAGAAGAGGTGAGCACAGCTCTCTCTTTCTACAAATTTCTTGCAAAGTTAAGCCAGACGAACTATAGTAGAGGTAATAATTTTTGCTGTTATTTTCGACATTTCTGGTGTTCTCTCCTAGCGTTAGCTTAATTGTTTAACTCACTTCTGAGGTTGGGATGCCTGGAAGGGGGGGGGGGTTACGGTTGCACCGATAATAAGATGGGTGATAATAATGGTAGTGGTAAACCAGGAAACTTAATCTAAGGCGAATATGAATGATAATGGTTATGATGACCATGTGATGTTAGAGGACCGTTTGGGCCTTAAAGTTTCTGACTATTGTATTACAAGTGAGGAAAAACCCCGAAAGAAACCTCACTCAGGAAACTTCTCCCGACCGGGGATCGAACCAGAGACTGCTGCGTGACAAAGCAGCACGCTACCTAGAGACCACAGCGGTGTGTAATAATAATAATAATAATAATAATAATAATAATTCATGTACGTTTCAATGGCAATAACTGCACTTTTAGTGCTACAGTCTAATAGATGGGGTTATCTTAGTCTGTACTTAATTTTTGCAACGCTTCGGAAGACCATGTTACATAGGTGACACATATATGTATCGTGTACAAAGAGGAGTGTAGGATGAGTGAATGTTTAAATGTTTACGTAGTGTAAGGATACGAGTATTGCGTGAGGGATGATGAAAATGTGTAATCCGGTCGCCGGCATGTATCCTACTCCTGTTGAAAAGTATCAATGACTATTTAACTCATGCCACAAATGCTAGTCAATCACCAATCACGTTTCAATGAATTTTGTTTTACAACCAATGACAGTCGTATTTCCCCTCGCTCTTTATCGATTTCTCTTTATCAGCTCCAGCTTTTGTGATAAAGAAAGCTCATCCTTTCTAATGTTCTGAACAGGTCAAATCATTATTTTTCTCCAACAAATACATTGAATATAGCAAATAATGAAAATATTCCTGCATTTTACTGAGTTCTTTACTAAAAAAATACATTAATAACCCGTAATGTTGATAATGATATATAGTTTGATGTATTTAATTACTTCTCCACTTGGGTGCACTCTTACAATATTGCGATCTTACGCGTATTTGGCAATAAATAATATGATCAAGCAGCAAGCAGCAGTGAATGAATATAACCTCACATTTCTGATTTGTTTTCAAACGTCGCCGTTTACATTAAATATATAAATATTTTAAAATAACTATAGTTAAACAATGATTTGTGAGTAAACAGCTTAATTTTATTCGTTAAATAGTCCTAACAAATGCCACTCTTGATTTCTAAATTCTCTAGATAAATTCACTCCTCACTTCGTGAGTCGTGAATTTATCGATCATTTGGAAATCACTCGTGGCATTACTTATGACTATTTAACTCATGCCCCAAATGGGAGTAAATACCAATCACGTTTCAATGATTTCTGTTTTACAGCCAATCACAGTAGTGTTTCATCAAATATTTATCAATGTTAAATTTATCATATTAAAGAAAGCTCCTCCTTTTTAATATTCTGAACAGGTCTGACCATTATTTTGCAGTGACTGATCCTATAAGAAATACGGATACCAGATTGTATATATAGTGCATGGATTTCAACACATAGCGCTTGCAGGAGTTAATATAAAAACATTTGTAGCAATTGATTATACCACCAAAAAAAAAGAAACCGCTGTTTGCACTTTCTTAAATGTATTTTTTCCCAGGAAATAATCCAGAAAAATATAATTATCATATTTACATCACACGACATCAGAAATGAATTGATATACAGTTTGATGTGTTTCATTTTTTCTCCACTAGAGAGCATTCTTACAATATTGCGTTCCTTTGGCAATAAATAGTATGATCTGGTTGAAGTGATAAACAAAAGAAGCAGATGAAGCGTAACAATCGTTTCTCATTTGTTTTCAAACATCGCCGTTTACATTAAATATATAAATATTTTAAAATATCTATAGTTAAATAATGATTTGTGAGTAAACAGCTTAATTTTATTCGTTAAATAGTCCTAACAAATGCCACTCTTGATATCCAAATTCTCTAGACAAATTCACTCCTCACTTCGTGAGTCGTAAATTTATCGATAATTTGGAAATCACTCGTGGCATTACTTATGATAAACGTGAGGCTTAACGCCCCCATCCTTTAAAGAAACACTGTCAAAAGTACCACATGCTTTGTCAATATATGTACGGGTTAAGAGATTGGAATTCAATCCGAGTATGAGGTGAACAATTTAGTGATTAGAAATTTCCATCCCTGATAGGTATCGAAACCGGACCCGCTAGCCAGGAAGATGAGCTAGCGCAAAGAACACAACAATAATAATAATAATATTAATAATTATATATAAATATCTTGGGTCAATAATTACAAGTTTAGGTATCTGTGAGAGAGATGTACAGACTAAAATTGCAATGGCAAAAAATGCAACTAAGGCATTACATGGAGTAATTTGGAACAAAAATATTACAAAGGAAACTAAAATGAAAATTTATAAGAGCGTAATACAGAATATTTTGTCATATGGAAGTGAAACTTGGTCTTTGACGGAATTACAAAAGAATAAAATTAGAACAGTTGAATTTGATAATTTTAGAAGAAGCCCACAAAAAAAGAAAAAACAGGATAAAATAAGAAATGAATTCCTTTGGAGAGAAATGAATGTCACCACATCTGTTGTTAAGAGGATTGAAAATCAAACGCTTAAATGGTATGGCCATGTACAAAGAATGGAAAATGAAAGATGGCCAAAAGATATACACCAATGGTCACCCCCTGGAAGAAATAAACGTGGCAGACCAAAATGGAAATGGAAAACCTACGTCAGAACAATAATGGAGGATAGAAATTTGGAAGAGGGAGATTGGAATGATACAGATAAATGGAAACTGAAGACGGCAAACTTATAAGTGGGGGAAAGCCGAAGAAGAAGAATAATTATAATAATATTATTATATTATTTTATTATTATTATTATTATTATTTTGGTCGCAATTAAAGGTAATTTATTTTAGACTGTATAAAAAGAGGAAGTGCTAATGAACCAGAATCTAATGTTAAAGGTCAACATTAAATATTAAAATGGCTTGAATGAAGTATTTTGTTTTACTTTACGGTGAGAGTTTGACGAAACATTGTTTAATGAACTGAAAAAGGATTAAATGATTAACGGATGATGTGAACAAAAGTTCAAATGGTCTATATAATTAATTATCCAAAAAGAAAAGTTCCGTGAAAAAGAAAGTGAATTAAAGAAGATAAAAAGACAAAGGTTAATATTTTTTTCGCATTAATCATATTGATATAAAAATCTAGTGCAAGTTTTTTTATATCTAAGAATATTTACATAATTCCTCGTTTAATATAGCAATATGATCTGTTCATTCTTGAATACTTATTTTCAGTAAAGTCATTCAGTGAACAGAAGGTGTACATTTTCAAATACCGTGCGTCCACATAAGACTGGGCTTGGTAGACAACAGTGTGCTGTCGTATTTATAATTCACTCACTGCATAGCCACGCGTAGTCAGTCAGATGAGTTTGCTGGTCGAGTGAAGATGTGTTTGCTTGTGTAGCTTGTTGCACCGTTGAAATGCCAAAACAATTTACGCTTTAACAAAGAGTGTTTTTGTACGACACATACGTCAAAACAGATTCCTGTAGAGAGGTCTGTAATTTATTTCGCGACAGATATCCCGGGGTAACATAATAATATATGATACCCAATTATACAGGGTGATTCAAAATTGACTTTCCAACTTTACAAGCTTATAGAAATTTATTTAGAAGACCTACAGAATTGGTTTTAATGTCATATGATAGCACAACTCATCAAGTTTTCACCGACATAGTTTTATAGTACCTAGTTCTTTTACCGCGTGCGCTAACGTAGTTCATATCAAAATGGCTGCTTTCACAGATGCCGAGCGTGCTCGTTGTGTGTTTTTGTTCGAAGAAACTAAATCTGCGACAATTGTTCAGCGTAGATTTCGTACCCAGTATGGTAAGGATCCTCCTAGCAGGCCAACAATTTATTCTTGGCACCAAAGATTTATTAGGACTGGCTGTTCTGTTAGTCATTCCAAGCATACTGGCCGTCCACGTACGGCTGAAGCTGTGGTTGAACAAGTGAGGGATAGCTTTGCTCGGAGCCCTAGGATATGACATTTAAACCAATTCTGTAGGTCTTCAAAACTTGATGAGTTGTGCTATCATATGACATTTAAACCAATTCTGTAGGTCTTCTAAATAAGTTTCTATAAGCTTGTAAAGTTGTAAAGTCAATTTTGAATCACGGTGTATATACGCGGGAGAGTGCATTGTCTCTGCCAGACCCAAGTCTTATGTGGGGCGCACTGTATTAAATTTACATAATCCATTTTTATACTTGTGTAGGTAAAGCATAATACTCTGCAATGTTGTTATGAGGGAACACCCTAATAACCAATCAAATTCGCAAGTCAGATGAAATAATTTCCTGTAACATATACTAATTCTTTATTTTTTATATATTTTTTTCGGACAAAAACGGACAGACTGCCCTAACTACCACGATCTGAAATACCTATTTCGCTATTCCAGTATATTACGGATAAATGGAATGGTGTTTACTCTACGGTGTTATATGAGTTGTAGTTCGTCGTATCCGGTCCGACACACCAGGTCCTTCTCTCATGTACCTTGCCGCCAGTTTGAGTCGTAGCCGCAAGGAGGAACTACAACTCACCAGTTGGTCCCATCTGCCCTTTTTAACGTTGAGGCTCGGAGTCATAAGCCAGTACCTTGGTGGGATCCGCACTAGATTCCCGCAATCACATATTTTCAACACTTGTGCTTGCCAATCAAACTATTTTTCCTAACATGAAATGAGGTAAAGAGTAGTAATAAATAAATAAATAAATAAATAAATAAATAAATAAATAAATAAATAAATAAATAAATAAATAAATAAATAAATAAATAAATAAATAAATAAATAAATAAATAAATAAATAAATAAATAAATAAATAAATAAATAAATAAATAAATAAATAAATAAATAAATAAATAAATAAATAAATACATAAATTATAACTAAAATTACACGAAGAGGAGGGAAGGGAGATTGGGGAGTGTTGGTGGGATTAAATTCGGCAAACAGGAGAACCTCGAGAAACCCCTGAAAAATAACGATATGGCCCACCACCAATATCCCTAAGGAACTACCAGGATTCGAACTTGGATCCCAGTCGGGGGAGCCGTACGCGGTAACCATGAGTTTTCCGAGACGGCATAGCAGATACTAACTCCACAAAATGTTACATTCATAGAATCAGAGATACTAATACAGTAAATAGATGGAAAAATTACTTTAATCAACTATTAAATGTACATGTAGAACAGGATATTGAAGAGGATCATTTACAGGTAGCAGATATATTAATCACAGAACAAAGTGCATTTGAGATTGAAATGGCGATAGAAATACTGAAGATGTATAAAGAATCAGGCTCAGATGGGATCCCAGCAGAACTGATAAATTCCGGAAGAAAAAAATTGATGTTTTGTTTTGTCGAATACTACTTCATCTATAAATACTGTAACGTTTTTATAAAATTTGAAAGTGTACAAAATGAGCCGTTTTGAGCCTAAGGCATTCTGTATCAGACCCTCCCTTAAAAAATCAATGGCGTTACAGACAAAACAAGGTTATTGGTTTACCACCCGATTGCTGGCTTCTTCTTCTTCCGAATGCAATATTGGGTGATGATGCCCGTTCTGCGACTACAAAAACTGATCTTTCCATCGGTTGAAGGGTCTTCCGAGGTCTCTTTTGCCTTTAGGGTTGAGGTGGTAAATCATCTTTGGTAAACGGGAATTTGACATTCTCTGGACGTGTTGGAACCATTTAATCTGATAATTTTGTATATGTTCAACCATTTCCCTACTATTCCAATGCATCCTTATCTCATCACTTTTCATTCTATCCCTTAATGTTACTCCAGTTAGTGATCGGAGGAATCTCATTTGTGAACTATTAATGCGGGATTTATCTTTTGCTCGAAGTGTCCATCATTCACTTCCGTATAGTAGAGCAGGTTTGGCTATGGCATTATGAAATCTCAATTGGATTTCTTTCCTCATTTGTTTTCCAAAATTTCTCCTAATTATACCATTGAATCTGTTATATTTTTCTAAATTTGTTTCCACATCTTTTTGATTATGAAACTGTGATATATTATTACCTAAATAATTAAAGTGTGTTACTTGTTCTATTGGTTTATCAATGGCGTTACAGACAAAACAAGGTTATTGGTTTACCACCCGATTGCTGGCTTCAGATTCAAATCTATCACTCTAAGAAGTGGACGAAAGTATAGCGTAAGTGACATATAGTCAGGATATGGGGACACCAACCGCTATAGCTGGTTTTCTCAATCTCGAGTCGCTACTTATTGATTCCACCCAAATTCATAACGATGCTGGATGGGGATAGTTAACTGAAATTCAACGAGAAAATTCCTCCCACATGGAGAGAACCATCGCTTCCAATAGTTCTGTTCAAAAGTATGATGCTTTATAATTTTTGGCTAAGATACTGGATTAGTTACGCTCTTAAAAAAAAGAAAAAATGCAAATTTTCAAGATAACTTAGTATGAAATTATTATTAGTTCTCTTGATGTAAATATAAACTTTCTGAACACAGTGGTGTAATAGAAATAGGAATCACTTTATAATGCATTTTAAAACATACCCGAAGCATATCCATAGAATGCCTCTACGGTAAAAAGTTAAAAGTAGCATTTTTTAATGTTCTTAAGTTCTGGTGGATTTTTTTTCTTCGATTTTAGGTGAACATGCTAGTTGTATTTATAGTATATGCGTGATGAAAACAAAACAAACTTTGGCAACGTAAATATAAACTAGAGTAGAAAGTGATGTAAATTTGTATGGTGTAGATTCAAGTGCTAACTGATAAAAGAGATAAAAAAGCAAAGATGGCGACGATGTTGCGATAATATCATAACAAACTTGTGTAGCGTCTTCACATCCTGTCAGCTTTAATTAAACATGCTACTGTGTGTAAGCAGGACACAAGACAAGTTTGAGCATATATTCAACATGCACATTTTTCGAAGAAACAAAAATTGATTCGATAGTAATCTAGCAGTGATGTTCATTATCTGCATTTAATGAACAGGTAAGTTTTATGATCAGCTTCATGGGCTAGTGGTCAGAGTTCTGATACAGTTCACATGGTCCCGCTCTCACAATTAAGAAGCGCTCACTAATGTCAAAATTGCATTAGATAATTAGTTTGTAAATAAAATATTAACAATATTAAACATAATTTAATAAAGTAAACATGGCATAGGCCTATTTAGGAAGATCGATTAGTTATTAATACTGCTACAAGCATTTTATTAATGCATTGGTCCATATTTTATACATAGATATGATACAGATAATTGAAAAAATAACGAATTTCATCTTCAATTGTGAGGTGCTTCGATACTAAATACTTATTTAATAAAACATTGGAACTTGCGAGTTACGAGCCTCTGAATGGTATCAAAAGTTCGCGTTACAAATAGATCAAGACTCTCCCCAGACGATACTAAATGGCGTTTGCTGTTTTTCATTAATTGACAGATGAAGTTCTAAAGCCTGCCTTATATTTATAAATTATAATTGAAGGCTAAGCAATATCATGTATGAAACAAATGAATGCATTAAATACAAATTTCTTTACTTAAATTAAGTAATAATTTTTATCTCAGCCTTTGAAAAATAAAATAAATGCGCCACAAAACATATCCCTGTGTCAATTAAAATAAACAGCAATATAGATTTTATTCATAATCTCAAAATATTTGAACGGTAGTTGAAGTATTCAGAAATTCAGTTTCCGTTTCACAGGTATGTTAGAAAAACACAGAAAAATTGGACCAATGCTAGGGGAGAAAGCCACAATTGTCATATAAGACCCTGGTAGCAATGGATAAAAAAATACAAATGCCTAAATATTTCCCTGGCTTGAGTTAATATAGATTAACTAAGTCAACATTCAATATATAACCGCAAGAAGCAATGAAATGGATCTAAAAATTAATCTATTCAAGACCAAGGCAATGACTAATTTTACGAACACACCAATTAGAGTACAAGGCACAATACAGAATATTTCCGTGAATGCTTCCACCTGTGCCAAGCAGTCATCCAGGCAGGAAGAAAAGGAACTAGGAGTTATAGAGGAGAATAAGATTGGCCTCGGGAAATCTTTAGGATTTTAAAGTTTAAACTCCTGGACAAATATATCAGTGTTAACGTGGGATTTTGAAATATTGTAAACTTGCTTTTTTCCTGTCCTAATATACGGAAGCCAGATAAGGACATTCACCAACTGAAAAATGAAGAACTAAGAAGGAGGAGTGGAATGAGAGAGACAGCCACAAACGCCATAAGACTCAAATGGAGCTGGGATGAACCAGGACAAATGTGCCTACCCCTCAACAATGTGGGGGCCCGAGACAAGGAAAAGGAGCAGAGATGATCTAAGAATTTAGTGTAATAACGGATGAGCAGTAGACTAGAATAAGCAAAGAGAGGGTCATAAATTGAAAGAAGCTAATGTAGGCCTTAGAGAAATAGACTAACAGATTGGGTTAGTGGAACAGAATTTTCAGGTTTCATTAGAGAAAGACTAGCGAGGAGGGAAAAGAGTATGTATAACAGTAAGACTAGCAAAAGGAGGAAAATCCAATCACAAGACTGGCTTAGCCATCTAATGGTAGAAGGTCCTTATCCTGTAGGGGGTCCAAAGGACTTATATAATTATTAACCTAATTTTTTTAGTCTTTGAAATTTTCTGTCATCAATTACAGAGTCTTCAATAATCCCATCTCAGAGATCTTACGTCTATGTACTGAAAATACAATTTACTTCAATAGTAATAAATATAAGAAACAATGAGAGAACAGTAACAAGATATAATGTGATATAATCCTGATAATTTCATGGATTTTCCAATTTTCTCGCTTGAGGCAACTGGTAATTCTGTCTTGTGAACGCCATAAAAAAACTTTATACCTCTTTGTGTTCGCTCTGAGATTTTATGTTCTAGTAACAAAACTGATGTTATTTACCACAAGATAACTAGAAAGTTGCTCAATTTAATATAAAAAATAATTTGTTACAATGTGTGATTAAGTTCTTCCAGATTACCTCCAAGTTGAAGTCAGTGGTTAAAATATTAGATATAAATATTTTAGAAGCAAGCAGTGTTGGTGTTGCTATCATTAAGCATTACTGGGGACCTGAACGATTTTAAAATGTATTTATAAAGGAACGTTTTCAATGAAGAACGCACAAATTGGATACAAAATTAATATTTGGAAAAGCGTAAATATTCTTTGGCTTTTCTTCTTTTTCTTTAAGGCTGTAATTCATCTTTGGTCTAGCAATTAAAATTTCTACAAGACGTTTAAAAATATATGTTAACTACGAATAAGGATGAGAGAAGAACCTGCCAGATGAAGAAGATCCCGAGTGATCGACTATTCCGATTGAGGTTTTAAGCGGTTTATCTCAATCCAAAGAGCAAATGCTGGAATATAACTCCAAAAGGTCCGCTTCCGACTTCACTCTGCTAATTAACTTCAAATTTGAATTCAAAATTTAAACCGGGGCTAATGTATTTTACAGGAATCCGGGGTTCTACCTATTAAGGAGAACCAAAATGGATCGCTCACCGCCAACACTTAATTGATGGTCGCAGAGCTTTCCATCTATCTATCTAAATCATTATCTCTTTTATTTAATATAATAATGTGTATATATATTTTTTTTAATGCCCCAGGTTATCCATTTGGACATTTCTGGTATTCACTCCTGGCATTGTAAACCATGTCTGTGGTTGGGGCGCCTGGAAGGCGGGGTTACGTTGCCCCGATGATATGATGGGTGATGATGATAATGGTGCGCCAGGAGAGTCCTTAATCCTAAGCTTAATCCAAGATGAATATGAATGATGGTGATTGCAATAGCCATATGATGTACGGGGACCGTTTGGGCTTTAAAGTTTCCTTACATTTGTCTTACAAGTGAGGAAACACTCCGATAAAAACCTCACCCAGAAAATTATCCTGACTAGGGATCGAACCCGGACCCGCAGCGTGACAAGGCAGCACGCTATCTCGAGACCACAGCGGTGGACATTTAATAAAATATTTAGGTAGTATTTTTAACGTATTGATTCATCTATATTGGTCCCAGTAACCAATGAAAGTAAAAAGTAGAATATGTCAGGAGGTAAAGTCCGGCAAATATTGTGATAACTGATAACGTTGGCCAAAATACGTGAATCCTTGGGTTCACGTCTCTCATGGTCTTTACAGTATGTTAAAACGTTTATTTAATACAGATAACAAAACATGATCAATGTCTCTTAACTGTATGTATATAGTAATAGATCCTACAAATTATGATTAGAGAATAGCCAATTTATATCTGGTTGTTACATTCTGTAACACAGTAACGTAATAGTACTGGACCCATATTACATTGTTCTCGTGTTTTTAACATGTCTCAACAAGAAACTGATTTTCTGAATACTTCAACCATCGTTTAAATATTTTGATATGATAAATAGAAAAATTAAAATAACTGCTTGGTATAACTGACAGAGAGATATGCTTTATGGGGTATTTATTTTATTCTTCAACGGCTGAAATAAAAATTACTATTCATTTATCTTAACAAAGGAATATGTACTTGATACATTAATTTCATACATAATATTGCTTAGGCTTCAATTATATAAAAACTGGGCAGGCATTAGAGCTTCACTTTTCAATTAGTAATAAAAATGCCGTTTAGTTTCGTCTGGGGAGAGCCTTGATCTATATGTAAAGCGAGCATTTGGTTTCACTCAGAGGATCGTAACTCGCAAGTTCCAATGTATTCTTAAACAATGAAGTATTTAGTATCGAAGTACCTTATAATTGAAGATAAAGCTCGCTAATTTTTCAATTATCTACATTTTATTTTTATATAAAATAGAGACCAATGTATTAATAATGAAATCAACAACTAATCGATCTTGCTAAATAGGCCTATGTCATGTTTAGGACATTCATTTTATTAAGAGATGCTTAATATTGTCCATATTTCATTTACAAACTAATTATCTAATGCAATTTGGACATTAGTGAGCGCTTTTTAATTGTGAGAGCGCTGTTCATTTATTTATTTCGTAATGAGACAATTAATTTAATTGCCAAACAACTTCATCACATTAATTAGAATGTAAATGATACATGCTCATTTGACGAAAAATGAAACATGTTCTGCACCTAAATTACTGAAACGCTTATAGTTTTTATCCTGAAAATCATGTACCATCTATCGAATAACCTGTATTCTACATTATTGCATGATTGTACCTAAACCAGTCTGCTACATGATGAAAGCAAGTACGCTGCGTAATTCACAGAAGATCCAGTGATGTACTGACGTGATAAATCACGGACTCGCATTAAAGAGATGTTGATATTTCAGATTATTTCGTCAAAATTTTCCATAATCATCTAGACTGCTACTTAACTAGATTTTCCTATTCCTAATTTATCGTAGAGTGTCTTAAGGAGGCAGAATCTATAACTAATTCATTGGCACTATCGAACCCGGAGGTTCATGGCCGCGCAGGCATAAGCTCTCCATACATCCCTATCCTGAGCTAATTTTTTCCAATCATCCCCTGTATAATCTATTTCCCTCAAATCATAGTTAATGTTATTCTCCCACTTCATTCTTGGTCTACCAACTGGGCGTTTTCCCTCAGGTTTTCCTACAAGAAGCTTCCATGCACCTTTCATTCCCCATTCGTGCCACATGTCCTGCCCATCGCAGTCTACGAGACTTAACTGTTCTCATTATATCTGGCTTCCTACAAAGACCATGTAGTTCACTGTTATGTAGTCTTCTCCATTCACTTGGCTGTTCATCTCTCTTTGGTCCAAAATTTTTCCTAAGAACTTTATTCTCAAATTCTCGTAATCTCCTTTCCTCCCTTAAAGTAAGAGTACATGTTTCGCATCCATATAATATAACTGGAAGAACAATAGTTTCATATATTTTCAGTTTAACGTTTTTTGAAAGGAGTTGGGACGTCAAGAGTCCTTGTAATGCATAATAGCACGCATTTCCAGAATTGAGCCTTTGTTTAATTTCATTGTGCATCTCATTCTTATTTGTGATGATTGGGCAGAATCTATGGTACGCTGAATTCGTATCCCATGAATTATCATTAAAACTTAATAATTTTACGTAACCTAATTAATAAGTAACTAGTACTATCGAACCCGTAGGTTCATGGGCGCGGACATAATCTCTCCATACATTCTATCCTGAGCTAATGTTTTCCAATCATTCACTGTGTAATCTACTTCCCTCAAATCATGGTTAATGTTATTCTCCCACCTCATTCTTGGTCTACTATCTGGGTGTTTTCCCTCTGGTGTTCCTACAACAAGCTTCCATGTACACATTTCATTCCCCATTCGTGCCATATGTCCTGTCCATCTCAGTCTATGATACTTAACTGTTTTATTTTTGGTTCCTCATAAATATGGTGTAGCTAACTATTACGTAGTCTTATCCATTCACCTGTCTGTTCATCTCTCTTTGGTCCAAACATTTTCCTTAGAACTTTATTCTGAAATACTTGCAATTTCCTTTCCTCCCTTGAAGTAAGAGTCCATGTTTCGCATTCAAATAATATAACTGGTAGAAGAACAGTTTTATATATTTTCATTTTAACGCTTTTTAAAGGAATTGAGACAAGAGTCCCTCTAAAGCATAATAACATGCATTTCCAGAATTGAGCTTATGTTTAATTTCTTCGTGCATCTCATTCCTATTTATGATTATTGTTCCTAGGTATTTGAATTCAGCCACTTCTTCAAAATTTCCCTCATTCGTCATTAACTACCCATTTCCATTATATAATGTATATCTATGTGTGAATAGTCCACCGCTGTGGTCTCGAGGTGCGTGCTGCCTTATCACGCAGCGGGCCCGGGTTCGATCCCCGGTCGGGGAAGTTTTTATGGATGAGATTTTTATCGGGGTTTTTTCTCACCTGTAAGACAAATGCCAGGAAAACTTTAAGGCCCAAACGGTCCCCGAAATCATATGGCCATCATCATCATCCTTCACCGGTGTGGAAAGCAACGGGAAGCTACCACACCTACAATTCCCTAGTAAACCTGCAAGCATAACATGAAAATGCTATGATTGCAATGAAGGACCTGCCTTCGGGCAGAATTACTATGGATGGATGTGTGACTATATACTTAGTTTTACTGATATTTACTTCCAGTCCCAATTTCTTATTGTTACGCGAAAAAGTGTGCGTGTTGGCTCTTAGTATTTCCTCGCTATCGCCCAATAGCCTAATTAATGTAGAAAGTAATTGTATTCTTATCTATTGCGTTGTTTCTTTTGTTTCGTTATGTCTACTTTATATTATTTGTATACATTTTATTAATACGTACTGTCAACTACACATACTGCTTGCTATCCGTACGACCCATATTTGTAAATAACAATGTATGTATCTTAATTTTAGATTTAATAAAGTCCTACTACTACTACTACTACTACTACTACTAATACTACTACTATATTCGAGTCTTTGTTTAAAAAAGTGCATTCTAGAGGTTCATCCTCTTACAATACATCGATTTGTAGGTTTTAGGATAAAGAGAAGTTTAAATAAAATATCTTTATATATAAAATTCTGCCTGCGTATGTTTGTGACGTATACAGGGTATAACAGGACCTCACCGACAAAATGACAGGGGTGATAGGCCATGCAGAGAGATAATTTTTTGTGAAGAAACATATAGTCGCAAACATGTCGTTTATGAGTTATGCGCAGATGAAGGTGTTCACCCATAAGGATCGGAATTGAATACAACAAATTGTACACGCATCATTTTATTGAAAAATACATGTTTTTACAATAAATGTTCACACAGTAAGTGTTTTGACGATATCAAAAATAATCTTGCCACGATATCAAACATGCAATGAGGCACAGGGTCGACTCTTTGAACACTTATTGTAAAAACATGAATTTTTCAATAAAATGATACGTGTACAATTATTGTTTGTATTCAATTCCGACCCGTATGGGTGAACACCTTCATCTGCGCATAACTCATAAACGACGTGTTTGCGACTAGGCTATATGTTATTTCACAAAAAATGATTCTCTCTGCATGGCCTATCATCCCTTTCATTTTGTCGGTGGGGTCCTGTTACACCCTGTATACTTTTAAACTCCTCAACCGATCTTCATGAAGATTTATAAATACGTGTTTTCAAGTAAGCCGAGTATTTATCCGCCATATATTATGCTATAAAATCATTAGATGCAGGAGTTCACGTGAAACGAAAATTAAAAAATACTCTAGCGGTCGCAATTTTCGATTGTTTACAAAGAAACTCAATATACGCAAAAAATAAAAAATAAATAATAAATAAACCGAGGTGAGTATTATCCAAAACTCAGCGAAATCCGATCATTAGAAATGGGGGTTTACCTGAAATCCGAAAATAAGAACACACTAGCAAACCGCCATGTTTGATATGTCGCAATGTAGAACTTTTTGTATACATATTTTCAGGTATAAGTGATGTTAGGCTTCAAAAGCATTAGGTGAAGGAGTTTACCTGAAATGAAAACTTAAAAATGATATTTATTTAGGCGTAACAGCGCACGCCGGGAATTATCTAGTAAATAATAATAAAATAATGAGATAATTTTAAGAAGTTTGTTTTACATGAAGCTAAACAAGTAAGTTATTTGTTATGATTGCCGGGCATATTCGCATGAATTTTTTATAACCACCACTTATAAATATTTAAGCTTAAATTTAACGAGAAGTCACAATAGCTAGAAGCAATGATTATACTGAACGTTTTAAAGTTACTATTACCAAACATATTATTTTCATGATCGTAAACATACCTATAGAGGAAGAGGTTAAAATAAGACAAAGAAAGAAAGGACGAAAAAAAGATTGAAAATATCTACGAGCTACCTGAGAAAACATTTTTTTACCTTAACCCTTAAATTGGCGAAACAGTTATTGAAATGTTTCAGACCGAAACGAAAACAAAATCATGTAAAACATTTTTTATCATTGTAGATTATTACTTAATATAACACAAACTTAAGTAATTTATGAACATTTGTTTCTTATTGTTTTATAAACAGTAATAGATAATTGAAATCGATGTATATTATAAAATGCATTGTGAAGTTAAGGGTTAAAATAAATCGATATATTCAATCTACGTTATTTAATGTATTACTTATATCATAAGTAAAGAAAATAAAACAATTCAATAAAAACATTAAGGTATAAATCGAATTACAAAGAAAAGTGACAATTTTAATGTATTGTATTCTAAAATATTTTTTATCTGATTGAGTTCGACGCAATTCAAAAATGAATTATTTGATAAAGTAATATAAAACAGACCCTTCAAGTAAATATCTACGCTAATATGCTATTAGCAAAATGGGACCATAAATCAGACTTACTGAGGAATTTGTTAGTTTACGGAGTTCCTGAGTGACGGAATTTTGTATGAATATTTATAAGATTATTGTTAATATTACATTTCGTACGTGTAAAAGTTTGGCAGTTCAATTGTTTTATTTTGGCATGTATATTATGTGATTATTTTTTGCACGTTTGCTGTATATTCGTTTATATATATATATATATATATATATATATATATATATATATATATATTATATTCTAACATATTATACTAACTCACTCACTGGCACTATCGAACCCATAGGTTCGTGGCCGCACGGACATAAGCTCTCGACACATCCCTATCTTCAGCTAATGACTTCCAATTATCCCCGTATAATTTACATGGTCAATGTTATTCTCCAATTTCATTCTTGGTCTATCAACAAAGCGTTTAACCTCTGGCTTTCCTACAAGAAGCTTCCATGCCCCTCTTTCATTCCCCATTCGTGCCATATGTACTGCCCATCACAGTCTACGAGACTTAAATATTCCTATTATATCTGGGACCCTAAAGTTCATGTAGCTCACTTCTCCATTCCCCTGTCCATCTCTATTTGGTTCAAAATCCAACACATTATACACATAAAATACTTGACAGGTAAATCACACATGTTTTCGTCATCTTCGATATTTTAACTAACCATGATATAATCACCTTGAAGAAATTGCGAAGGAGGGTAAAATCGCAGGAAAGTGAAAAAGTTGGTTCAGAATAGGATCCGTTGGCGACTTTTGTGGATGCCCTATGCTCCTGATAAGAAATAAAGTAGATGGTGATGATATAATCAAGTATTTTCAAGTATATCACTAGGCCCTCTTTATAAGTATCTTCTTAACATATTTTAAGATATGAAATGATCATGCATTACAAATATACAAGTGTTTTTTATCTCTTTGAATTGTAATATCACAATGCACAGTTATGTATATAATCATTTTTAACAATAATAAATAATTGCTTAGTTTCTTGAAAATTTACAATACACTCCTTCTTATTTATCAAGAATTTAATATATTTTATTTTTACATTCCAACTTATTAATTTCAAAGGAATAATTTAAACACTTATCACGCTTAGGATATTTAAGAAAAGTTCATATGAAGAGCAAATATTAAAACATGGTAATAAGAGATGTAATTCGAAGTTAAAGGGAAGTTTTGTTCCTTTTTAAATAATTAATTGAACTGATATGTCCAGTAGAGAAAAAAAACAAACAAAAAAGGCTCAGAGAAAAATGGGTAACAGTTTGAATACTATGTAAATATACTAAAAAACTCACTGGCACTATCGAACTCGTAGGTCCATGACCGCGCACATCCACACATCCCTATCCTAATCTAATGTTTTTAAAAATATCCCCTGTATAAATCAAATCATGATTAATGTTCTCATTGTTCGTCTACCAACTGGTCTTTTCCCTCTTGTTTTCTGTGGCCCTATTTCATTTCCATTCGTGCCACATGTTCTACCCATCGCAGTCTACGAGACTTAACTGTTCTTATTATATCTGATTTTCTATAAAGATGATATAGCTCACTGTTATGAAGCTTTCTCCATTCGCCTGTCTGTTCATCTCTCTTTCGTTCAAAACGTTCCCTGAGAAATTTGAACATACATTTATTTTCAGTTTATATTACAGTATATTCATATTGATTTCTTCCTGAGTGATAGTTTTTTTCGGAGTTTTCCCTCACCTTTAACACAAATACCAGGAAAATTTAAGGCTCAAACGGCCTCCGGGCCTGTTGTGGGATCACTTTACTTTACTTGTGTTTTCTCGGAGGAGGCCTTAACGTTCAGTTGATGTCTCACTCGGGGAGGCCCTCTTGTCCTATGTAGTCAAAAAAGCATGTGTGTGAACCATAGTTAAGATCCCTCTTCCGATAGATCGTGTCACCGTATGGCCAGGGTGGCATCTGGCACGTACAATTACCTAAAATGCGAGAGGTAAAACTAAGTAAACGACATGACATATTAATTTCTATTTTATGTTTATTTGATACTAATTTAATGTAGATATTAAAATAAGAAAAATGTATATCGGTGACATTTCTAACCGAATGCTGGCGAATAAATTTACTTTAAGAGTATTACGGTTATATTTTTAGGGATTTATTGTCAACGATGGTTAATAAGTACCAAATGTCAGGAAATAAGTCACATTCTCCAGACAATGTTTTCCCCTTCAAATGCAGTTTTGTATGGCGGTCTCTATTGCAGTTAAAGTAAATAATCTTTGAAAATACACATAAATAAAAACATGGAAATAAAATAAGAGTTATCTACATCACAGGAAGAATACAAGACTCTAAAATGTTTTCAGCGTTAAACACATAAATTAATAATTCGTATGTTAATTAAATAAAAATAAAACTTAAAGTTTTACATGATTTTCATATTTATTAGAATACAAATTCGTTACAGCTGTTTCAGTACTTTGTACATTCTTCAGACGAATACCATGATTACAAATTTATTTTGTTATTATATATAATATGTCCACCGCTGTGGTCTCGAAGTAGAGTGATGCCTTGTCACGCAGCGGGCCCGGGTTCGACTCCGGTTGGGACACGTTCCTGGGTGAGGTTTTTTCGGGATTTTTCCTCACCTGCAAGACAAATGTCAGGAAGCTTAGGGCGCAACCGTCCCCGAAAATCATCCGGCCATCATCATTATCATCCTTATCATTATCATCATCATCCTTCACCGGTGTGGAAAGCAACGGGAAGCTACCACATCTATTATTCCCTAGTAAAACTCCAAAGCATAACATGAAAATGGTTTGATTGCAGTGAAAGACCTCCACTCGGGGAGAATTACTATGGATGGATATATAGTATATATTTTGTTATTTTATAATAACAAAATTCATTTGTAATCATGGTATTCGTCTGAAGAAGGTAAAAAGTACAGAAACAACTGTAACGGATTTGTATTTAATAAATATGGAAAACAGATAAAACTTTAACAGTTTTATTTTTTATTTAATTGACATAAGAATTGATTTTCATCAAGTAAACGCCAAATGAATTGATTATTGAATAATTTGTAAACTCAACCAATTTTTCGAGATAAATAAATATACATTCTAGGTCGACAACTTTTTTTAAAAATACTACGTAAAGTAGTATGAAATATAAAAAAGCTAATAAAACCACTTATCACAATTAATGGCACAAAATATCAAACACTTGAAACTACGTCGAACAAAACTTACGACTTCACGATTTAATGCAATTTATTTGGATGTTTCTAATGATCATATGAGAGAGACGATTTCTTACAATTATTTCACACACACACACTCCACGTTACATTCTCGTGTAAGCCAACTACTGCTTTATTCTGTGACTGGAAAAACGACGATACAAGAAGGGAAAGAGCGCATGCGCAAGAGCAACAGGACGCCTGCCGTCGCGATGCCCGCGCCCGTCCGTCCGTCTACGCGTAGCCTCGCCTCCCTTCTCTCATTAATAAGCACAACAAAATGCAGCGCAGCAATGGTCCAAGTGCGAGTACTAGCAAAGGTACGGCTCAGGTACTAAACTGAAAAAATAAATGTAATACAAATGAATGTACTCAACTGTCTTTAGAATGTGTTGAAACTGGAGGGACAAGTTAAAGATCTTAAAAATATATTTATAAAGATTTACTTCAAATTAATTTATACTTTACATTACTTGGAATCTAGGAAGTCTTGAAATGTTATTTTTACTGTCTATGACATTATTATTATTATTATTATTGTAGAATATCATATAATGCAATTATACAAGACAATGACAGTTCCTATTATTACTTATGGATCAGAAACATGGACAGTGGCAATACAACAATCTGCCAGAATACAAGCTGCTCAAATGAAATTCCTCAGACCAATAGCAGGTTATCAAAGAACAGATAAAAAACACAATACACAAATAAGACAACTGAAAGTAGAGGAATTAAAGACAACAATAGTAAATACATAACAAACTGGAAAGAACACTTAAAAAAAGGATGATTGAGAATTGAATACCAAAAGCAGCATACAACTATTCGCCACGAGGAGAAAAAAGTTTAGGAAGACCAAAGAAAAGAAGGAAACAGCAGGAATTTGTATACGGAATAGGCAAGTTAATAAGCGTAAACCGTGATGAAGAAGATGATTATTGTAGAATATGCCATCAGATCTTTAGAGGATGAAGGTAGTCTACAACTCAATGATATTAATAAGCTTTTAGTTTATGCTATGTAGTATTACATGGGATAGCCAGGAGATATTTATTGCCAATACGCACAATCTATTTAGTGGCACTATGAAATTGGGGGTGGTAGTAAACATAAATAAAACTTAATATCTGGTCATACACATAAATATATTATACAATGGAAATGGACAGTTAATGGCAAATTAAGAAAATTTTGAAGAAGTGGCTGAATTCAAATACTGAAACAATAATTACAAACAGGAATGAGGTGCACAGGAAATTAAACATAGGCTTAATTGGGCAAATTCAGCTATTATGTATTACAGACACTCTTGTCGTCCCAACTTCTCTAAAAAATATTAAACCGAAATTATATAAAACTGTTACTCTCAGTTATACGGATTCGAAACATCGACTCTTACTTCAAAGGAGATGAAAAATACGAGTGTTTGAGAATAAATTTCTTACGAAAATGTGTTGACGAAAGAGATATAAACAGACAGGCGAATGAAGAAGACTACATAACAGTGAGCTACATGATATTTATGAGAAACCAGATATAATAAGAACAGTTAAGTCCCGTACTTTGCAATGGGCAGGACATGTGGCAGAAAGATCAGCTTGAAAACTCTTTCTAGGAAAACCAGAGGGAAAGAACTCAGTAGGTCATCATCATCATCATCACTCCAGGGATTAGGCAATTGCCCGTTCCGACTTCATAATACATCAGCCCAACGTCTTCTAGATCTTCCAACATCACGCCTTCCTCTTGCTTGATAATTTCTTGCTAACAATGGATATCTCTCCTTACTCATTCCATCCATATGATCAATCCATTTCTGTCTGTAATTCGTGACTTTATCCAATAAAGGCTGTACTTTCAATTCTTCTCTTATATCCTCATTTCTTATTCTATCAAGTCTTGTACATCCTTTAACTTGTCTTAGGAACCGCATCTCTGCCGTCTGTATTCTATCCTTCTGTCTTTTCACTGGAGCCCAAGTTTCACAACCATACAATATTGTGGGAACCGCCATAACATTATACATTTTTATCTCTGTAGGTAAGACAATAATAAGGTGAAAGAATATTATTAACCATGATTTGAGATAGGTACCGGTACGTCATATAGGGGAAGATTAGAAAACATTGGCTTAGGGAAGGGATGTATGGAGAGCTTATATGCGCTCGGCCATGAACCTATAGGTTCGATAGTGCCAGTGAATTATTATTATTATTTATTATTATTATTATTATTATTATTATTTATTATTATTATTATTTATTATTATTATTATTTATTATTATTATTATTTATTATTATTATTATTATTCATAACCAACATCAAAACATTATTTCTGTAACTATAACACAAGCAGCATAAAATTACTAATTTTATTGACTTCAGTATCCCGAAGATAGGTAATCCAGAGCATCACGATATCGATCTCCAGGAGATAGAATTATATTATTAAAATACAGGGATACGGCTTTCTTGACAAGGAAAGTTAAAAACTCCAATCAATGTTATATAAAAACATGGTACGTTATATAAAAATCAGATAAGATAACCACATCTCTCTCATTAACTCCATCTAACCCAGATGCACATGACTGTGGATAAATATCCATACATCCCTATCCTGAGTTATCGTATTTCAATAACTCCCTGTATAATATGTTTGCCTCAAATCATGGTTAATGTTATTCTCTCACTTCATTCTTTGTCTATCGTACTTACTTGCGAGGTTTCTCTCTAATTTTCAATCAGTAGATTTCCATGCTCTTCTTTTATTCCCCATTCGTGCCACGTATCCTTGCTATCGCAGTCTGTGGGACTTAACTGTTCATGTTACATTTGGTTTCCCAATAAAACACGTATCTCACTGCCATGTAGTTTTCTCCATTCACCTGTTTGTCTGTCTTTAGAGAAGCATAGGCGTATATATGATAAAATTCACACACACGCGCACGCACACACACACACACACACACACACACACACACACACACACACACACACACACACACACACACACACACACACACACACACACACACACATATATATATATATATATATATATTAAACTTGCATTGCTCAATGTCAAACATTTAATTATAACATTATATATATCCCCTTATGTAACGATTAACTCAGGGGCAGAAATAGGGAATATAAAACCATTAAACAAACAATCCTTCTATTTTATTCTCTTCTATATGATATTACGCATACTGGACGAAAATGTGTATGATTTGTAGAATTCAGGGAAAATAATTTGATATCAATGAATTGCGGATTTTTTTTTTCTTCGAGCCCTTCTTATAATTCTATATTGCTTGGATTGCGATACATTATACAGAAGTGAATACAAGTGAAATTTGGAGAGTGTGCATATATAGATATTGAATAACGATTTATTTATTTGGTTTTTTCGTAAACCGTTTTCTAACATTAACAAAAATACGTATCTAATCCATTCATTGTTCAAAATTGAAGAATAAATCACATACCTTGTCTCTTTTTACCTGTACATCATGTCGTGGGGAAGGTTGTTTCCTTGTGAGAGTTTCTTAACAGCCTAATTTCGTTACGCTTATTTCCCTATATATGCCAATGAGTTACAAGAGGTTAATTCAAAGTAGAATGTGTGGAGAAAAATAAGAAGGAAGTACTTAGATATAAACCAACAAAATATTTTCGCCGAATGTGTGGGAAAATGCTCACTATTTTTACAAAGAGACCTAAAACAAGTTTGAGGAATATAATCTTATATACTCAATCTAGGATTTAAAGAGAGATCACGACTTGCTTGGTTTAGGTTAGGTGCATAGACATTTTTTAAAAATTACCGACGATCACGATATGCGAATATGTCCAATGTGTGGGAGCTTTGAAGACGAGATACATATTTTAGGAAAATGTAACGATTTGGAATATTGGAGGCGTCAGTTATTATCGGAAATATATCTAAATTCAAATCGTGAAAGATTGACATGCTACGAGTTAGTGGTAAGACCAGAAAATTGGATAAACGTGGATACATTTCTGGACAAAACGCGGAAAATAAGAACATGCACAAATACATAATTATATTACCATTAATTCTTAATAATTTTACATAACCAAGTTAATGTATAATGGAATTGTATTGTTATCTAATTCTAATATTATTGTGTTTTTTAAGTTATATTATTACCAAACATTAACTTATTGTAACGGACTGTTAACAGAACGTACGGCTTACTGTCCGTGCGACCCATATTTGTAAATAACATCGTATGTATCTTACTTTTAGTCTAATAAAGTCATAGTTATTATTTAGTTCACAATCTCTAAGATACACCTAGTAGGTAGCTAAGATACTATTTGGATGGTAAAGGCTGATAGTTTAAAAAAACTTGCTGCTGCCATGTTATTTAGACTTCTTTGTCTCTTTTTCCAGGCGGATAGTAGGCCTAGATGTCCTCCGGCGCCAATACAAACCATAGAATATTCGTCGCTTAGGATGAACGAATGGCTCGTGTTAGTCCTACCCCGACCTTTTATCGCTTTGGATACAGGTTGAGATAATTTACAAATTAAGCCTTTTATAAGGTTAAAAGTGGCTCAATGAACGCAAAGTAGGCGCATGCTAAGCGCGTTTTGAAAATTAATCAAAATTCACCCAAGGAGATCTTTTAAATTTTTATAGTGGATGCAGAATTGTATCCCCTTTAACGAAAGTTTATAAATATGATTTATTCATTTTAGAATTTACTACTAATAAAATATCTTATTAACAATGATTCAATGACATTGCAGTAAATTTAGATTCAATTTCCTGTAGAATTAAGACTAATGGGGACGCCGCGGTTTAGTTGGTTAAAGAAATACGCGGAACACCAAGAGGTCGGGAGTTCGAGTCCAGATTGGGTCAGGAAAACTGGGCTAAACCTTCTGCCGGCATCATGGCCTTGCAGTCGACTCAGCGGCTAACAGAAATAAACACCAGACTCTTGTTCTGGGAGTAAAAGAGGGCGTCACGTAGAGGTTGACATCCCGGCTAACATCTCTTGTCGATTGTCTAAATTTAACCTCCTGCTTCCCAAGGGCCTCCTATGACTTGTAATGGGATCATTTTATATATATTTTTTTAGAGTTAACGCTAGAAATTTTCTGTAAAACATTACTTCCGTATGCATGATAATATTAAATATGATTAGTACTTATTTTTCATTATTTTTATCCTCCGTCCTTGTAGAATTTGAATCTGTGACGCTCCCCTATAAATAAGAACAGAACTCTTAACAACACATTGAACGAGTTGCGAAACTCCTAGGATCTGTAAATGACAATATATCTGGTCTACTGCTAAAGACAGCACTTGACATCGCAAGATAATGGGCACACATCAAGATTCAAAGCGGAGATTTAAAGTACCTTAACCCGGCAAGAAACGGCCCGGAACCGCCGAAGACAAAGATAAGAATTCGATTAAGAATGCAAACATTATAAAATAAATAGGAATAGTAAACATCATCAAGTATATGAATGGAAACGACAATTGTTAACTAAAACTAATTATTTCACTGGCACTATTGAACCCGTAGGTTCATGGCTGCGCGGATAAGCTCTCCATACATCCCTACCCACAGCTAATTTTTTCCAATCATCCCCTGTATAATACACTTCCCTTAAATAGTGATTAATATTATCTCCCACCTCATTCTTGGTCTCCCAAATGGACGCTTTCCCTCTGATTTTCCTACAAGAAAGTTTCTATGTTCCTTTTCGTGCCACATGTCCTGACCATCGCAGTCATGAAACTTAACTTTTATTATTTCTGGTTTCCCATTAGGTTCACATAGATCACTGTTAAGCAGTCTTCTCCATTCCCTTGTCTGTCAAGTACGTATTTATTGTTTTATATTGTTTCAAATAAGGTTCAGTTCATTTAAAATGCTGTGATTTGTTTCGTATAATATATATTAACACTACCTTTTGGATATATTTTTGTATATACATTGTTAGTAGTATACATAAAGGGCAGTGGTTTTACTTCCCGCTGCGAGGGAACAATATAAAACAATAAATACGTACTTACCGCCATTTTATTACTGAATGGTGTCACGGCCTGCTGTAGGCGCGAGGAGGTTTACGGCCAAGTGTGCAATGGCAACCAAAACTTTTCAAGCTTTATACATCGATTTCTGGGAACTAGTTTATAATTTATTTTAATAACAAGTAAATCAAATTATTTCGAATAAATAAATTGACTATATTTTAATTAAACATATTCGCGGCCGAATTTTAATGGGCAACTCGGCAAAAATGTATTCAGTAATTCACAATTTTATGAAAAAATTTATTTTGTTCATACACTCGATGAACGTAATAATCTTGCAGCCGGATCTTGGACTATAAGATATCTTGTTTATAACTGAGTGGACTCTGATTTAACATAGACCTACAACTATGGGACTTGGATTGATCTTCCATTGTTAACTTTATTTTGAAGCCAATTTTACGTGGAATACGAATGATATTTCAATGTATTTACATTTAAAATAGTAGTACTCTATGCCAGGAATGATAATATACCCATAACTCAATTGTTGCGAAAAGTGGACTTGATTGTTTTTTCCTTTGTAGTCTTCAAATGGTTTTACCTACAAGAAGTTTCCATGCCACTCTTTCATTCCCCATTCATGTTCTGTACATCGCAATCTAGAAGACTTAAGTGGTCAGTAAAATAAGATGAAAAGTAACTAATAACTAACTAACAAACTTAATGGCACTATCGTGCTCGTAGGTTCATGGTCGCGCGGATATAAGCTCACCATACATCCCTATCCTTATTTTCCTTACATCCCTGTATAATATATTTCCCTTACATCATTGTACGCTTAATAAAACATTTTTATATCTGATTCTATGGAGTTTCAATTAAATTCTACTGAATCTGTTACAGGAGGGTCATCATATAGTGAGAAGAGTATTCTGAACATTTCATACCCTTACTCTCGAACAGTTCTTGAGAAAAGTGTACCAACAGGGCGATTTTTCATAATTGTTTATACATCAATTCAGACTGAATAGTTTAAGATATATAAAATACCTATAGATGTTAAAGCTAAACTAACTTACTGGCATTATCGAACCAGTTCGTTCATGACGGCACGGACATAAGCTCTCAATACATCCCTATCCTAAGCTAATCTTTTCTAATCATCTCCTGCATAATATACTTCCCTCAAACAATGTCATTCTCCCACCTCATTCTTGGTCTACCACCTGGGCACTTTCCTTCTGCTTTTCCTACAAGAAGCTTCCATGCAACTCTTTCATTCCCCATTCGTGACACATGTCTTGCCCATCGCAGTCTACGAGACTTAACTCTTCTTATTATAGCTGGCTTCCTATAAAGACCATGTATAACCCTAGCAATGATTCCTGACGAATGAAATTTGTAATGAGAGCTTAGATGCGAGTCCTGTACTAACCAGATGTAGGTCTCAGCCAATAGGAAGTATGACCATATGTCATTGCTAACTCCCTCGCTAGCGAATATCAAATACAGTCACTGCTAAACATTTTTAAAATCTCACTACAAAAATTAAATAATATAGGTAATCTTTATCGTAGACTGCGATGGGCAGGACATGTGGCACGAATGGGGAATGAAAGACGTGCATGGAAGCTTCTTGTAGGAAAACCAGAGGGAAAACACCCAGTTGGTAGACCAAGAATGAGGAGGGAGAATAACATTAACTATGATTTGAGGGAAGTAGATTATACGGGGAATGATTGTAAAACATTAGCTCAGGATAGGGATGTATAGAGAGCTTGTGTCCGCGCGGCCATGAACCTACGGGTTCGATAGTGCCAGTGAGTTAGGACATCTTTATCCGTGGAGGAAGTATATTCACTATATATATATATATATATAAACATATATATACACCCAAACACACACACACACACACACACACACACACACACACACACACACACACACACACACACACACACACACACACACACTGTATTTGGTTTATATCACACTTTTAATGTTTTAAATAACCACTAAATGTCACTTTAATTTAAACAATTTATAGTCTTCCCCGCGCCGTAGCCATGTGATTAAGGCGAGATGTCTTGGCGCAGAGCTACGGGACCTGCGCTGGTTCGAGTATCCACGGGGGAAGAAATGTTCTCAAGGAATTTCTGCCAGTATGGGACCGATGCCCACCCAGCATCGTGAGGCATTTGGGTAGCTACAATAAGTAGCGGCTCCAGGTTGAGAAGACCAGCTATAATGGCTGGGGACCCGACATTCACATTGCACTATAATTTTAAGACTTCAGGCAGCAAGTGTTCAAAATATTATAATTAAAGTCTACGGTTTAAAATCTAAAATCAACACATCCGCGTCTCACTATAATTCTCTATGGACTGTACTTGTTTTTGTAGAGGAACGGTTTTGTTTGTACACGTGGCAGACAGGGAATTCACAGCTCAGCAGTCTTGATAGGCTCTCCCATTGGATTTACGGTCAAGGACATTCTTCAAAATCCCTTGCGCGACCTATAGATCACTTCTCTATTCAACTGTCTCTTCCTCTCTCTTTGGTCAAAAAATTCATTAAAACTTTATTCTCAAATACTCGTAATCTCCTTTCCTCCATTAAAGTAAGACTCCATGTTTCACATCCATGTTATACAGTATATATAGGATAATAACAGTTATTTGTACTTTCAGTTTGACATGCTTTGAAAGGATTTGGGACGACAAAAGTCCTTGTAATTCGTAATAGCATGCATTTCCAGAATTGAACCTATGTTTACAGATTATAAAGCTAAATTTGTCCTTAATTAAACATAAAAATGCGATGTCACTAAATTATAATCAGATATATAACTTTTTGTTCATGTCTTCCATTCCGGTTATCCGGATTTCATCCCGTCGTGTAGGCCTATAAAATTTTATAACAGTGCACTTTCTGACAACCTTTGTAGTGTGATAACATTCACATTTCACCTCAACCATTGACTTCTCAGGCAGAACACATCTTGCCGTCAAATGTCTGGTGCTAATTACTACAACCCCATCTCGATAGCCACAAAGGATTTAGCTGCTACGAAGCTTCTTAGGCTCCAGTACGCAGTACACTGGACAATGCCAGTCACCTTCATCACAATGCAGCAACGTTTACCCTTCATTACACCCAACACCTTTTAACCATCGTTATTACATCTGATTTCCCATACAGATCATGTAATGAGGAAGAACAAACCATTTATATACAGGGCTATTCAGAAAGAAGGAACAGACTTCAAACATTTATTTCTTCCAAACTACATAAAATAGAAACAGAATTCCAACGTTCCTAGAAAGAGACGAGATTGAAGTTCCGATCATGGCCGCATTGGCGCTGTTGCTGAAGTTGCAATCACAGTTGCATTGCCGCTGTTGGATTGAAAAAGAAAGAGCAGAATATCAACTTCATCGCTGGTAGCCTCCCAGGTCACCAGACCTAACCCCGTGTGTTTTTTTATCTGTGGGTTACGTAAAAGACCGTGTTTGCCTGACACTCTTGAAAATCTGCGACATCGAATTGCTGAAGCTGTGAATTCGTTAACTAGAGAACAGCTGATTCGTGTGTGGCAAGAAATGAGCCACCGTTTTGATATTTGCCGTGTAAGATATGGTTCTCATGTTAAATGCATTAAAACGGTGAAATTTGAACTTTTCTCTTTCCAGGAACGTTAGAATTGCGTTTCTCGTTTTTGTAGTTTGGAATAAGTAAATGTTTGAAATCTATTACTTCTTTTTGAATAGCTCTATATTTTAAAATGATTCTTTAGAACAACTTGGAGTACTAAGTTAAGTGAAGATATAGAAAGATACCAACAAGAATGACAAAATCATCTGAGAAGAATGGAAAGAAATATACTTCCAAAATTAACATTCCAATATACTCCATCTGGACATAGAGACCTAAGAAGACCAAAACATCGGTTGGAAGATCAAGACCATCTTCTTTAGGTTTACCGTCACAGGTCACATGGCCTAAAACGGATTTATTCATGATGATGATGATGAAAATGGTTAATTATTGTATATTTAGATAAATATTATTCATGTAATGAAACATGTACCCTTCTTAAAAACTGGAATACTATTTAAATTAATATTGCATTATGATGTATCGGTGTTCTTACGTAGTTTACTTTTATATGTATTTAGCGTCTAACAGTCCTTAACTATAAAATCTCAAGAGGTAGAATAATGTGAATTTTGAAAATAAGTTATATAAATATAGTTGCAAAATTAAAAAAAAATATAATTATAAATCAAACATAACGAAATGGCAAAGACATTTTTATAACAAATGATAAAAATTGGACAACAGTCTATCTCGACAATGTGTAAGGTTAATTTTAACAAATGTTGTACCATAATGGGTTTATAGTTTATATGCATTACTCCGATGAAAATTATGCAACTGAAAATCCACGATAGTTGAATCACAATCAGAAACACGTTTGAATCACAATCAGAATTTACGTTGATTTCATGTTTTATAGATTATTATTATTATTATTATTATTATCATATAAATTACATAATTGTGGTAGTAACTCTGACTTTATTTGTTCAATACACACAATCAAGATAATTTCATGTACCTAAAATAAGTACATAAAGGCTAGATTTTAAAATACTTTCAAGAAAATTAATTTTACATATACTTACTCCTTATATTGGTGAGATTCTAGGAGATCATCAATGTGCATTTAGAAAAAACAGGTCTACAACAGATCAGATTTTAATCTTAAGACAGATTTTAGAAAATAAATGGGAATATAATGGTACTGTACATCAACTACACGTAGACTTCAAAAAGGCATATGATTCAATTAAGAGGCAGAACTTGTATAGTATCCCTCTAGAGTTCGGAATTCCTAAAAAAAAGTTAGACTTAGGCCTATGCGAATGTGTCTAAATGGCACAAAGAGTAGGGTGCGTGTAGGCAAACGGTTTTCGGACACTTTTGAAATCCAGAATGGGTTGAAGCAAGGAGATGCACTATCTCCTCTACTATTTAATTTTGTACTAGAGCATGCCATTAAATCTTTAGAGAATGAGGAAGGCATACAACTCAATGGTATTAATAAGCTGTTAGTTTATGCTGATGAAGTAGTATTATTGGCCGACAGCAAGGAGATACTAAAGGACAACACGCATAAACACACACTATTGAGTAACACTAAGAAATTAGGACTGGAAGTAAATATCAATAAAACTAAATATATGGTCACACGTAGAAATACATTATATAATGGAAATGGACAGCTAATGACAAATGAGGGAAATTTTGAGGAAGTGGCTGAATTCAAATACCTAGGAAACAATAATCACAAACAGGAATGAGATGCACAAAGAAATTAAACATAGGCTCAATTCTGGAAATGCGTGCTATTATGCATTGCAGAGACTTTTGATGTCCCAACTCCTTTCAAAAAAATGTTAAACTGAAAATATATAAAACTATTATTCTACCAGTTATATTATATGGGTGCGAAACATGGACTCTTACTTTAAGGGAGGAAAGGAGATTACAAGTATTTGAGAATAAAGTACTTAGGAAAATTTTTGGACCAAAGAGAGATGAACAGACAGGTGAATGGAGAAGACTTGCATAACAATGAACTACATGGTCTTTATAGGAAGCCAGATATAATAAGAACAGTTAAGTCTCGAAGACTGCGATGGGCAGGAGATGTGGCACGAATGGGAATGAAAGACGTGAATGGAAGCTTCTTGTAGGAAAACCAGTGGGGAAGACGCCCAGTTGGTAGACCAAGAATGAGGTGGGGGAATAACATTAACTATGATTTGAGGGAAATAGATTATACAGGGGATGACTGGAAAACATTGGTTCAGGATAGGGATGTATGGAGAGCGTATGTCCGCGCGGCCATGAACCTACGGGTTCGATAGTGCCAGTGAGTTAGTTATATTTTTAACATCGGCGAAAAAATTAGTTATCAGATGAAGGATTCCTTAATCATGCCTTGACCTCTTTCCTATAAACTGTATAAAAAATAAGTTCCTGCTTCTCCAAGATTTATGGGCGACGCGACGTTATAAACTATTTGTGTTTATCAAGTAATTATTCTTGTCAACAAGATATCTAACCACTTGCATAAAGGAGTCTGTCTTGAAATGTTTAGAATGTTGAGGCAAGTGGTAAGACTTTTATGCAAAACAGACTTGGTTCCAATCCAAAGGCCAATATTTTGTATTATTATGCTGAGATCTTAATATCTACTTAGTCGATTGGACATTAATAATAATATAAACATGGCATTGTATATAGAATTTTAAGGAATGCTTGTCCATCAAAATATTTATTTATTTCTGGTTACAAGTATGCTAGAGAGATTTATTAAAATGCTGGCATAGGGCAAGTTGGACTGCTTAAGTTTCTAGATTTCCAGCCTGAAATAACGTAATCAAACTAAACATGACAAATGGAAAAGTCTTAAAATTTGAAATAACAAAGAATAAAAATTCTAGAATAGGAAGCATCTGGTGATATCTTGGAAAATTTGTAAACTATTTGACGTTAATGTTGATAAAATTATTAATTTTTCAATCGCACGTTTCAAAATATACTTTGAAAGCCATAATATAACAGTTTAGGGTATGCTTTTAACATCTTACGTCCAGATCTGATACATTATATTGATCATCATCATCTGCATTCATGGATTAGGTCTGTTGACCCGTTCCGACTTCAGCCCATTTCTTTCTAGGTCTACCCACATCTCGGGTGGCTTTAGGTTTGTATTTTGTTATTTCTTTTGGATATCCATCTTCATTCATTCTGTCCATGTGTTGCTTCCATTTTTGTCTATATGTATATATTTTATCAGTTATTGCAAATATTTCAAGTTCCTGTCTTATTTCTGTGTTCTTGATTCTGTCTTCCTTAGTGCACCCTTTAACAGATCTCAAAAAAGCATTATATTGCTACATTTTAATATTATAATTAGAGTCCGGATGTTAGCCACTTAAACAATTCAAAATAGGCAGGCAAAAAAGGCACTAAAAATCATTAATATAGGCACTAAAATTTCAAAATAGGCTCTTACAAAAAATGGAAAACAACATAACGTTTTACAGTCTTACGTTAAGAATACAAACGTATGCTATCAATAGCATGCGAAGATATCAGAGGCGCTTTTGGAATTTGTTTTGCCTTTTTGCAAAGAACAGAATCGGCACTTGAGAAAATTTCCGCACCAAATTCTTTCATGAAATTGGTCAGTTTATCTTTTATTGTTGTCCGCTCTTCACGGGAATTCATGAGGTGGAAAAATACAATATTTATCTAACGGGAGTGCATTGAGGGGGAAACAATCTACCTGCTGGGTTATTGGGTCATTGCCACCCATTGTCCATTTCAATTGATTTCATTGAAATACTGACTAAATTCGAGAAAAAAATACAAATAGGAATTTATAGGCGTTATTAGCTGAAACAGGCACTTATAGGCATTATTAGCTGAAATAAGCATTTATAGGCAAAATGAACTTCATGGAAAACAACTCTAGAGTTGTTGGTATGAACTTAAATGAAGTCACTTTTACAATATCTACAATATATAACTAAAGGCATTTTCCTTAACATCAGGTCTCTAATTATAATATCATTGTCTACTCAATATACTTGATAATAAAATAAAATATACTTGTCTGTATAAGGCAGATATAATGTCCTTATAAAAAGTCAATAATAAAATTATCTTATAACGCAGAGTTTGTATGAAATGAAAACAAATTTATTATCTACAGCCGATTATTAATTTTATTGAATATGTAAATCAAAATCTTTACAATTTGCAACAAACTGTAAAAAAATTAAGAAAATATAGTATTTTAACTAAACGAGTATTACATTATTAGAACTCAATTTTTTTCAGCGATTAAAGTCAACATGGAAATTAATGACTCAAATTCTATCATATTTAACATAAAATAAAATTTCTACATGATTCAGAATAACATTACAGAATTTTTTTGCGCGTTAGTGAGTTTTGTCGTACTTACAGCAATGGCGACCATGATTGAAAGTTCAACTTCCTACATTTCGAGGTTGCCAAACCTAAATAACTATACTGTAATATTACATAATACAAACCACGTGCGGGAAGTAAAACCACTGCCCTTTATGTATACTACGTACAATGTAATACAAAAATATATCCAGAAGGTAGTGTTAATATACATTATACGAAACAAATCAGTGCATCTTAAATAATCTGAACTTTATTTGAAAAAAATGAAACAAATACATACTTGTCGCCATTTTATTACTGATTGGTGTCACGGCCTGCTGTAGTCTCAACTAATAAACATTGCCCACACTGTTAAAGTTAGTCAGTTGTTTGTAATGAACACAAATATTTCAACAAATATGTTATTGTTTTACTATTATTTATTATTTTGAAAACACCATCGCGCAAAAAATAATGTAGGCCAACAAAGCACGTTTCTGAAGTGTTTTACTGATTCTCGGAAATTAAAAACCCTGCTATCGCTTGGCTTTTAAACATTTCCTCGCTTCTGTAAAAACTACTTCCCAACCTCACATCGTAATATACTATTATATTATTTTTGAAACAATTGCTATACACTCTTTGCAATTTGCATGAAAATATGCTGTTAATAAAGATCTAAAATTATCACTTCATTTAGTTCATTTCCCAATATTTTCACATAGCGTAACCAAAACCTCAATAAATTTTCCATGTGGCAAAGAAAATGAGTTTTTGGTTAATTTGGAAAATGTTCATTTACTCATCAAAAGTCAATTGAGTTTGTCAATTTACATGAACACGTTATACCGACAAATTATGCTAAACGTGATGAAGTTAAATGTTATGCTAAGTAAATATGCTCAAACAAATACAGTCCTAATGGGTATAGTACTTTTACCATTCCATTAATCTGGTGTAACCTCACTTTATACGGACTTTTTACATGCCAGACGCCACCCGGACCTTAGGGAGGCACGACCTGTCAGGAAAAAAATTTAAAATATGGATCACACAATAATGTTTTTGTCCACACAAGAACAGGTAGGGCCATCATGAATGGGTGATAATTTTCACTTTACAAAACTGATAATTCTATTGGGGAATAAGAGGAACGCTTCAAATTCTTAGTTATACGAGCGATTAAAATGTATCATAAGTAATGCCACGAGTGATTTACAATTTATCTAGAGGATTTGGAAATCAAGGGTGGTATTTGTTAGGACTATATAACGAATAAAATTAAGCTGTATACTCAAAAATCATTATTTAAATATAGTTATTTTAAAATATTTATATATTTAACGTAAATGGCGATGTTTTAAAACAAATGACAAATGTTTGGTTAGTTTCATTTGTTCATCCATTGCATGTAGATCATATTATTTATTGCCAAACAGGATCGCAATATTGTAAGAATGCACCCTAGTGGAGAAAAAATTACACACATTAAACTGTATATTATAACCAACTTTATAGGTAATTAATATTTTTTTTAGGAAACAACCATGTAAAATTATTATTTAAAACATAATTATTGAACACACAATTATCAAAAGTGTAGTTCGAAGGAATATATTCATTATTTGCTATATTCAACGTATTTGTTCGAGAGTCAGTCACTGCAAAATAATGCTCTGACCTGTTCAAAATATTAAAAAGAGGATCTTTCTTTAATATAGTAAACAAACTAGATAAATATCGAGGTGAAACACGACTGTGGTTGATTGTAAAATAAAATTCATTGAAATGTGATTGGCCATTGACTCCCATTTGGGGTATGAATTAAACAGTATTTTTAATTACCAGGTCTAGCGGATTCTACACCAAAACAAACACTACATGTTATAATAAGGGAGTAGTATGCGGTCCTTCACAGATCGCCAAAAACAACAAACCTCTCAAGTACCCGTCCAAATCTAAACAGCGAACCATTAAAGTGTTCGTGGAAAAAACCGACAATGAGTGGATCGTGGCGCGACGCGCGCGCACCTTAAAACCCCGTCCAAATCTGACGAACATGGCGCGCGCCCCGCGCGGCGCGCAAGTGTGTACGTACCTTTTTACAATACTTGCAGCACCTAATTATACCTGGGCCCGTCTTAACGTTGTGTTCCTATTGCTTCCATCCCTCGTCCATGCAAGTGCTTTCAATTCGTTTCAATAGTCAGGTCGTTCTGCAGTTGATGGGTTCGGTGTAGGATCCGCTAGCCCTTATAATTTATTACTAAATACCTTGTGATATTAAAACACGATCAAGCAAATATTATTTACGGTAGAATAAAATTTGGAGGCACGGAGAAAACAATCCTGACGACGAATTAATAAAGGTAAAAATTAATTTCTCATAATATACCTCTCCTAATGTCCTTTCCTCCCTTAAAGTAAGATACCATGTTTCGCATCCATATAATATAACTGGAAGACTTACAGTTTTATAATATGGATATTTTAAGGGGCGAAATGAGATTACTAGTATTTGAGAATAAAGTTATTGGAAAATGTTTGGACCAAAGTGAGATGAACAGACAGGTGAATGAAGAAGACTACATAACAGTGACCTACATGGTCTTTATAGGAACAGTTGAGTGTCGAAGAATTCGGTGGACAGAACATGTGGCACGAATGGAGAATGAAAGAGGATCATGGAAGCTTCTTGTAGAAAAACCTGAGGGAAAACGTCCAGTCGGTTGACCAAGAATAAAGTGAGAGAATAACATTAACCATGATTTGAGGGAAGTAGATTATTATATTATACAGGGGATGATTTGAAAAAATTAGCTCAGGGTAGGGATGTCTGCGCAGCCATGAACCTACAGGTTCGATAGGGATAGTGAGTTATTTATACCACTGTCATTGCTTAAAATTCAGTATTTCACATTTCATTGATGTTATATAGTTTACTGGTAGTTTATTTAACATTTTAGGTAATTCAAATCTGGGCATGTAAATACTACGGGTAATAAAATTTATTCAGACTATTTAACTCATGCCCCAAATGGGAGACAATGACCAATCACGTTTCAATGATATCTGTTTTACAATCGATCAGAGTCGTGTTTCACGAAATATTTATCAGTGTTATATTTACCATATTAAAGAAAGTTCCTCCTTTTTTAATATTCTGAACAGGTCTGACCATTATTTTGCAGTGACTGAGCCTCTAAGATATACGGTCTCCAGATTGTATATATAGTGCATAGATGTCAACACACAGCGCTTACAGGAGTTAATATAAAAACATTTGTAGCAATTTATTATACCACCAAAAAAAGAAACCACTGTTTGCACTTTCTTAATCATACAACATCAGAAATGAATTAATATACAGTTTGATGTGTTTAATATTTTCTCCACTAGAGAGCATTCTTACAATATTGCGTTCCTTTGGCAATAAATAGTATGATCTGGTTGCAGTGATAAACAAAAGAAGCAGATGAAGCGTACCTATCGTTTCTCATTTGTTTTCAAACATCGCCGTTTACATTAAATATATAAATATTTTAAAATAACTATAGTTAAATAATGATTTGTGAGTAAACAGCTTAATTTTATTCGTTAAAAAGTCTTAACAAATGCCACTCTTGATTTTCAAATTCTGTAGATAAATTGCAAATCACTCGTGGCATTACTTATGAAGATTCTTATTTTAAGATGACGTTCTTTTATATACCCATGACTTTATTTCTCTTCCATAGGAAGCCCATCGACCAGGACTGGGTTTGCTCGCAATCCTTAAATCCATAATCGAGTAAGTAGTCACTAAATCATATAGAGATCCACTTATATAATGTGTCTAACATAATTATTTTAAATTATTTACAATCACGGGAGGTAAAATACTGCTTATATCCTGAACAAGATTGTGAAAAAAATTATGTATATAAATAAGCATCATTACTTATGGAGCAGAACTTTATTCATTAACAACAACAACAACAAAAAGTATCTTTTGGAAACGGAAATGGATTATATACGAAGGGCAGCAAGAATTTGAAGAAGAGAAAAAATTAGGAACTCAGTTATAAGAGAGAAAAAGAAGATTGAAGACACTATTTTATATTATATTAAAACTCAACAATTAAGATGGTACGGACATGTCCAGCGAATGGAAGAAGATCGGCTACGAAAATGTGTTTTGGAATGGAAACCTGAGGGCAGACGAGGCAGAGGAAGGCCTAAAACCTCCAGGAGCCAGGGAATATATTTATACATGAAGGAAAAACATCTACAACCAGGAGATTGGATGGACCGACAAAATTGGCCATTAGGAATCGGACGATATCAAAGACATTAATGAACCGATGATCTATCTACGATCTCGTATCTATAAGAATATATTTGTATTTTATTTTCATCCGTATTTTCACAACTTTAATACATACGATTTTATGAAAGTTTGGTTTTCGAGTATTATTTTGATATTTCATTTATAAACTATTTAATCCAAAAAAAAAAAAAGGATATGTAAAATATAAGCTTTGCCAAATCGAAACGAGTAAATTATCAGCCGATGTAAGGGAAAGTTTCTAGAATCTCCCACACGATCTTCACGTTCAACGTTAAATTACAAAGCTCTGGTATAACCCCAAGCTTAAAGTTCTTCATGCCCGGATATCCTCATTACAATTTCTGGTCATGAACTCAAGTATAATCAAGACACTTATACAACTTGAAACTCAATTACATTTATTGATTCAATAATTTATTTTGTATCTATGTAAAGCTGATATTTAGGTCCTTTATAGTTTATTTCATATATTTGAATAATAACATATTAAAATAATAAAGATGTGCTAGACAGAGTGAGTGAAGGAAGAACAATGCTGGAACTCATAAAGAAGAGGAAAAGAAATTGGATTGGCCACTGGCTAAGTAGAAAAAACTGCCTGCTGACGGATTTCCTATAATGAATGATCAACGGAAAGAAGGTTAGAGGCAGAAATAGACATCATATGATAGGCAATATTAAAATAAGCGTTTGGATGCGGATACAAAAAGGAAGGCTGAGTTAAGGAAAGAGTGGAGAATGTTGAGTATGCAGTGAAAGACATTATCTTGAGCGCAACACTATGTATATTAAATTGAATTGTTTATAGTAAAAACAATAGAATAATTTCAATAATAATATAATTCTTTTAATATCGTTGTTGACTGTAGATTTGTTTACAGGAATATTTAAGAAACAGTTAAAATTTTGAATATTTCTGGAAATTTTTATAGTATCTTGATTCTTATTTGTCGAACGGCACAACTAACTAACTCACTGGCACTTTTGAGACCGTAGATACATGGCCGTGCGCACATAAGCTCTCCAAAGAACTCTATCCCGAGTCAATGTTTTCTAGTCATCCCCTATATAATTTACCTCTATCAAATAATGGCAAATATTATCCTTGGGCTACCTATATGGCGCTTTCCATCTGTTTTTTCTACAAGAAGTTTCCATGCCCCTCTTTCATTCCCCATTCGTCTCACATGTCCTGCCCGTAGCAGTCTAAGTGTTTTTAAGTGTTATTACATCTGGTTTCTCAACACATCCTGCAGCTCATGTGTTTTTCTCCTTTTGCCTGTCTGAACGTTTCTCTTTGGTCCAAAAGTTTTCTTCAGAAATTCTTTCTCAAATACTTGTAATATTTTGTCCTCCCTTAAAGTAAGAGTTCATGTTTCGCATCCATATAACTAGGAGAACAATTATTTTATATATTTTGATTTAACTTTTTTGAGAGAAGTTGGGATGAACAATGTCCTTGTGATGAGTAATAGCAGGCATTTTCAGAAATGAGCCTACGTTTAATTTCTTTATGCATCTCATTCCTGTTTGTAATTATCGTTCCTAGATATCATAATTCAGCCACTTCTTCAAAATTTCCCTTATTTGTAACTGACTGTCCTTTTCCATTAGGTCTATATTATGCATTTCTATGTGTGACCATATATTTAGTCTTATTGAAAAACATAAAGATTCATTTTAAATTGTACTGGACTTCTATTTAAAAAAAACAAACAAATAAATAAAACCCAATGATAACAAAAGTTTAAGTCACATGACTTGAAAAAAGTAAGTAGTTATGAGAGTTAATGTGTCATTCGTCATTTGGAAATCGGAAGATTAACATTCTCTTCGGTGATAATGGTGCCAAGTGGTGTAAAATACGAATAAAACCCCAATTCGAGTCCGACAAAGCGCAGGGTTGAGGAATTAGATGTGATGAAGCTCCTTACATTTAATATCTGTGAATAATAAGGAAGCTGGCCGACTACGCCTGACGCACTATGACAGGGACAGATGAAATTAAATGAAAGACAATGAATAAGTAAAATGGTGCAATGAAATTTGTGACAGGAAAATGGGAGAAACCCTCTCAAAATCCTTCTCAGACTCCGTTTTATCCACCACGAAAACCACATGAAGTGATCGAGACGCGAACGCCGGACCTCAGCGGTGAGAGGTGAGCGTCTTCGCTGGAGGCACGGAGCCGCCTGAAATATTAATAGCCTATTATTGTGAAATATATATATACTAGATGGCCCGGCGAACTTCGTATCGCCTTTAACTATTTTTACGTTAATTTTTCCGTATGGTTTTGTTGATTGAGGTGGATTTATGTTGTCTGCATTCTCAGTATCATCCATAGGTGTATCATAAGGATTATATACATTTATTGATGGAATATTTTGAGGAGGCTTGCTGATTTCATTATACTTTCGTTTTTTCCTACGAACGTTTTGGCAGTTTGGATTCTCACCATCATCAAGAAGTCTCTGTATAGTAATATCATCTTGTGATATATTATAGTCATCTTGTTTTTCATTTAATTGAGGCATGGAGATTGTTTGTGTAATATTAGGCATATTATTATAACTAACAGACTTACTTACAGTTCTGTTATCCCGTTCCTTAGGACTTTCATATGTTTTTAAATTGGCATTCTTCTTAAATGTAAGATTTATGTCACATAGGCCTATACCAATTTGCGGAAATTCACTTGATATCTTATCATTCAATGTATCTAGAACTGATTCGCCATATTGTTCAATGTCCCTTCTCGGTCCAGTTAAATTTAATTAAGTTGCTGTCTTTCAGCCAGATTACTTAAAACTAATACTTACACACGAAATTAATATAATTAATAAAATATATTGAAAATAAAATAAACACAAACACACTTAAATTATGAAATTATCAATATTTGCAATTCAATTGAAATTCGCGGTTGCAACAAAAATCACAGCCACCTGGTTAAATATTAAACCAATTACCTTACACGGCCATCTGTTAGAATTGTATGGAAGTCACAGATAATTATAACTCTTTGTTAAATAATAAACAAATAATTTGCAATAAAAATAATGCGACTATAAATTTAGTTATAAACAACCGTAGGTCTCAAGTTGGATCAAACAGCACACAGTGTGTAAAATTTTATTAAAATCGGTTCAGTAGTTTAGGATTCCATCGCGGACAAACAACGTGACACGTAATTTTTATATATTAAGATAAACTGAATAAAAAAAAATATATATCGAAGATTAAACTAAAAGTAAAGAAGAATATTTAATTTACAATAATAATTAACTAACTCTCTGGCACTATAGAACCATTAAGTTCATGGCAGCGCGGACATAAGCTCTACACACATCCCTATCCTGAGCTAATATTTTCCAATCATCCCCTGTATAATCTACTTCCCTCAAATCATGGTTATTATTATTCTCCCACCTCATTCTTGGTCTATAAACTGGGCATTTCCCTTTGATTTTCCTACAAGAAGATTCCATGTCCCTATTTTATTCCCCATTCGTGATACATGTCCTCCCCTTCGCAGTCTATGAGACGTAACTGTTCTTATTATATCTGATTTTCTATAAATATCATGTAGCTCACTGGTATGTTGTTTTCTCCATTCGCCCATCTACTTATCCCTGTTTGGTTAAAAAATGTTCTTAAAAACTTTGTTCTCAAATACTCGCAAACTTTTCTCCTCCTTTAAATTAAGAATACATGTTTCGCATCAATATAATCTTATTGGGGGAATGAGAGTTATGTCCTATTTTAGTTAAACGTTTTTGAAAGGAGATGGGAGGACAAAATCCTTGTAATGCATAATAGCACGCGTTTCCGGAATTGAGCCTATGTTTAATTTCTTTGTGCATCCAATTCCTGTTTGTATTGATTGTTCCTAGATATTTGAATTCAGCGACGTTTTCAAAATTTCCCTTGTTTGTCATTAACCACCCATTTTCATTATATAGTGTATTTTTGTGTGTTAACATACATTTAGTAACAATGTTGTTCATACAGCTTATAGTTTTGTTAATTTTAGGCCTATTTAAGTTTTAAAATTGATACTAGGCGGCTTAATAGTATTAGCTGTGTTACGGAAATATATAACAATTTTATATTGTAGCACGTTTAAATTAATTTGGAAAACCAATAATTACTTTAGCATAGCAACATTGATGGAACTGGAATGTAACAGTATTGTTCATACACTCAAAGAATGCTGTCTCTATCCTTTGTATGTTGTATCATAGCATTAACGTACTTTCTTCATTTGTGTACACAATGGAGAAGAGATTACAGTTAAGTTCAGACCTAAAGATAACTATTGTCAACCTTGCTTTATGAGGTAAATCACTAATAGCCAATATATTGGGCAAATCACATACAACTGTACAGTATATAGTTAACAAGTCCAATTATGAAGGTACCTTAGAAAATTTTGAGCGTAAAGGTAGAGAAAAAAATAATAAGTGAAACAGAAGAACGTTTTATACTCAGACATGTCAGAGCTCATCCTCGGATTAGGCCCACGGTGGATGTCACGGCCCGTCTCCTGTCAAGTGGTAGCATGATATAAAATATAGGCCGAGTACAATAAATAAGACGGGCTTAACATTAAAACAAGGTCAGGATTTACCTAACGTTGCAAGGGATAGCAAAAACTAAGGAATCAGAGGCATTCACATAAATAAAGTGAATATTTTAACAATAAAACTATATTTAAAAATAAACAGTTTAAAACAATAATTAAAACAAGATAAACAAAAACCACAAAAGAAATTAATTAAAGAGTTAAACATTATTATATCTTTAAATTTACTACATTAAACCAGAATCAAACAAGAAAATTACCTCAATTGAATACTTAATAAGCCTGAGCAAATAATAAAATATCTTCTTCTTCTTCCTTCCAAGTATTAGGCCAAGGCCTGTTATGATCCTATAGAAAATTTTCCCTCCAGGGTTTCATAGGACGGCCCAGTGATCTTCGTCCTCTTGGTATATAATTATAAACAGCTTTGGGAATCCGATTTGAACTCATTCTTTCAAGATGGTGTTTCCAATTTAGTTGGTACTGTTTAATATATTCCAAAATTGGCGTAGTCTTCAATTCTTTTAAGATATCGGTGTTCCTTTTCCGATCCCATCTGGTGTAACCCGCTGTTCTGCGCATGAATCTCATTTCACAAGCCGTTATTCTGCTTTCATGTTGTTTTTTTAATGTCCATGCTTCACTACCATAGGTCAACACTGGTCTAGCCAAAGTGTTATATAAACGTAATCTGGTGTTTTTTTTTGTACAAGGGATGGTTTCATAACTTGATTAATAATTCCTAAACTTTTATTATAACTAGTAACTTTTTCAGGGATATCCTTTTCATCCCAGATAGAGAGATAATACCCAAGATATTTAAATTGATTAGATCTCTCTAAAATTTTATTCTGGAGACAGATTTTACTTTGTATGGGGTCCTTCCCATGAAATGCCATAATTTTAGTTTTGTTAATTGATATTTCCATATTAAATTTGGCACCTATTTTTTGTAAATTATAAATTGATCGTTGCAAAACATTTTCGGAAAGTGCCAGAAGAGCTAATTCGTCTGCAAAAAGAATAGCATCGAGTTTGAGGTTCCTATTGATGGGTATATATCCTCGTGTTTTCCTCCATTAATTTATTAATTTATTCATAGGTATATATAATGAAAAGCACCGGTGAAAGTCCACATCCCTGTCTTACTCCAGTGTTAATTTGCCATCTTGTTTAACAGAGATTTCATTATCTTTATAGAAGTTGAAGATATTAGTAATATATTGTATACATTTTTTGTATGCTTCACGTTTATCATCAATTACTTTTTTGATGTTTTCATCCCATATCCGTTGTCCTTTTTTTCGATTCCATTTAGTTTTGATACCCAGGCTTTCATTTGCTGCTTGTGTCAAAATACTTTGTAGAGCAAGCCATTCTTCTTCAATAATTTCGCCAACTGGTGTTTCTTGAACTAGACGATCTAATCTGCATTTGTATAGCCAGGTAATAGTGGGATCTCGGAAAAGACTTACTTTATAAGTATATTCCACTTTTTCAATTTTACATTATTAATATCTTTAATAGCCTAAGTTAAATTTCTTTGACCGACTAAGTTAGAAGACTGAGTTTATTCCAGCAAACCAAATGTATAAGACATATTATTTATGTTAAGTCAAAATAAAGAAGCAGACTTACAAATGACTAGTAAAGGTGACATCCAAGTAGAGCTGGTTACAACTGCGTTGAGATCTCGTACGGGCTAGAGATCGCTAGCCACCGACGAGATCATTTAGGGTTGAAACCCTTAGTTTTTATATACTTAAAGTGGGTCGCTTTCACCTGACGTGGAAGCGGTTGTAAGAAATCCTTTCGTGCCAATACGTGATTGGTACACGTCCATCGGATAAGCATTTATAAATAAATAATTGTCTAAAAAATCCTAATAATTATAATATCAAATATTTATAGGGAAATAATTAATTTTAACACCCTTTTGATAACTATAATTTCCGGCTATCACACTATCAATTTTCAGTCTAATAAACAAAGAAAAAACCTCTAAATTTTGGGCATAACAGTGGAAGAAGGGTCCGGAGAGTAAATGAGCAATCAGACTGTTCATCGTGTACTGTGGTCGCATAATTATCATGACCGCAGACCGCGGAAAAGGCCATATGTAAGAAAAATAAATTGTGCTGCAAGATTACTCTTTTCAAAAGAGCATGAAAACAAATCACAGGAATTTTGGGATCGTGTAATTTGGCCCGATAAAAGCAAAATAAATATCTTCGGATCACATGGTATGATAAGGGTTTGGAGGAAACCCAACACTTCTGATGATAAGGTGAGTACTCTTTCGACTGTGAAAGACGGAGGAGGTTCAGTTATGATCTGGACCTGTATGTCTTCCAGCGGGGTTGGAAACCTGCACTTTATTGACGGAATAAAGGATAAGTGGCATTACAACAGAGTACTGTAGGAAAGTGCAAAACAAAGTGCCATAAAAATGGGACTGGAACAGAATTACATATTCCAACAAGACAATGGCAGTAAACACACTGAATACATTAACAAGCATAGTTGATCTGGAACGCTCCGAAGCAGCTGAGAACACCTCCACAGTCAGTTGATCGAAATCCAAAAGATAATCTTTGAGCCGAGTTGAAGAAAAATGTCCGGGAAAGGAAAGGGACTTCAAAAGAAGAGAAGGGACTTCATTAGAGAAGAATGGGATAACATTACACCTAAGACAACACAAAAAATGATTAATTCAATGCAACAACGATGACAAGCAGTGATTAAAGCTAAGGGGTACTCTACTAAGTATTAAATGAAGACATGTTCTGTGATTTGGTTTTGTGTTTAAAATATATGAACAGAAATGTTGCAAACAAGTGAATGTTTAATTTCGTTGGTTTTAGTTTTAATTATATTTTGAATGGAAATAGTTTCAAAATATAAATTATTTTATTAAGTATAGGTGTGTTAGGCTGTTATGATACTCTGAAATTATAATCAGAAATAAATCACATTGCGGAAGATAGAACTTTTACTTTGTATCACAAAATCTCAGCTGTATGGACAAGAAAGTTACTAACTGTATACTTAGATTTATTGATGTTTATTTTCAGTCCCAATTTCTTAGTGTTACTCAATAGAGTGTGCGTGTTGGTCATTAGTATCTCCTGGCTATCGTCCAATAATACTACATCATCAGCATAAACTAAAACTTATTAATATAATTGAGTCGAAGACTTTCTTCATACTCAAAATATTTTATGACATGCTCTAGTACAAAACTGAACAGTAGAGGATATATTGCGTATCATTCTTTAACCTAATGTGAATTTAAGTGTCATTTAAATACATTCGCGTAAGCATAACTTTTAGGAATTCGGAAGTCCAACAGAATACTATATAAGCTTCCCCCTCTTAATTGAATTGTATGCCTGTTTAAAGCCTACACATAGTTGATGTACATTGCCATTATATTCCCATTTCTTTCTAAAATACGTCTCATACAAAAATGTGATCTTTTGTAGACTTCATTATTACCCAGTGTTTCTCGTATAATTTATCATTATTATCATTATTATATTATCATTATTATATTATTATCATTATTATCATTATCATTATTATCATTATTATTATTATTATTATTATTATTATTATTATTATTATTATTATTATTATTATTATTATTATTATTATTATTATTGTCATCGTAAGTATTATTATTGTTATTAATCGTATAAAATGTTTGTTTGTACATGAAATTTACATTGCTACATTTAATGTATCTTTAATTGTTTATAATTAGTACAGTTTATATCTACATTTGTCAAATATTTATTTGTATTTGTGATGGTTGAGTGGAAGAGAAGGCCTTACGGCCTTAACTCTGCCAGAATAAATAAAACATTATTATTATTATTATTATTTCTTTTAAATTCACATTGATGTTTACCTAATTTCTCGTCAATATAGAGAGTAAGATTGAAAACTAATATATTTTTCTGAATTTTATACGAAGTTGAAAGTAACGAGATTCTCCTATAGTTGTTGCAATCAGTTTTATCTCTTTTCTTTTAGATCAATACGATAATAGATTTTTACCATTCATTTCAAAGAGCGTATTTTTACGAAATCATACTAAAGCAATCAATGTATCTCGTCCATAATTTTTTTCTTCCCCTGATTTTTGTCCTGCTGGGATCCCATCTGTACCTCATTCTATATACCTTTAATTTTTCTACTGCCATTTCAACCTCCTATGCGCTTGGCGCTATGACTAAAATTTCTGCTGACTGTAAATAATATCTTTAATATCCTGGCCTGAATGTACATTTAATACCTAATTAAAGTAAATTATCCACCCATTAGTACACTCCTGTAACGTGTATTATAATCCCATTTTATTTAATAATTAAATTTGTTATAGCATGAAGCCCTTCTTTTATATCCTGATTCCCTGACATAATTCTATGATGTTCCTTTTTTTTTTTGCATTCATTTCGAGATCATTAATTGTCTCTCTCAAAACGTTTCCACTTCTTTTATCTAAAAAACCTAGTGGTTTTCCCTCTGATGTTACCCAATTGTTCTAAATTTACTTCATTTGACTGGCGTAACCAATTCATTTTTCTAGTTTTCTTTTCTTTACAATGTCAGCACATTCCTCCTCAAACCATTTCTCATTTTGCCTTTTTTTAAATAACCTACGCTTTATGATATTGACAATTTAATAATATATCTTATATTCCACCATTCTCTATTTATATTAGTTTCTTCGTCGGTTGCCTCAATGTCATCTGAATTTTTGAGCATTTCAAATCCATTAGCAATTTTGATCTGGTATTCTTGCCGTAGTTCATCATGTTTCAAGATTTTTGTTAATTTTTTTCAAAATCATCTTTAGTGTTTGTTCCTCTAATAAGCAATAACCTTTATCTATCTTCACCTTACCAGATAATGAATCCAAATTGCTTTCACCTCCTCTAACTGATCTAACGTCGATAATGATACTGTGCCAGCGTTTATATACTAATTCATAATTTTATCTCATTTTGAGTTTCAACATCAGGAGACACCCAAGTGTATTTATGAATATCCTTATGCAATAATGTTGTGCTCTTAACAATAAGACTTTATGACGTGACAAATGCGACTAATCGAACCACACTACTGTTACTATCTTCATGAATACTGAATTTGCCTATTTTGTTGACCTGAATACGTATTCCAGTTCCAGTTTCAATGTATAATAGTAAAGTGATCCCACAACAGGCCTGGAGGTCGTTGGGGTAGTAGAAGGTTAAGGCTCCCACTTTTTCTAGACAATCGGCACTTTATGTCAGCCGGGTTGTCAGCCCTGCATGACGGCCGCCTTTACCCCTAGAACAAGCGTCTGGTACTCATTTCCGTTAGAGGCTGAGTCGACCCCAGGGCCATAGTGCCGCCAGAGGGTTTGGGTCAGTTTAAAAATCCTGACCTCAACGGGACATGAACCCTCGACCCTCCGGATTGTAGCTCAGTGCCTTAACCACTACGCTACGGCGTGCCCCAATGATAATAATAATAATAATAATAATAATAATAATAATAATAATAATAATAATAATAACAATAATAACAACAATAATAACAACAATAATAATAACAATAATAACAATAATGTTAAAAATTAATATATAATTACAATTACTTGCCTGCTCTAGAACAAAACTAATTATTTGAAATCTGTTTCTCTACCCGCACCCTAAACATACTGCTATTTAGATAAATTCGAATAAGTCTAATTTTATAGGAATTGCAAATTCATTCAACAATAATAATTATATATAATTACAAATAACATTCTAGGAATTAGAAATTCCTACAAAAAAATAGTAACAAAAATATATAATTAAAACTGACAGAGATATGCCCCATAACGTCTTGAATTCCACTCAATAGCCGAAAATATTTGAGACAACGAAAAAATAACATAACACTTAAAATCATGATATTTAATAAAAACTGGTTTACACAAATAATCTGAAAAATAGACCAATTAGGAAATATATATATAATTTATTGTAAGAGAAGCTCCTGTCGAGAGGTTTGTGTTTAGAAGAAATAATTAATCATTGAAAACTATGGAAAGTTACGAAATTATAGAATTATATTCAAAGTATAACATAAGAATAAAATAAAGTTTGCAAAAATCCTAGTTTAATGTTTTACATAAAATTATTAGCTTCGTATAACATGATAACTATGAACTCCCGGGTGTGATAAATACCCTACTTGCTACTCGTAGCATTGGCTGAGAATTGAATGATACTTTACTCATGCACCCATCTCCCTCATGGTTGGTTAATAATGGTTTTTTTCCTCATTATTCCAACATGTATTTTGATTTGAAGCGATCCTCTTTACTTAACATTTCTGATTAACTTGAGAATACTTCATAGCTTTCCTTAGCAATTGTCATAATGTTGGTGTGTAAGAATATAATCCCATACTTTCATATTTTGAATGATACATGTATTTAGAGCTTGAACTTTTACATGTAATCCACGTGAAAAATGAAGCTATTACTTAAATGAGGGAGTTACAATCTCAGTTTTTCTACAAGCGTACATAAAGACGTGAATATTACGGTGAAAGATATTTATTATTCGCAATTTTCACAAAATGTTCTGGTATTTCGCTTCATGTCGTAATTATGTCTCTGTAAAGTAAAAGCGTAGGTTGACAAATAATTTCACGACATTAGTACACCTGCCGACGAAGTAAATATGCCATCGACAATAGTATATTACAATGCGAGGTTGCAAAGTTGTTTTTACAGAAGCGAGGAAATGATTAAAAACCGAACGATAGGGAGGTTTTTAATTTTCATGATTCTGTAAAACACTTCACAAACATGCGTTGTATATTATTTTCTTGCAGGATGGTGTTTTCCGATTGAGGGTCTTTCCACTTTTCAGCGGTTGCCCTTTTACCAGCCGGCTGCTGGCCCTTCACATCCACATGTGTCAATCACAGAGGTTGATGATCAACAGCCAGTGTAGGGGTGACATGTGGTTAGCATGTCGAGTCCCCCAGCCGTTATAGCTGGTTCCTCAACCTGGAGCCGCTACTTATTGTAGCTACCCAATTGCCTCACGATGCTGGGTGGGCACCGGTCCCATACTGGCCGAAATACCATGAGAAAATTTCTTCCCCCATGGAGACTCGAACCAGCGCAAGTCCCGTAGCTCTACGCCAAGGCTTCCTACCTTAACCGCTCGGCTATGGCGCGGGACTGGTGTTTTCAAAATAATAAATAATAGTAAAATAATACCATCTTTGTTGGAAACATTTGCGTTCATTATAAACAACTGACTAACGTTAACAGTCTGGCCAATACAATGTTTATATGGTAAATGTCGAAAATAATTTAGTTGAGACTACAGCAGACCATGACACCAATCAGTTATAAAATGGAGGCAAGTATGAATTAACTGTTTTATTTCATTTAAAATAAAGTTCAGTTCATTTAAAATGCTGTGATTTGTTTCGTATAGGCTAATGTATATTAACACTATCTTTTGAATAAATTTTTGTACATACATTGTACACTCTTAGACAAAAAATGAGTCATCTCTTGAACGAACATTTCTTCTAAGTTATACTCGGCACAGCGCTGGATTCAAACTAGGAAACTAGTCATAATTGTGCAGTCACTGAGTGTTATGTGGCATGAACTGAAGATTATCCTACGTGTCCTGTTAGGTCAGAGGTAAAGCATGCAGTCACTGTTTCTGTTAATGAAGGTCGCAGGTTCGCGTCCTCAATTATGCACTTTTTTGTTTCGTGATATTTGTATTAAAATGTTTTATGAATTAAATACAACATTTTATTTTTAACATTTGAACTAAATCAATGTTAATGCCGTTATTGTAACAATTCTATTTACCACATTCAGGGTTTGTTCTAGGTAATTTCAATGTATTGCATTCAATAGACTGTGATGTGCAGACGTCTGCGCAAAAGCAACAGCCTGAAACAAGTTTGTTTATAATTAATTATATTGAGTTTTACCATGGCTCAGCGCACACACAAGGACATAGGCACAAGGCAATCTCAACACCCCGCAGATTAAGAAGCGGTAATAGATGCTGAGGGTTCATACACCCGATATTGGTTTTGTTTTTGTTAAAGTTTTCATTTTAGAAGATATTATTTTATTTCTTCGCTTATTTATTAGAAGAAGGTTTTAATTTATGTTTTTGTGTGTTTTGTGTGTGCATTAAAGCCATAAAACTCAAATATAAAATTTAATATGAAACTGTATTACAGGCGAAATGCTATTCTAACATTCAGTTTAAAAAATGTAGAATGGGAATCGAACCCATGAGATCATGAACGCAGATGATACCTGTTAAACTTCTCGTCCACGGAAACACACTAAGTTACGCTCTCTTTTTCATGTTGCGTGAGTGTGCACTGCGTTAACTAGCAAACAACCCAGTACAATTACTGAAAACGTGTTGATGTGAATTCGGCTTCTGCGAGCGCTCACGAAGTCCCACGATAGGTTGATAGAATCTGCGAATGGCTCATTTTTTTGTCTAATGGTGCGTAGTATACATAAAGGACAGTGGTTTTACTTCCCGCACTAGGTACGCAATTTGTAATATTACAATATAGTTTAGTTATTTATAGATTGGCAACCCCGAAATTTATAAAATTGAACTTTCAATTATGGTCGCCATTGCTGTAAGTATGATGGAACGCACTATCGTGCAAAAAATATATTACTTAAAATCGCCATCCTTTATATTTGTAAGATGATTTAATACACTACTATAAAAAGGAGGGAAACACATATTTAAACCAAAGCCCAAAATAAATATTGAAACAATTTATTTTTGAGAGTCGGATGTTTTGATTTGAAGTATTATTCAAAACCAGATCGAAGATCTTCTAGGTTTTACTAATTTTTCTCTGAATATGTTAGTGTAGTTTCAAGAGTCGCTGAAACCAAAGTGAGTGCTCATCGAGTTATTTTTAACAGGTTTCGAGAATAATCTGTGGTAGAAAATTCTTATTTTGTGTTCTCTGAAGCTAATATAGAGCAATGAGACATCAGTTGCACGAGCAGTTTCATTGATTGAAGATGGCCGTTCCATTCGTCATGCCTCTAGGGTTCTTGATGTCAGCCCTTCCGTCATCCATAGGCTGTGGAGGTTATATAGAGAGACACGTGGATACAAGAGGGGGCTCGGGCAAGGCCGTAAGAAGAAGACTACAAAGGTATAGGATATATTTCTTGTCCTATAATCTTTGTGATAAGATTTGCCAGAGATCTACAAAATGATTTATGAACAACATCTGGGCCAGTAATTTCTAATCAGAGAGTAAGAAATAGACTGAGAAATGCAAGGTTGAGGTCTAGAATCCGTTTCAAAGCCCCTCGATTTACACGCCAACACAAAGAAGCCCGGTTGCGATTTGCTCAGAATCATGTCAACTGGCAACTCCGCCAATGGAAGGGTGTTCTATTCACGGACGAATCAATATTTCGTTTAACGGGTTCTGATGGTCAGACACGTGTATCGAGACATCCTGGTGAATGTTTTGATCAGCATGATATATTTGGAGGCGGTTCGGTTATGGTTCGGGCTGGGATTACTATTGAACCTCGGACAGAGCTTGTCGTCCCACAGTGCATGAATGCTGATGTTTACATTAATGACATTATCCTTCAACATTCGTACCCTTTGCTTATTTTATGGACCCTAATTTTCTTCTAATGCATGATAATGCTAGATGTCATACAGCACAAGCTACTAGAGATTTGCTGCAAGAATACAAAATGCGTGTGATGGAGTGGCCTGCATGCAGTCTGGACCTCAATCCGATCGAGCATATATTGGATAAGCTGGAAAAACTTGTTCATAAGCGTCCTGCTATGCCACTGAACCTGCACTCATCGACGAATGGGAGAGAATCTCACAAGTTTCTGTAAGAAGACTTCTGCGAAGCAGGTGTAATGTAGTCATTGAAACTCAAGGAGGACACACTAAGTACTGAATGTCCAAATAACAATGGAAACCTTGATTTTTAAAATAAGAAATCTCAAATTTCCACTTTGTTTTCTGTTACAAATTATAATTTGTTAGTATTCCTAATACTATACAATACAATTGTGTTTGAATGTCTATTCTAAATTTACATCATCATCATCCTTCACGGATTAGGTCTTTACCTGTTCCGATCTCACATCTGTTCAACCCAGCGTTTTGTTGGTCTTCCTACGGATCTTCGTCCTCCAGGATTATACATCAGTGCCATCTTTGGTATCCTATCCTCTGCATTATTTGCAGATGTTCTATCCAATTGTTCCTGTGTTCTTCTATTTGTTGAAGAAGTGGTTGTACTTTTTGTTTCCTCTCTAATATTCTCATTTCTAATTTTACATAAAACTTTAATTCATAAATATAAAAGATAAAAATTAAATTGTTTCGATATTTTTCGTGGTATTGGTTTAAACATGTATTCCCCTAAATTTTTCAGTAGTGTATAAAACATAGACATTATGGATTGTTTTACAATATTGAGCCTTTATCCCTGATAGGGATGATGTTTTGTTTAAATTTAAAACGAGAGCATAGATATAATGTAATGTTCGTTAGTAGGTTAAAGTCGCTTATTTTTTCTAGGATCCTGTGACGCCAGAATGTGAGCTCGTACACTTGATTTTTATTTAGCTATATGTTTTCCTATAATGAAAGGAATTCTTAAATATGTCGCACATCTTTCTCACAGAATGAGATTAATTTCTCTCCGGAGGTAGCTAGGATCTCGAATTTTCTCAATGCAAAAATTCCACCTATCATGGTTAGAACTCTAGTGCTAAAGGAACACGCTCTCCTGAGATCACCGAGTGTTTATATTGAGATTAAATGTGTTTTAGTCGGTAAAATATTTTGCATTACCCAACAAGTACTTATGTTAGGATACGCAATATTTACTATTGTTATCCAATTTCGCTTTTAAACATGTAATTGGAAAAATTGTCGAAAGAAATGTGAGTTTAGAAGTAAATAGATTTCATCATTTCATTTTGCCGATGACGTGAATATTTATTTATTTATTTATTTAGCCTGGTGGAGTTAAGGTCATGTGGCCTTCTCTCCCACTCACGAGACAAACATATGTTACACTAGAATAAAAAAATGTATAATAATATTACATACTAAACTATTTATTAATTATCTGGTCAAACTGAACAATAATGAAATTAATAATCAATTGAGTTGGTGTTTACTTGATGAAAATCCATATTCATTAATTAAATAAAAATAAAACGTAGTTTTATTTGATTTTCATATTTATTATATAATTCAGTGATAGCTGTTTCGGTACACTGTACCTTCTTCAGACATGTTAACAAATTATGAATTGTGTTCCAACTGATCTAAGCAACAATTTAAAAAAAAATAAATAAATATTGTTGTATTGTTGCTTAGATCAGTTGGAACACAATTCATAATCTGTTAACATGTCTGAAGAAGGTACAGTGTACCGAAAAAGCTGTCACTAAATTATATAATAAATATGAAAATCAAATAAAACTACGTTTTATTTTTATTTAATTAATGAAATTAATGTCTAATAAAAAAATTATAATAAATGAAATATTGTATACACAAAGGAATAAGAGCTCGAATCTCTATACACAAAAGAAAAAAAATACGAAGAAAGTAATAAACTGTAATGAATTAATTTATCGCTTATATATGAATATGAGCCAGGTAAAAATATTGATTAATCTTAAATAAAATTTAAGAATAAAATAAGAGATAACGATAATAAGGTAACACAATATCAGAAGATTTTTAAACGCTTGTTAATGAATTGATTTAAAGGTAAAAATGAAAAAAAACATAGAAATACGTCTTAATCCAAATATAGTAGATGATAGGAAACTATACAGATAATAATTAATATTACTTTCGGAAAAGTAAAAAATAAAAAAATAAAAAACTAGGAGTACTTTTAACGTAAACAATCATGCAAAGCAATTTATTAAATGCAGGTTAAAGGCAGAAATGCATGTTACTATTCAAATAAAAATGTCCCATCTTCTCGGCTTTTATCAGACTCTAAATATTAAAATTGCCTATATAAAACTACATTCTTATCTATGGCATACTATAGGTGTAATACACTGTCACACCAAGGGAAGTATTAGAAATATGATCCTTAGCAAATATTCGATCCCATAAATGATGAAAGGAAAAAGGAATTCCACAATTTGCCCTAACAGTATTATGGTTATTATGTCCAGGGGATTCTGATGAGCAGGTCAAATGGGTGACAGTACATAATATTTATATATTTTAATTGAGGAATCTTCGGAGAAAAGCTCATTAGGAAAGCCTAGACCAGGAACGCCCAAACTACGGCTCGCGGGCCGGATAAGACCCTCCATAATTTTTTAGCGGCCCCAGTTGACCTGTAGCATTCTAATAAATTAAAATATGTTAAGAGTAGGGCTATAATATTAGTTTATCAGTAATGTAGCAAGAACTTGTGAAATATGTTATAACAACATAACAAGACAAGTAACAAATCAACCCACGCTAATAATAATAATAATGATAATAATATAAATTCATATATTTTAGCACGTTTCACAATATTTCACATATTCCTGCACCCAATTAATCTATTGTCATTCCCTTCTACATCTCTCTGCAATTCCAAACTCCATCATTCAATTCGTTTTTCACCCATGCTGTTCAAAACACCATCAACCCACGTTATTTTTGGCCGTCTTCTTCTTTTACCAAGTGGCACCCATTCTAATATTCTTCTTGGGGATGCGTCTTCCGTCATTATTTTTACATAACCATACCGTCTTTAATGAGATCCACAATTTAAATTTGAACATTCATCTTTTGTTTAATTACAGTGTTTATTAGTTTATCTCTTCTAGAAATAATAATAATAATAATAATAATAATCCACAACAGTTATATTAAGGCCTATGCCCGGCGCCACTTTATGTTTCTTCCATTTGGCCCGCAACACAAATACGTTTGGACGGTTCTGGCCTAGACATACGTGGAATGATACTATTCCATGAATTTTAGGGAACTATTTCGATGAAATTAAGTTCATTCTGTTGATTGAGATAAAGTAAATGGAAGACCTTAGCAAACGCAGAATTTAACCTGAAAATTCCACAAGCCATAAAAACCTAATTATGATACTTATTTTAAGGAAGTAAGTTCAATTAAAAGAGTACAGTGTTTAGATATCAGCACCATCAACAGGATTGAGTTTATTAGACAATTCCGTCCGGATATTCACTAAATTAAGAAATTCATCGTAAGGGTTCCAGTTATCTACATGTGAGGCGGTCGTATTAGGAAGATATTTAATACATGGGGTGAATCATAAATATGGCTATACGTTTGATCGCGTTGTGTGATGAAAATATTATCACTACAGGAAATATGAAATTACCGTTGGAAAGGCAATTATTCAAATTAGAACAATGGAATAAAACAAAACAGTGTCAAAATGGCGTTGAATATGCAACAGCAAATTGCAATTACTGCATGGGCAATAACGTATGCTAATGATCGTGAGGTCGCAAGACGGGCAACACGTGAGTTTAACGTAGCATTGCAGCCGTCGACTGTGGGGAACTGGAGAAAAGACTGTTGGAAACAGGAAGGATGCAGAAAATCAAACCTCCTGGAACGTCTCGCATTAGCACGGATGCAGAAGCAATGAAGAGAATTGTGGAGTCGTTCGACGCTAGCCCACAAAAATAAACCCGCCAAGCTGCACGTGAGCAGTGATCTGTTTTGTTTTGTTCTATTGTTGTAATTTGAAGGATTCCGTTTCCAATGATAACATATTTCCTTTAATAATAATATTTTCGTCACAAAATGCGATCAAACGTATAGCCATATTTCTGAATCACTCTGTAGAGAATATTCTGAAAAAAACGTTTTGGCTATTCTATGTCATCGTGCCACCTGTGAATATTCAATCAGAGAAAAAATGACTGCTAGCGTCATGTTGGCCAATGAGATAACACATGTTCCCGCTAGAGGCAATTGCCAACATTTTTAATCGCGTATAAGGGGATTCTATCACAGGGGACTACCTACATTAGTGGGTGGATTAGGGTAAGAAAATGGGTAAGTTGGTATTACTTTGGGCAAGCTAGGATTAGAAACTTGACGAGTTAGTAGTTTACACCAGATTAGTTTAGCGTTCACTTGTTTGCTTACGTGATAAATTGCCTACACTGTCTCAGCAATTGCTAATACATATTTTACATTAAAATATAAAATTATGGAATATTCACCTGAAAGGTCCGTCTCCTCAACTTAATTAATTATTTAACTGTAGCGCTTTCGGGACTTGTCCCATCATCGGCAGGATTCAAAACTGGTGTTTCACTGAAGATCTGGTAGAAGGGGTTACATGTATTGGGTTCGTTTTCGTTTATCAGATTGTCATTGTTGTGAGCTGCTTTCATGATTTCCATCTCTTCGAGTACATTTATCTTCGCTGGATTATTTTCTCTGTGCATTACTGTTAGAGTGTCTTCAATATTTAACATGCGATGTCCTTCATGGATAACGTGTTTTGCATAGCTTGATTTTCCTTCTGCGTGAATGAAGTCTCGAAAATGTTCTTTAAATCGGAACAAACAGGAGTTTTAACATCAGATTTGAAGAACATTTCCGAGACTTCATTCACGCAGAAGGAAAATCAAGCTATGCAAAACACGTTATCCATGAAGGACATCGCATGTTAAATATTGAAAACACCCTAACAGTAATGCACAGAGAAAATAATCCAGCGAAGATAAACGTACTCGAAGAGATGGAAATCATGAAAGCAGCTCACAATGACAATCTGATAAACGGAAACGAACCCAATACATGTAACCCCCTCTACCAGATCTTCAGTGAAATACCAGTTTTGAATCCTGCCGATGATGGGACAGGTTCCGAAAGCGCTACAGTTAAATAAATTAATTAAGTTGAGGAGACGGACCTTTCAGGTGAATATTCCATAATTTTATATTTTAATTTTGAAAATACCTCAACGGAACACATCATGAATCTTATAAAAGTTGATATTTTACATTGCAAATATGGCGATTTTTAGGTTACTTTGAGCTCAACTTCTCACTTCATTTTAAGGAATTTCTCAGATATGTTTTGAAACAAATCAACATACATATTTTTCTCAGGTAATTATTCACATAGTGCAATTGTAAATTGTGCGTTTTTCCGTTTTTTGATTTGAATTTATGTTGGTGGCTTTGTGACAAAGAATACGCGAAATTTCAATATTAGTGCAGAGGCAGCATGCAACAAAACAAACAAAAATGTTTCTAGAAACATGTGTCCTAAACTTAATATATTTTATTTACTACCATTATAAATTTGTAATATCTTCTTCTTCTTCTGCTTCATGAAATTAGGCCTTTTGACCTGTTTTCACATCAAGTGGGATTTAATGAATCTTCCCATCTAGTAAATGGGTGTCCAACATTTCTATGTCCTATTGGTTTGTACTTTAGTAACAGCTGAGGGATTCTATCTGTAGGCATTCTCTTGACATGTTCATACCAGTTGTTTCTCATGTTGTCAATTCTATTTGTTAAATTAAAAATATTTAAGTCCTTCCTAATATCCTCACTTCTTTTCTTGTCCAAACTTGTCACACCCGCTACTGAACGTAGGAACTTCATTTCTGCAGTTTCTATTTTCCTTCTGTCTGAACGGTTAAGAGTCCAATTTTCACTTGCATATGTTAAGACAGGCACTGCCATAATTTTGTAAAATTTTAGTTGTGTGCTCCTCAAAGTTTTATTTTTCAGTGTCCATTCTATAGTGTCACACATTCTGTAAAATCTATTTAATTTAATATTAATATCTTCCTTCTGTAATTTGTAATGTATGAGCAGTAATTTAATCCTATGATTTCCTTGATCTACTCTTCACAGCAAGTTGTCCACATGACCTCCGTCATTCTAATTCAAACTCCTTACGTCTGAGGAAATGACAATTCTGACTTCTATCTTTCATTCCACGACAGCGACTAAATCACAAATATAATATTTTGAATTTATCAATACATTTCCCATTTGTATTTACCAATTTCTCTATGCCTCTTGATAAATAGGTCCTTTTATGATAATATAAAACAATGAAATTATTAACTGATAAATGCCGTGGTCCTAAACTTGGTTAAGGTATTTTAAAATGTGAAGCCTATTTCGGAAATCGGGTTGCATCATCATCAGATTTTAAAATATTTTAACCAAGTTGAGGACGACGGCTAAAACTAACTAACTAACTAACTAACTAACTCACTGGCACTATCGAACCCGTAGGTTCATGGCCGCGCGGATATAAGTTCTCCATATTCCCAGTTGAACCTATGTCCGCATTTCTTGACGGTTGCATTTTTACGGTGAAAGATCTTCACTCTTTCGACCAAGGTACTTTTTTCAACTGGTTTATCACCTTCAAACAGTCCAGCATTGTTAACCCTATCGGCAGCAATGCTACCGCCGGCAAAGCTCTCGGGATCATTTAAGCACGCAAGCCACTCCACCACGGCAAGGTAAATATACCGTGGACGACGGCACCAATTATATAATTTTATATTGTAACTGTTCACCACTGTGGTCCTCGAAGTAGCTGCCTTGTCACGCAGCGGGCCTGGGTTTAATCACCGGTCGGGGCAGTTTTTCTGGGTGAGGTTTTTATCGGGGTTTTCCTCACCTTTAAGACAAATGCCAGGAAAACTTTAAGGCCCAAACGGTCCCCGAAATCATATGGCCATCATCATCATCATCATCCTTCACCGGTGTGGAAAGCAACAGGAAGCTACCACACCTACAGTGCCCTAGTAAAACTGCAAGCATAGCATTAAAATGCTATGATTGCAGTGAAAGACCTGCCCTCGGGTAGAATTACTATGGATGGATGGATGGATATTGTAACTAATACTTGAATCTTATCAGTATTGATTCCTTCATGACACTGATAAAATTATATAATCAACTTAAAGAAAATCTTAACTATTCCAACAGTAAGTTTAAAGCACTCGAATGTTCGGAGTTGTCTCTCAACGAAATGGATGTTGTTTTTCTGGGTTGTAGATTTCAACTCTTTCATGAGAGACCATATCGCTAAATCGTAATCTGGTAAATAATAAACTGGTTTTATTGTAAACAATGATTCTGTTATAAACTTACTTTTTTATTCAATGCCCCAGGTTATCATTTCGACATTTCTGGTGTTCTGTCTTGGCATTGGCGTAACTGTAACCCACTTGTGAGTTTGGGACGCCTGAAAGGCGGTGGTACGGCTGCCACGATGATATGATGGGTGAAGATTATGCTGATGATGACAGTGGTGCGCCAGAAGAGTGCTTAATCCTAAAATTAATCTAAGGCGAATATGAATGATGACGATTATGATGGCCATATGATGTTCGAGGACCATTTGGTCTTAAAGTTTCCTGACATTTGTCTTACAAGTGAGGAAAAACATCACACAGGAAACTTGTCCCGACCGGGGAACGAACCCGGGCCCGCTGCGTGGCAAGATAGTACACTACCTCGAGACGAAAGCGGTCTATAATTTATGACAAATCATAATTTTTCAGGGCAATTCTGATCCCAATTTTTCCAGCACGCTCAGTGCTTGAGAGACAAAGGTGTTAATTACTCTTGGACCATTATAAATTGGTTTAAGAGACCATTATTTGCTTTCAGTCATCTGATAATTCTCTTAACTTAGAAATTGAATTGATAAATTTATTTGTTGAAATTCTTTCAATAACAGTTGGTATAAATCTATGGTTAGCCATCGTGGTATCTATACTATCTTATATAAGAGAAAATGACACATTAATTATACTTTTTTTATTCAATTCCACCATGTTATCATTTCGAAATTATAGTATTATCTCCTGGCATGGCGTTATTGTAACCCACTTCTGAGGTTGGGGCGCCTGGAAGGCGTAGTTACGCTGCCTTGATGATATATGATAGGTGATGATCATGGTAGTGATATATACTTACAAATAATTTAGGGTAACGTTTTATAAAATTAGATTAATCTATTAATAAGTTAAAAACGTATAAAACAGATAAAATTATCTTGTCTTATATAAAAGCTGTTTCAACGATTTTCTCTCTTGAAAGGATAAAAAGTGTGTACGAAAGAAATGTAGTCACTTCAAATGAAGAAGAAGGTTGATGAAAAAAGTTTCAACTTAATTTGCCTCTCCTTTATAAGAAGATGAATACTGAAAAGCTAATTATACGATTGAAAAGACACAAATTTATATTAACCAATTTATAAAGACACGCTTGAAAGAATAATAATAAGAGATTGAGATTGTAGATGGAGAATGTAAATTACTCTTTACAATTCGAGAAGTCTCTGAACAGCACTTTTTTTTAACTCAAACTAAACAAAAATAGGCATAGAAAGATTTTGTTTGATTATAAGCTTTAGATTAAACGTTTGTTTCTCAATATACTGACCCAAGGCGGCACTATGGTCCTGGGGTTGACTCAGCCTCTAAAGGAAATTAGTACCAGACGTTTGTTCTGGGGGCAAAGGCGGCCGTCACGCAGGGCTGACAACCCGTCTCACATCAAGTGCCGATTGTCCAGAAAAAGTGGGAGCCTTAACCTCCTACTACCCAAGGGCCTCCTGAGGCCTGTAGTGGGATCACTTTACCTTTACCTTCTCAATATACACCTAAATGTGCACTTAATTACAGTATCATTAATCTAGGCCCGTTCCGACTTCATAATGCATCAGTCCAACGCTAGGTCTTCCGACATCACGCCTTCCTTTTACTTGGTAGCAAGCAGTGGATATCTCTCCCCTATTCACTCCATTCATGTGATCATTCCACTTTTGTCTATAATTCGTGACTTTATTCAATAAAGGTTGCACTTTTAATTCTTCTCTTACATCTTCATTTCTAATTCTATCAAGTTTTGTACATCCTTTAACTTGTCTGAGGAACCTCATATCCGCCGTCTGTAGCCTATTCTATCTTTGTTCTTTTTTTCGTTAGAGCTCAAGTTTCACATACTTACAACAATGACACTAAATAATGTATTCGCGTTGATGTCAGGCGCAGTCTCTGGCGAAACGTCGGGGAACTACAAGCCTCACGACCACGGCCTACAGCCCGAAAATCTTCTTCAAGATCATCATAACACTAAATAATGTTTTTATTTCAATTTTGTTTTGAAAACCTTGAACATTTTGATCAAATCGAATTTAAGATCTCACTGTATGTCTAATGTTTTATGTATTCAAGCGTCTTATTTTAAATTTCATTCTATTTATCTTTCCTCTACTTTTAAAACATATATCTCACTTTTGTCAACGGACTGAGTCGTCTCTTATGGGCAGGAAACAGGAATTCTGAGCCAACATTAGACAGATACACAATTTCGAGCCTCCGTGGATTATGATTAGCAGGATTCCAGAATCCCCATGAAGACAGCATAGACAAGTGACACATACCGAGTCCAAAATCTACACATTCTTAATGTGTAGAAATGCTTGCTCATATGAGTGCAACTTTGTTGCTATTATAATGTGTAAAAACAAAGATACAAAACAGAAGGACTAAAATTAAGTAATATAGCTTTCATTTACAATGAAAGCTGTTAGGCCTACAGTAAACAATAGAGATAATGCGGCCAAAATATATTATGTCAAATATATATAAAAGTTTGATACAAAAAAAAGGAAAAAATGATCTGAGAAGAATGGGAAGAAATAGATTTCAAAAATGGGCGTTCCAATATACTCCATCCGGACATAGGGGCCAAGGAAAACCAAAACATCAGTGGAAAGATCAAGTCAATCTTCGTTAGGTTTACTATCACAGACTTCGGGGCTTGGTGGGTCAAGCCTAACTGGTCTCACAACGGCTGCAGAATGTATCCCTGGAGGTAGAACAGGGAGATGGTCGGTGAGGTACTACGAAGCTTAGCAATATCACCGAAATTGTGACTCCAACACCTTCTCCCGGGGTGTTGGTTTTAAGCCGGTAACTTGAACAGTGGTTGAGTACCAGATAAGGGAGAAAATGAAGTTGGGACTTGGGGAGTATGGGCTGTGTCCTAGGTATCCCAAGGGATGGAGGAGGGTCTAACTATCACAGGTCACATGGCCTAAAACGGATTTGTTCATGATATAAAATTTTGGAAAATTATTTATAGGCCTATACAATATAATAATATTTAAGAAAATGACTTTTTACTAAGGAGATCTATCAATTTGTTTTCAGTGGTAAATTTAAATATAAAACAAACCGTATCACATGTATGTATGTATATGCCTCATACGTTCCGCGTAGGGGTGAGGGTGCTCCATAACAAGAGTTTCTTAACCAGGTTAATTTAGTTATGCTTATTTATAGACATATGTCAAAGAGTGACACGTGGTTAGCACATCGCCTCAGTGAGACATTTAACCGTAACATATAAAACCTCAGATCACTTTCGTCTGATGGTCTCACTTTTCCCACAAATTCAGGTTTTTTTTAAATATATTTATGAAATCCCTATAATGCTGTTAATATTTTATTGTAACATAAAATATATTTGATAAATTGCAAATTATTTATTTATGTATTCATATGTAAATACTCAAAATTTAAACATACTATATATATGCATTTTTATCTCTACGCTATTTTACTTGAGTGGAAGAAAATGCCTTATTGTATTTTTATATGAAAATAATAATAATAATAATAATAATAATAATAATAATAATAATAATAACAATAATAATAATAATAACAATAATAATAATAACAATAACAATAATAATTAAGAGCACAACATTTCAGCATAAGGATATTCATAAATACACCTGGACGTCCCCAGATGGAGAAACTCGGAACCAGATAGATCATGTATTAGTGGATAAACGCTGGCACAGTAGCATCATTGATATTAGATCAGTTAGAGGGACAGACTGCAATTCGGATCATCATCTGGTCAGAGTGAAAATCAGACAACGGCTATCGCTTATGAGAGGAACGAATGCTAAAGATGATTCTGTAAAATATGAATTAAAAAACTTGAAAAATGATGAAATGCGGCAAGAATACCAAATCAAAATTGCTAATAGATTTGAAGTACTGGAATCGTCAGATGACAATGTGGCAAACGAAGAAGAACCTGATATAAATAAAGAATGGGAGGCTATAAGAGATACTATTAAATTGTCAGCATCAGAAAGCATTGGTTGTTTAAAAAAGAGGCAAAACAAGAAATGGTTTGATGAGGAATGTGCCGACATTGTAAAGAAAACTAGCAAAAATTAAATGGTTACACGAGCCAAATGAGGTAAATTTAGAGCAATTGGGTAGTATTAGACGGGAAACCACTAAGTTACTAAAGAGTAAAAAGAGGGAATATTTGAGAGAGAAGATTAATGATCTTGAAATGAATGCAAAAAATAGGAACATTAGAGAATTATATCAGGGAATTAGTATAGAGAGGAAAGGGTTTCAGGCTAGAACAAACATAATTCGAAATGAAAATGGGGATATGATTGCAGATTCTAGGAGTATATTAAATAGATGGAAAAGTTACTTTAATCAGCTATTAAATGTACATACAGAACAGGACATTGAGGAGGATAAGTTACAGACAGCAGAAATGCTAGTCGCAGAGCCAAGTGCATTAGAGGTTGAAATGGCGATTGAAAAATTGAAGATGTATAAAGCATCAGGTTCAGATGAGATCCCAGCAGAACTCATAAAATCAGGAGGAGAAAAATTGATAGACAAAATACGCTGGTTGCTTAGTATAATTTGGGAAAAAGAAGCTCTTCCAGATGAATGGAAGGAATCAATTATCGTACCAATTTATAAGAAAGGAGATAAAACTGATTGCAACAACTACAGGGGCATCTCATTACTTTCAACTTCATACAAAATTCTTACAAATATATTAGTAAGCAGACTTACTCCCTACATTGATGACATTGTAGGAGATCATCAATGTGCATTTAGAAGAAACAGGTCTACAACAGATCAGATTTTTAGTATAAGACAGATTTTAGAAAAGAAATGGGAATATAATGGCACTGTACATCAACTATATGTAGACTTCAAAAAAGCATATGATTCAATTAAGAGGGAGAAGTTATATAGTATCCTGCTGGAGTTCGGAATTCCTAAAAAGTTAGACTTATACGAATGTGTCTAAATGGCTCAAATAGTAGGGTGCGTGTAGGCAAACAGTTTTCAGACACTTTTGAAATCCAGAATGGGTTGAAGCAAGGAGATGCACTATCTCCTCTACTATTTAATTTTGTACTAGAGCATGCCATTAAATCTTTAGAGAATGAGGAAGGCTTACAACTCAATGGTATTAATAAGCTGTTAGTTTATGCTGATGATGTAGTACTATTGGCCGATAGCGAGGAGATACTAAAGGCCAACACGCACACACTATTGAGTAACACTAAGAAATTAGGACTGGAAGTAAATATCAGTAAAACTAAATATATGGTCACAGGTAGAAATTCAGTATATAATGGAAATGGACAGCTAATGACAAATGAGGGAAATTTTGAGGAAGTGGCTGAATTCAAATACCTAGGAACAATAATCACAAATAGGAATGAGACGCACAAAGAAATTAAACATAGGCTCAATTCTGGAAATGCATGCTATTATGCATTGCAGAGACTTTTGATGTCCCAACTCCTTTCAAAAAACGTTAAGCTGAAAATATATAAAACTATTATTCTACCAGTTATATTATATGGGTGCGAAACATGGACTCTTACTTTAAAGGAGGAAAGGAGATTACGAGTATTTGAGAATAAAGTTCTTAGGAAAATTTTTGGACCAAAGAGAGATGAACAGACAGGTGAATGGAGAAGACTACATAACAATGAACTACATGGTCTTTATAGGAAGCCAGATATAATAAGAACAGTTAAGTCTCGTAGACTGCGATGGGCAGGACATGTTGCACGTATGGGGAATGAAAGACGTGCATGGAAGCTTCTTGTAGGAAAGCCAGAGGGAAAACGCCCAGTTGGTAGACCAAGAATGAGGTGGGAGAACAACATTAACTATGATTTGAGGGAAGTATATTGTACGGGGAATGATTGGAAAGCATTAGCTCAGGATAGGGATGTATGGAGAGCTTATGTCCGCGCGGCCATGAACCTACGGGTTCGATAGTGCCAGTGAGTAAGTAAGTAAGTATAACAATAATAATAATAATAATAATAATAATAATAATAATAATAATAATAATAATAATAATAATAACTGCGAAAAAGTCATGCGCACTTGATACTGCATGAATAAACATTGACAGCCAATACATTCAGTATAGCTATTCCATCCATAGTAATTCTGCCCGAAGGCAGGTCCTTCACTGCAATCATAGCATTTTCATGCTATGCTTGCAGCTTTACTAGGGAATTGTAGATGTGGTAGCTTCCCGTTGCTTTCCACACTAGTGAAGGATGATGATGATAATGATAAGGATGGTGATAATGATAAGGATGATGATGATAGCCAATGATTTCGGGGACCGTTTGGGCCTTAAAGTTTTCCTGACATTTGTCTTACAGGTGAGGAAAAACCCCGATAAAAACCTCACCCAGAATAACTGCCCCGACCGGGGATCGAACCCGGGCCCGCTGCGTGACAAGGCAGCACGCTACCTAGACCACAGCGGTGGACTGTATAGCTATTAGTTGTAAGTTATTATGGACACAAACCAAGACCCTTTAAAGGAAATTTCAAAAACTTCTTAGTCGGTGAACATTTTATGAATTTTAAATTTGGGATTCCTTCAATACAGTGATTTGTTATCTTAAAAATACTCAACTAGACCTTGTGTTGATTTGATACAAAATGTCTGCAAAATATGCAAACGACGCGGCATTACGTAAAGAAAGTAATGGAAAAACATTTGTTACACAGAAATATATTTTTTTCTGGACACATTTTTCATGTTACATATTTTCATCCTATAGATGGATCACCTCTGGGAAATAATGACTAGGGAGTCAGTCTGGCAATATTTGATTCCGAGCTACACAACATGCTTTTTTGTGTATGAGGTTTGCAAAGAGTTCCCTCAACATAGTAAGAACAGCTGATAAGAAAGGTAGTGAAATCTAGTTAAGAAAATTGAATTTAAGGTTAAGAAAATGGGTCACACTAACAGCCTAATCCGAGCTGTCATGCCATGGATTTACTTTCTAGAAATAGGAATGTTTTCGTAAAATAGTTTACATTAATTTTTCTATATACCAAGAAAATATAATTTTCAAAGGAGAAAAAGTAACAAAAATACATTTGAATGTGTTATTTTTAAGGTACTATCATGGTGAAATAGGTAAAGCACGAACCGTTTACCTTACCTACATTGCTAATGGAAATTTATTACAGGTATTAATATGTATTTTTTTTTCTCCATATAGCATCATGTTCCACTCTATTTTCTTGCCAATTCAATATTTACAAAACTAACAGATGATTCAACACGTCTTACATGTTGGAAGTGGGAGATTTCCTTCCGCGTGGCCTCGAACATCTATTTTCTACCGACATATCCTCAAGTCTGGAGTAAACAGAGTTTACACTGATTCTCATGTTACTGGAGCTTTGCAAGAAATAAATAATGTGTTATCTTAATATGTTTAGCTCTCATTAACATATTAACTCACAGGAATTTTTATTATTAAGACTTACTGACCATTTCCGTAGAGTTTATCGAGTAATTTTACTTAATATCTTTTAACTTCTCCTTTTGCTTTGATTTAACCTTTCCTTTGTATGAACTGTTACATGCTTCACGACAAACGGGTAACATGTATTAATAATAATAATCTTGTAAGCACATGTTTCCCTTAACAGAGATTTAGGCGCTCTCCCCCTACAGGGAAGAATTTGAACCATACTAATTTAGTTACACTTGTTTTCGTATAGATGTCATCTGAGTGGTCCGTGGTCAGCGTTCCGTGTCATACTGACATCTAAGAAACCAAGGTAGTACTAGGACGGGTAAATTCGGTAAAGTTTGCTCGGGACCCACGGCTTAAAAGTCCCTCCCGGAGGACTTGCTCCTTGGAGTTTTCCATCCTAAAAAAATCCATCAACCCCGGCCGGGTTTGAACCCGCGGCCCTCGGGACCAGAGGCAAGGAGCATAATCACTAGTCCACCGCGGCCGATATAATAATAATAATAATAATAATAATAATAATAATAAAAGGCCTAATAATAACAGAGCGATATATAAGCTTATGTCTGATTCTCTCTATATTGCTGATAATTTTAGTGGCAGTTTTAAGATTTTTAAAATAATAATATTTATCAATATATTAAGATGGCTCACTCACAAATGAAATTTGTGCCGGAGCAGGAGGAACATGCTCCCTTTTTTCGTTTTACTGTCATGCTGAAGGAGGAACAACACATTTTGATGGTTAAATTCATGCTATAAAAATCTCTCTCCAAAACCTATTAACACTAAAAGCCATGTTTTCCAAATTAGTGCTCCTCTGTGACTCCAAAGCAGCTAGACAGGCAATTTACTGGCCATAAAGTTTTGACTGCAAAGAATGCTATGACATCATACTGACCTGCAAAATTGTGGTAAAAAAGTTGTCCTCCAATGGCTACCCTCCCACTGTGGGAATGTCGGTAATGAAACAGCCGATCACCTCACCAAAAAAGGATCTCGCACTGAACAAATGTCTAGATCTAAACCAACACCTTAGTCCTCAGTGAAACGCCACATAAAGTTAAAATTCAAAATTATGAATGACAATAGATTTCAAAGAGCACCCAGAAACAAAAAATGGGAATGCCTAATAAAACACACATATACCGAACATACCAAGAAAACAGAAGTAGCACATTTTAGGATGACAACGGGCCACGACTGCCTGGCAAAACGTCTTCACAAAATCAATGTTCTGCCTTCACCGAAATGCATTTTATGCAATCACCCTGATGAAATGGATGAATGTCATCTGTATCGCTGTCAAACATGAAGATTCTAAGACCTCAAAGTATTGGAGAGCAACACTGCTAAGACTTCAGTGTTTAGATGCAGCACATTAGACAACAACAACAACAACAACAACAACGACAACAACAACATATATTAAGATAATATTTAATATATAACGAATAGAATATTTTGCTTATATTTTCATTTATATATGATAGAGGCTGTATACTGTTATCATTTGCCTTGATTTATGTATATTTTATTTTTAATTTTAATCATCATTAAAACTATTATGTTTATATATTATTACTCAATCCACCGCTATGGTCTAGATGTAGCGTGCTGCCTTGTCACGCAGCGGGTCCGGGTTCGATCTCCGGTCGGGACAGTTTCCTGGGTGAGATTCTTATCGGGTTTTCCTCACCTGTAAGACACATGTCAGGAAAAATTTAAGGCACAAAATGGTCTCCGAACATCATATGGCAATCGCAATCATCATCATTCATATTCATCTCAGTTTACGCTTAGGATTAAGGACTATCCTGGCTCACCACTATCATCATTATCACCCATCATATCATCGGGGCAACATAACTCCGCCTGGAAGGCGCCCCAACCTCAGAAGTGGGTTATAATTACGCCAATGCCAGAAGATAACACCAGAAATGTCCGAAAGGACAAATCTGGGGCATTAAAAATGTACTCTTATCAAAGTCAGTTTTTGAACCACATTCGTTGAAAAAGTAAAAGAAATACAAAACTAGAACAGATATTTGATATTAATTAGCAAAATAATTCCATCTAGAATTAATCCAGCATATTTTAAAACAATCCCATGCAACTTAGATCTGACTGAAAAATCAACAAAAAGACAGAATGTAACAATATTCTTCTGAAAAATACATTCATAGAGACTATCTACAGTAGATACCCTCAAAATGATTGGCTCCATGACTGTACAGACGGCTCATTATCAGACCCTGCAAATGGCGCAACAGGAATATGCTCCTTCTTTCATTCTATTGTGATGCTGGCAGAAGAACAACGATTTTCGACGGTGGATAGATGCTATTAAAAACTTGAAAACCTGTTAACAAGATTAGGTAACTTCTCCAAGTTAGATCTCCTATCAGACTCAAAAGCATATCTTCAATCAATCTGTCACTCACAGACACACGACTCCAAACAATGTTATGACATGATGTTTCAGCTCCACAACTACGGCAAAGAAGTCCTGCAGTCGATTTCATCACATTGTGGGATCTTGGGCAATGAAACAGCTGATCTCCTGGTGAAGAAAGATTTCCTGTCAACACTATCACCAGCAACCAAACCTTTATCTTACATTTTGGCTAAACAGCACAAAAAATAGAAAAAAAATACATTAACAACAATAGACTTAAGTTATCCACACAAAAAACATGAAATTGGAATTTCTCATTCACAGCAACAACTTCATAACAGAACTTCCACGTAATACAGCAGTTTCGGAATTCAGAGTAACTAAAGGTAACGACTGCCTTGCTAAACACTTGAACAAGATCAATATATCGCCTACACAAAGATGCATTCTATACAACCACCCAGAGGATGAAATGGATGCAGAACACCTCAACAACTGCACAGCCGTCAAACAGGAAACTTACGAAACTTCAAAGTACTGGAGAACAAGACTGCTAACGACTTCTGTGTTAGATGCAGCACATTAGACACCAACCAACCACCAATATTATTCTCTGTCAATTAATTTTTTTTTCACCCATTTACAAAGCCATGCAGATGGGGGCCGAACTTTGGCTTAAACGTAATCGAGAATTACATTATTTATCTCTATGACCCCAAAAACTAAGAATTCGTCACTAATATCTGTTCTTTAGATTATTTAAACATGTAACACCGACTCACCACGCTAGAAAAGTTACATGTAAACATTTGGCTTACATTTTATCGGACCTGTAACCAATGAGCTTAGTGACCAGACAAACTTTGAATTAGCCAATTAGCCTACGGCAATTTTAAACAATAGCATTACAGGAAATTGACCAAGACAGCTATTCTTTCCGAGTATCTATGAGACAAATAATCAAAACATATTCTTCCAAATTTCGTACAAACATAATTCCTCACAGGTCGCGGAAAATTTGGCCAATATCTCCATAGATTCAACATCAAACAGAAGGTAAGATGTAATAATGGCATTACTTACTTACTTACTCACTGGCACTATCGAACCCGTAGGTTCATGGCCGCACGGACATAAGCTCTCCATACATCCCTATCCTGAGCTAATGCTTTCCAATCATTCCCTGTACAATCTACTTCCCTCAAATCATAGTTAATGTTGTTCTCCCACCTCATTTTTGGTCTACCAACTGGGCGTTTTCCTTCTGGCTTTCCTACAAGAAGTTTCCATGCACGTCTTTCATTCCCCATACGCGCAACATGTCCTGCCCATCGCAGTCTACGGGACTTAACTGTTCTCATTATATCTGGCTTCCTATAAAGACCATGTAGTTCATTGTTATGTAGTCTTCTCCATTCACCTGTCTGTTCATCTCTCTTTGGTCCAAAAATTTTCCTAAGAACTTTATTCTCAAATACTCGTAATCTCCTTTCCTCCCTTAAAGTAAGAGTCCATGTTTCGCACCCATATAATATAAACTGGTAGAACAATAGTTTTATATATTTTCAGTTTAACGTTTTTTGAAAGGAGTTGGGACATCAAAGTCTCTGCAATGCATAATAGCATGCATTTCCAGAATTGAGCCTATGTTTAATTTCTATGTGCATCTCATTCCTATTTGTGATTATTGTTCCTAGGTATTTGAATTCAGCCAATTCCTCAAAATTTCCCTCATTTGTCATTAGCTGTCCATTTCCATTATATAATGTATTTCTACGTGTGACCATATATTTAGTTTTACTGATATTTACTTCCAGTCCTAATTTCTTAGTGTTACTCAATAGTGTGTGCGTGTTGGCCTTTAGTATCTCCTCGCTATCGGCCAGTAGTACTACATCATCAGCTTAAACTAACAGCTTATTAATACCATTGAGTTGTAAGCCTTCCTCATTCTCTAAAGATTTAATGGCATGCTCTAGTACAAAATTAAATAGTAGAGGAGATAGTGCATCTCCTTGCTTTAACCCATTCTGGATTTCAAAAGTGTCTGAAAACTGTTTGCCTACACGCACCCTAATAATGGTATTAGCAGCCAGAATGTTGAACATAATATCTGTGATTGCCCTTTTTTTCTGAAGTGAAAGATAAGAAATCACCTCCCTTATGAATAAAACACGTGTTTAAGTGAACCACTCATTACGGAAATGCTGTTGACAGTAAAGTACTACAAACATTTTAATGTCTTCATAAATAAGATTCATAAAAACTTCAGTTTCAGATAATATAATGTATCGCAACTGTGACACAAACTATAACTCTAATATACATTAAGTTAAGGTGAAATAGGGTTTGTAAATGACGGATAATAATAAATCAATAAACGTATTTTTCACCCTTTCTCATACCTTAGAGTTGCTAGGGCCCAAACTTGTTTAAATAACATCTGCAACGTCACCAATGATCTTACCTACCCAGAAAATGGCTAGTTCTTGGTCGTTTTGGATACTTAATTTTTTATCCCTTCTCATCTCGTTGGGGTGCTAAAAGCTTCAAACTTTAGGCTTACATAACATCTTCACTGTCACCGATAACAATGTTTTTACACTAATCTCGGCCACTATTGTAATTTTGCTTTTCGTCCCTTTTTTCACCCCTTCGCCCTCCTTAGGGGTTCTATGGATCAAACATGGAGTTAATTGCTATCGGAACTGTGATCAATCAGCATAGCAACCTCGAAAATACTTTCTTAATCATACTTATATCCGCGAAAATCTGCAATATAACATGGGAATAATATATATATATATATATATATATATATAAAGGCGGCCGTCACGCAGGGCTGACAACCCGGCTGACATAAAGTGCCGAATGTCTACAAAAAAAGTGGAAGCCTTAACCTCCTACTACCCCAAGGGCCCCCTGGCCTGTTGTGGGATCACTTTACTTTATACATATATATATATATATATATATATGTTATATTGCAGATTTTCGCGGATATAAGTATGATTATCAAAGTATTTTCGAGGTCGCTATGCTGATTGGATGCAGTTCCGATGGCATCCATCCATGTAATTCTGCCCGAGGGCAGGTCTTTCACTGCAGTCATAGCATTTTCATGCTATGCTTGCAGCTATACTAGGGAATTGTAGGTGTGGTAGCATCCCGTTGCTTTCCACACCGGTGAAGGATGATGATGGCCATATGATTTCGGGGACCGTTTGGGCCTTAAAGTTTTCCTGACTTTTGTCTTACAGGTGAGGAAAAACCCCGATAAAAACCTCACCCAGAAAAACTGCCCCGACCGGGGATCGAACCCGGGCCCGCTGCGTGACAAGGCAGCACGCTACCTGGAGACCACAGCGGTGGACCGATATATATATTATGTTAATATAGCTATGTTAAGATTAAAATTAACTGTCAAAATCGCAAGGATTCGATGGGAATAGTATTATCAATATAGAATTAAAATTTATATTAGAATTTAGAATATCTTAATAGAATTTAAATTAGAAGATTAGAATAGATAGTCACTAACAAGGTATATCTAATTCCAATTTTTTTTTGACTAAGTTCTTAATTGGGTTAGACATTTGATGCGAGTTGGAGCGAGATAATTTTCCACTTGCCAAGAGCCCAGAGAATCAAAATTCCAATATCTCACTGAGTTAGAAAATTAATGTAGCATGAGTAGCATATCTCAATGGGATACCTGATACACACAGACGACTAAATATTCCCACGCAATAACCCTTGGGAAACCCACAGAAGTCGTTTAAAGTTAATTCTTTTTAGCAATTGTCAAACACCACTACAAGCAAAAGTCTTCCAAACTACACTTAAATCACACCTGAGAGTGGGTGGAAGAGTAGAGGCATGACTCTCACTGTGCTGCGAAATTATTTTACAGTATACATTTCTATGTGTGGACAGGGAAATGTGTCTCCAAACTATCCTTGGCAGATAATTACGTAATAAAGAACCTGGTATTGTTTTTACATCTTATACATCTATCTTGTAAATCATCGATCAACTAACGACAACGTTAAGACACGAAAAGCAGGAGAGTTCGGTGGCTGTTAGGGTCGATAAGTCGGTCAAAGTCTTAGGAGATTGAAATAGAGTCAGTGTGGACTTGGATATTTCCAAGGATCAATTGTGTGAAAAATTAGAATACACGATAGCACCTAGAATTATTTTCGCTATCGAGAAAATACAAGAACGTATCTAACAAGGGAAACTGTCAAACATTGCATTCCGAAACCTACCTTGAAATTTCTCCCAGAGAAGTTTTTTGGTGTACCAAGGCCGTGTCCAAAAAAAGCTGCAGTTTTTAACTGTTTCTTCTTCTTCACTTCACGGGCTAGGCAAATTGCCTGTTATACCTCACAGTTGTTCTGTCCATCTTTTCACTGGCCTTCCTACATTCCTTGAACCTCTTGGCTTGTAGATAAATGTTGCTTTTAGTAACCTTCTTACATTCCTTCATTCATTTATTCATTCATTCAACATGTCTAAACCATTTATCTCTATATTCTTTGATTCTATCATTCAATGGATATATATTTAACTCTGTTCTTATATCTGCATTATTTATCCGATCCAATCTTGTGCAGCCTTTGTCTTCTAATGAAGTTAATTTCTACACTTTGTATACTACTTTGTAATTTTTTGGTCATTACCCAAGTTTCACTCCCATAAAGTAATGCAGGAACTGCCAATATTTTATAAAACTTCAATTTAACTGCAAGGCACAAAAACCGAGGCCAGAATCCAGCAAAGGCAACTCATTGTACGGAGCAGATCGACTCCGTGCGTTAGTAAGAGCGGAGTGGAGTGAGGCGAGATGCGGCGCGGACGGCAGATAGTGAGAGTTACACAATCTACCAATTATAGAGTTGTATTACTTCCCTCTAGCTTAAATGAGAGACTTGATGCTGGATTTTTGTGCCTTGCAGTTAACAACGGCGGATAATTTTGTTGGACTTTGTACATCACAACGCTTTTCTGGAAGAGATTTCAAGGTAGGTTTTGGAATGCAAGGGTTGACAGTTCCCTTATAAGTATAGTAAAACAGAATCACGTGTGTAGTACACGTTATTAACACAATTATTCACTAGCCGATTATTTCCATTAGTTACCGGAGTAGGCGGACTGATTACCTTGTTGCATAAACGAGAATCGTCGATTAATATTTAGATAATTAATGGGATTCTGCGAGTTTTGGCCACACATTTCCTGACCGATATTGATACCTATTCATTAGTAATCTTGTCTATCGTTAAATAAACTTAACAATTTATGCTTTGAAATCATTACTATCTCGATATTGCTTATCCTAATTATTATTTTCCTTCACAAACAACGGAGACCCTTTTAACCCTTTCATATGGTATCCAACAACTTTATTCCCCTCATAATTGTCATCGAGTGTGTCATCAAACAGAAAATGGAGTCCTAAAACCATGGTTTGAATAATAATGTCATGGTTTGAATAATAATGTCGTTTAGTACGGTCATCTTATTTATTCACCTTTACAGCTCCGCAGGAATGCCAGTGCCAAACTTGGGCTTGAATGGCATCTGTACTGTCACCAAATAGCTTAGAGATACCGAAAACGTTCGATTCGACATTAATATCGGCCACTTCTGACATCTTATTTTTAGCTTCTTTTCATCCTCCTTCACCTCTTAGGGGCATTAAACAGTTTAATGATCCAGAAAACATTCGATTTTACATTAATCTTGGTCACTGTTTCATTCTATATTTCACCCCTTGTAGCTCTTCAAGCCCTTAGGGATGTTGTGTGTCAGATGTGATCTTAAATTTCATCTGGACCGTGACCAATTAATATAGGACCTGGGACAATATATCGGACACTAATCTTGGCCAATTTTTGAAATTTTATTTTTTATCCTTTCTCGCTTCTCTTTAAGGGCGATAAAGGTCAAAATTGGGCTTAAATCACATTGAGTATGATACCAATCAGATAAAAGATACCGAAAACCATTGTTTGAATACTATACTCGGTCATTACGGTTATTTATGTTTCACCTCTTTTAACCAGCTTAAAATGGGTTACATGACATCGAAGCTGTGACCAATCCACTCAGCGACCTCGAAAAGTATGGATTCGACACTAATATCCGTCAGTTTTTGTAATTCTATTTTAACCCCTTCTCATCCCTTTCGGTTTAGCAGTGTTAAGAGATCACGCTTTGGCTCAAATATAATCATCGAAACTGTCACCAATCAGATGAGAATCCGAAAGCTATGAAATCGACATTAATAATACTAGATTTCGATTATTTTTTAAGTTTCTCCTTCTCTCACCCGTCCTAGGGGTGATGAGGTATCTTACCCCAAAGTATCTTTCTATATTATAAGTTATATGTGTACTGAGTATGGTTGAAACTTATCCAGACGTTCCAGAGTTATATGACAATATAATATTTTATATTTCATCCCCTTCTCGCCTCGATAAAGATGCTAGGGGTAATTTGCCCCCTTACAGCCACTTTTCCAAAATGATATTTAATGTGCGTAATATATTTGGTTGAAATTTCTCCATGCATTGGAGATTTATGCCAGTATATATATATATATATATATATACTATATATATATGACAAGATAAGAAAAATAAATGCCTGGACGGGATTTGAACCCGGACCTCTGAGTTGATATCTCAGTACGCTACCAGGCGAATCTAGAACAAACATTCATTTTTCTTATACATATTCTCTATTATTACCAGATGTAGCGGGAACTCGGTCTCCACTGCCACCTAGTAGCTACTATAACAAGTAAGCAAAATTAAAGAGAACATTTTTACTTTATAGCAGTGACGCTTTTCGATGTTATAATATATATATATATATATATATATATAAATATTTATATATATCCTCGCCGTACCCGAGTGGTTAAGGCACGATGCCTTGCCGTAGAGCTACGGGACTTGCACTGGTTCCAGTCCCCATGGAGGAAGACATTTTCTCATGGAATTTCTGCCAGTATGGGACCGGTGCCCGCCCAACATCGTGAGACATTTTTCAGGTTGAGAAGACCAGCTTTAACGGCCGGGCGACCCGACATTCTGACCATATGTCACCCCTACACTGGCTTATGATCGTCTACCTCAGTGATTAACACATGTGGACGTGAGGCCAACAGCAGGAGGGCAGGCCAAGGGCTTTCTAGGGCTGTCGCGCTTGGAGTTTTTAATATTTATTTATTTAACCCAAACTTCTTGAAACCAATCAGCTTAGCGACGTAGAAAAATAGAATCGACACGATTGTCTGTCACTTTGAACGTTTTTACACCTTCTCACCCCCATGCTATTGGGGGCTGAACTTTGACTTAAGTGGCATCGGGAGAATCACTGTTCATCTCAGTGAACCCGAAAATTATGGACTAGACACTTATCGATCCTTTATGAATATTTATGCACGCCACACACACTCACTCGCTGTGGATTCTAGGAATGAAACATGGACTTAAATGTCCTAGGGTCTGTGATCAATTAGCTTATCGACCCGTAAACAATGGATTAGGCACTAATCACGGTAATAGACATATTTTTTTCATCCCTCATCACACCCTAGTTGTCTCATGGATCGAACTTGGAGTTACATCGTATCTGCACACTCACAATGAGCTCAGAATCCAGAAATCTATGGACTGGGCACTAATATCGGTAATTTTGGACACACTATTTTTAACTCCTTCTATATACCTTAGGCCCACAGCTGTGGTCTCCAGGTAGCGTGCTGCCTTGTCACGCAGCGGGCCCGGGTTGGATTCCCGGTCGAGACAGGCTCCTGGGTGAGGTTTCTTCGGGTATTTTTCCTTATCTGTAAGACAAATGTCAGAAAGCTTAGGGCCCAACGGTCCCCGAAAATCATCCAGTCACCATCATCATCATCCTTTACCGCTGTGTAAAACAACGGGAAGCTACCACACCTATAATTCACTAGTAAAGTTGCAAAGCGTAGCATAAAAATGCTATGATTGCAGTGAAAGACCTGCCATCGAGCAGAATTACTATGGATCGATGGATATACTTTAGGTACGATAGGGACGTCCCTTTTTCATCTTTCTCTGAAGATTATATATATATATATATATATATATATATATATATAAGGCGGCCGCGGTGGACTAGTGGTTATGTCCTTGCCTCTAGTTCCGAGGGTCGCGGGTTCAAACACGGCCCGGGGTCGATGGATTTTTTTAGTACGGAAAAATCCAAGGAATAAGTCTTCCGGGTGGGACTTTAAGCCGTGAGTCCCGAGTCTGAAGATTTTGAGGCTCGTAAAAGACCCTTAAGCCTGAATAAAGAGGCATCGAAGCAAAATTTACCGAAATCAACGTTCTACTAATATCTTAGTTGCCTGTTAGATGTCTCATTAGGTCGGTGTGTTGACCATCAATTACATCTACGAGCAAATAAGGTAACTGAAAAAATTAACTTTGTCTAGTAACTCCTTCAAAGGAGAGGCTATAGCTCAACAATGGGGTACCCATTATATATATATATATATAGATACCTCTCAAATCTCGCTATACAAAATATGTTAAAACTTATTAAACGTGCGTGAGATGTTTAATCAACTGTGAACTAAATTGATATACTGTCATGCAGGAGTGCCCTGCAGAAGAAGGAGTGCCCTGCAGAAGACAAGTTATTCGATTCACTTTGTATTTTGAAATTCATATCGAAAGTTAAAGCGTTTTTATTCTGCTTTTTGTTTAACTATAAAATAATAAATTTTGTAATTGAAAAGTAAAATAAAATATATATGCTCCTACCTTAGGTCAGCTTATTCAGGTACACTTTATAAGATGACAAAATCATTACATACCTGAAACAAATAAATATATGTTAATAATAATAATAATAATAATAATAATAATAATAATAATAATAATAATAATAATAATGCAATGTCTCTGAGCTTGCTAGGTGGCTTGCTAGGACGGTTATTTCTATCTCTCGTAGATTGATTGACGAAGTAAGTCTCAGGTTTTCAAAGCATCGAGAATATCAGGATACGTACGAGATGTTATATGGACTATTTAACACATGCCCCAAATGGGAGTCAATGACCAATAACATTTCAAGGTTTTTTATTTACAACCAATCACAGTCGTGTTTCGCCTAGAATTTATCAACTAAAGTTCATCATAATAAAGAAAGCACCTCCTTTTTAACATTCTGAATAGGTCATAGCATTATTTTGCAGTGACTGATTCCCTAAGAAATATGGCTACCAGATTGTTATATATAGTGCATGAATGTCAGCAGAAAGCGCATGCGAGAGATAATATAAAACATTTGTAACGATTGATTGTACCACAAAAAAAAACACTGTTTGCACTTACTTAAACGAATTATTTTCCAGGAAATGACGTTGCAGAGAAATATAATTGACATATTTACATCATAGGACATCAAAAATTAATTAATACCTATAACGTTGGTTATAAATTCCTCCGCTAGGGTGCATTCTTACAACATTGCGATCCTTTGGCAATAAATAATATCATGATCTGGTTGCAGTGATGAACAAAAGAAGCAAATGAAGCGTACCAATCGTTTCTCATTTGTTTTCAAATATCACATTAAATATATAAATATTTAAAAATAACTATAGTTAAATAATGATTTGTGAGCAAACAGTTTAATTTTATTCGTTAAATAGTCCTAACAGACGCCACTCTTGATTTCCAAATTCTCTATAAATTCACTCGTGGCATTACTTATGAAAAACAAATATTTAAAAACAGAAAGTGAGTTAAAAGTTTATGAAACATGTGTACGATCAATAATGACATGTGGTGCGGATACAAGAGCAGATACTAGCCAAACGAAACAACTCACGACAACAGCAGAAATGAATACTTTGAGCCATAGTAAACAAAACAAAACTTGAAGGAGTCAGGAATTAGGATGTGAGGGAGGAATGCAGTATCATAGATCTTAAGACATTTATTACAACAAGGAAAAGGGAATGGAATGCCCACGTGGTCAGAGCTGACGATACGAGGCTTATTAAAGCAGCGAAGAACCTACGTATTAAAGGAAAAAGAGAAATGGGCAGACCCCTCCAGAGATGGAATAAGATATAATCATTTACATAGAGTGTATAAATTAACAGGAATACGTCTATATAATAGAATAATAATAATAATAATAATAATAATAATAAATACACAAATAAATAGTATTCATATATCAATAATAATAATCATAATTATTATAATGATAATGTAATTGGAATGATGATAATTACAACGATAACTATAACAAATGTGACAACCGAAGAAGAAACTGTATTAAATAGAGAACGGGAAGCTATGGACATACTATTAAATTGTCGGCATTAGAAAGGGTATTTACTTAAAAAAGAGGCAAGATAAAACATAGTTTTAATGAGTAATGTGACGAAATTGATACAGAAAAAGAAAGCAAAAATACACTGACTACAAGAGCCAAATTAAGTAAATCTAAAACAATTGGGTAACATTGGAAGGCAAAAAAATCTAGCATATAAAAATTCCTTAAAGTAAATAAAATAAGCAAGAATAAAACTTTAAAAGAAGCTTAAAGCTATAACATCCTTCAAAAACAAACTAAAGAATTATTTAATAACAAACTAACTTATATACCTCACTGATAGTATTCTTTTAGCAATATTAATATACTTAATTATTTATGTAAATAATATTAAGAATAACAAATATTTTTATTTGTTTTGTTTTAAATATTGTATAATCGTAAAATTAGTTTTCTATATCTCATTATTTTCCTGTTTTTTATATACACTAGACAGGGACAATTTAATATGTCTTGCTTGTATACATTTTATTATTAGTTTTAGTCTTAATTTTAACTAATATTAACTGGTTGTATTATAGATCGTAATATGTATATTAGATATCTTTTGATCAAATTTTTACATAGTGTTTAATATTAGAGTTAATTAAGATTGTTATATTCTTATGTAATATATGTTTGTCCTGGTGAGTGGAAGAGAAGGCCACATGGCCTTAACTCCACCAGGCTAAATAAATAAATAAATAAATAAAAATAAATAAAATAAAGCCAACTGGAACCTTTATAAATATTATAATAATAATACCTATATTGTAGGAACATTTTACGATAGTTTTTAAAGAGTAAAGAAGGGAATATTTGAGAGAGAAGATTAATGATCATGAAATGTTTGAAAAAAATTAGGAACATCAGAGAATTATATCAGGTAATTAGGTTAGAAAGAAAGAGCTTCAGTCTAGAACAAATGTAATTAAGAATGAAAATGGGGACAGGACTGCAGATTCCAGGAATATATTAAATAGATGAGACAATAAAATCAGCTATTAAATTTTCATGAAGAACAATATACTGAAAAAAATATTTAAAGACAATAGAACTATTAGTCACAGAGCCAAGCGCATTATGAGTTGAAATGTCGACAGAAAAATTAAAAATGTAAATACATCAGATTGAGATGGGATCACAATAGAACTAATAAAGCAGGGAGAGAAAAATACATGGATAAAATACATTGGTTCCTTAGTTTGATTTGGGGGGAAAGGCTATTCCAAATGAGTGGAAAGACTAGATTATCGTATCTATATATAAGAAAGAAGATAAAACTGATTGCTACAACCGCAGGAGATTCTCTCTTACTTTTAACTTCGTACAAAATAATAAATATATTAGTATGTAGACTTCTTCGTTATATTGATTGCGTGATCATCAAAATACATTTAGAATATAATAAAATATGTCTACAATAAGGTCCGATATTTATTATAAGATATATTTTAGAAAATAAATGGGAATATAACGGCACTGGACATCAACTGTATGTAGAATTCAAAACGACATACGATTGAATTAAAAGAAAGAAGTTATAGAATCTTTCTGAACTTTGGAGTTCCTATAAAGTTAGTTATTCCAACGTGTCTAAAGGACAAAAAAGTAGGGCGCAGAATGGCAAATAGTTTTCACATACTTTGAAATCCATAATAGGCTAAAACAATGAGATGCAATATTCCCTCTTCTATTCAATTTTATACTAGAGCATGTTACAAAATCTTTAGAGAATAAATAAGGCGTACAACTCAATGGTATTAATAAACTCTTGGCATATTTTGATGATGTAGTATCATCAGTAGATAGCGAGGATATAATATTTATATATGTATGGAACTAGTTGCTTCAAACAATATGTTCGCATTTTAAATTCAAATTCATTGTAAAATGAAATTAAAAAGTCGATAACATAATATAATATAACGTTCTTCAAACTCGTGCCTTAAATTTACCTGTTTGTAACACATAAGTTACATAGCAAATGTAATAAATGCGCACAAGATTTTATATATATTTAAATGAAAATGAGCTACCATTACTTTTAGAATTATTTTATAACGAGACTTTAGTATTTCTTATATGTATAATATTTCGAAATAAGTAATGAAAATATCAAGCTTAAAATGAAGTAACATTCTAAAACGAAACGATATTCTTATGAACATTCAAATTCAAGATCGCAACGTTCTGTTTATAATATTTCATAATAAATTACAGATTAGGTGTTATCATGAACTATAAATAATTTTACAATCGAGCTGAAGGTCAAGCAAGCACTAACATGCAGTAAGTGTCGATAGTTTATTTTTATGGTCCATAGACTTCGTAAAACTAATATAAACATACATAAAATGAAGAAAATATACAGTGCAAATCTGTAGTAGTGGTATGGTTTACAAAAATCTACTTATGAAAAAATCTAGGTTGCCACATTTCAAGCCTATGTCGAAGTTTTGAAACTGATGTATTAGATATAATAAAGGAAACTACTCGACTAAACACCTCTTTACTCCTAAAATTATTTCGCTATTAGTGGAGTTTAGAGGACCTTCGATGACAAGGTCTTTTAGACCTTATGTTAAATCAGGGGATCTGAAAGTATATTAGTTCGCGACACTGTTCCGCTATACGAAATATAAAAATGTAAAAAAAAAAACGCTTCCTGCTTTAGAGGAATTTCCAATGTTGTTTCTAGTATGAAACAAATTGAGCAGAAGTAAGAAAGCCTACATTTCTAATTCAAAAGCAACGGTATTGTAATGTTGTTGACATTCTTCATTTAGAGTTTGTTATGTGTTTATTGTTTTCTAAGGGTTGGTTTCACTAACAGAGGTAACTATTCTATTATTCTATGCATTATACACGGGAAAAACGGTCCCCGAAATCACATGGCCATCATCATCATAATCATCCTTATCATCATCACGATCATCCTTCACCGGTGTGGAAAGCAACGGGAATCTACCACACCTACACAATTCCCTAGTAAAGCTGCAAGCATAGCATGAAAATGCTATGATTGCAGTGAAGGACCTGCCTTCGGGCAGAATTACTATGGATGGATACACGGGAAAACTGGCGTAATATAGTTACCTCTATTGGTGAAACCGACCCTAAGAATAGGAATATTATTCTTACGAGTATTTAGGACAATTATTTTTATCAATACTGATTTGACAATTCTTTTGAAATCTGAAATAGGAACATTATTTATACCTTCTGGAAGTCTATTGGATATATTCACCGATACCATCACGTAATTACTTTGTGTTTTACTAAATTTTCAGTTTTGGGAACACCCTTGCTCCACTTTGTGATGTCCTGGTATTAAAATTAAATTATTATTGATTATAATCTTGTAATTAATATAATAACTAACTTTTCAAAAATACGTAATTCACAAGCCAGTGTTTATCTGTTCATACTTTCCCAATGCATTTTTTCGTAAGACGGTCAAGCAATTTCGCGGCATACTAATGTGCTAAGATATACCCTTCGAGAAACCCTGCGTAAAATCTTAGTTTGTAGTTAAAACTTCTCAAATGTTGAGATATTTAAAATTAAAATGACCGGATTAGTTCATACAACACTTAAAACTTTTATTTAGAAAGTTATGGATTCAGATTCCGGAGAGATCGGCAATTCCACTTTATTGTTAATAATTCTTAACTATAATTGATTAAAAAATTTAACTCAATGACCATTTAAACAATATATGATTAAACACGACATAAAACACATCTATTTTAGTGTAATATCATCTTATAAACGATGTGACGTGCGATATTCATGCCTCTCAAAATAAAAATAAAATTTGAATTAAATTAAATTTAAAACACATTGAAAGGGAAGTATTGCGTTATAACGTTTTACTTCTGAATATGTCTTCATCAGTGCTTATTTCTTTTTCATTAATTTAATCCCCTCTCTTTGTGTACAATTCCAATTTCCACGGGAATTACAAACCAATGTCAACTCACATATTAAACAGATACATGGTGGCGGGCCTCCTTGAACATATGGTTAACTATGTATCAGCGGGGTCCCGCGCCGTAGCCGAGTGGTTAAGGCAGGAAGCCTTGGTGCAGAGCTACGGGACTTGCGCTGATTCGAGTCTCCATGGGGGAAGAAATTTTCTCATGGTATTTCGGCCAGTATGGGACCGGTGCCCACCCAGCATCGTGAGGCATTTGGGTAGCTACAATAAGTAGCGGCTCCAGGTTGAGAAAACCAGCTATAACGGCTGGGGGACTCGACATGCTGACCAGATGTCACCCGACACTGGCTGATGATCATCTACCTCTGTGATTGACACATGTGGATATTAGGCTAGCAGCCGGTTGGTAGGCTAAGGGCCACCTAGGCCTGTCGCGCCACGAGTTATGTATCAGCGGGAAGTACCGAAAACAGTAAGAGACTGATGACAAATTCAGACCCTTTGGAGGGCGTTTCAAATCCCCTAACTCATCAGGTATCGATCCCGGGCCTCCGTGTCGGACCAACTGTATCGACTATGTCAAAGCGACTAACGATGAATGCTTGTTGCAACGTATAGGCCTACTTCTAAAAATATATTCAAAACTATCATACCGCAATTAAAATTTTCCTTGTTACAAGGAACAAAGAAGTTATTGCGTTTCGGAAGATTGGTAGTCGGCGAAAAAACGGTTAAAATGACACAGGGATGGGTATGGGAGAAGATTTCGGGGAATAATAGAAATGTTTGGAAGAAAGTTAGAAAGAGAATAATTGAGGGAATCAGACACAAAAATGTTACGAGTAACATTTTATCACAGACGGATTCACCTTTATTCCTCTCCACAATACTTTTATATTATTTTAGCTTAAAATATTAATGATTTTATGGCAATGTTGATGAAATTTTCTTTAGACCGTTTGAAAATTACCTCTTCAATTTATAGAATTTATTTAATGTTCTTTTTATTATATTTGTACAATTTTACATCTAATCCCCTCAGATAGAACATAGAGGCAGAGTGTAGCCAGAGAATATCATTCACCCTGCAGTCAGATATAAATTGTCCTGGTGGAGACAGAAGTACATTAATACACTGAGTGGGGATTATAGAAGTGCTATTATATGATTTCACTTGGATGGATGGGTCCCAGAATCTAAGAAGCAAGGCTTGCATTAAATCATGTCCTCTGTGGAATTATAGGGAAACAGGCAATACACAGGGTGAGTCAGGAGGAAAGGTACATGCTTCGAGGGGTGATAGTACTGGTGATTCTGAACAAAAAACTTCTAATACGATTATATGGCCTTTTCTCAACCGTTTCAGGGTAATTGAATGAAAACAATCAGGGACCAGAAATGTGCAGGTGACAGAAAATCAATATACTGTTATCTTAAGTTTTGTTTAATTGTTACGTTTCCTCACAAAAAATATTCAAACAATCCACCGCCAACTTTAGTGCATTTTGCTGATCTTGTAGACAGCTGTTGCGTTGCTGATCTGAGTACATTCGTACATTCCTTTACTTGAGCACAAGCTTGTAAAATACGAGCGAGAAGTTCCTCTCTTGTGTCCACTCTGTGCTTGTATACTTCGCTCTTAAGTCAACCCCACAAAACAATCTAATGATAGACGATGGAGTCTCAAAAAACAGAGCAGATAGATCAGACAAAGGGCGTACTCCAAGGTGACCCGTTGAGCCCCCTATTTTTCATAATAGCAACAGCAAAAGTACCCGCAGAGATAGAAACAGAAAACGTCAAAATCTTGGCATAAGCTGATGACATGGTGATTACATCCCAAAACATCCAAAAAGCTAAAACAGCGTTCGACAATCTCGTAACCTGGGCCGAAAAGAACGACCTCGAAATAAATGAGAAGAAAACCGTAAAAATGGTCTTCAGGAAAGGAGGAAGACTCGCAGCGAATGACTGCATTCGGTATAAGGGAGACGCACTGCAAAATGTAAACCAGTTCAAATATCTGGGTATCACACTGCAGAGCCGAGGTGACATCTTCGACAAGCACATCAAATAACGCGCCTTAGCGGCCAGAACAACAACGAACAGTATTAAAAACCTGAGTAAACTACCTCTGGAGACAGCAATGACCATCTTCAGCTTACAAATCGCACCAATCATGACCTATGGACTAGAAGTGATTTGGAAGAACCTAAATAAGGCAAACCTAGAGGAAATAGAGAAAGTCAAAGCACACAGTTTAAAGACAGCGCTTAGCGTATCAAAATACACGCCTTCACGCCTAACATACATACTAACAAAGGAACCCTTCTTCATAGAAGAGCTCCACCTGGACCTTCTCCTGCCGGCAACAGATGCCTACAAGGAAATGCTGAGGGATCTAAACGAGAAAAGAGAACAGATATGACCTAAGTTCATCGCAACGGATGCGATGATCTACAGGGAATGGACAGCAGCCAGATACGATCTGAGACACACCGTGACGAGAGTCGTGGTCCATGGTTTCCACCACAGGAAATGCACAACAATGAAAGCGCCATAACCCAGAAGAAAAGTGCAAGTGCAAACTATGTGTGTCGCACTGCGACCAATATCACCTATTACAGTGTAAAAACATAGGAACATCGAAAATAGACTTATGTAAGACGTGGAAATAATTTTTTCTACATGGCCATTGGCTGCAATAATACCTATTATTACAAACAATATAATGGGGGTAAGATCGGGCGATCTCGGTGGCCAAGAAATGTTTCCACCGCGACGGTCCAATGCCCAGGATACATTTTGTAGAGGTGCCGTTTCACTGGCCGTATGGAATGTGCAGGAGCTCGGTCATACTTAAAGTACATACGAGCTCGCGTTGCCAAAGGGATATCCTCCAAGTATTATAGTAACACTGTAGTACCGTACACTAAGACAAGCACTGTTGGACTGAGACTTGAGGTAAACAACTGCACCATGCGCAAGTGCATGTGTATTGAAACGGTTAGTAAAGACGACGCTACTTAACCTAATGTCATTTTGGTTGTATCTCGGCTATTTACAAGAGCAGCAAAATGCATTGAAGTTGGCAGTTGAGTGTTTGAACAAATTTTGTGAGGAAACATACACAATTAAACAAAACTTAAGATAACAGAATCATCATTTACTGTTACCTGCACTGTTCCCGTTCCTCGTTGTTTTCATCAAATTAACCTGAAACGGTTAAGAAAAGGCCATATGTAAATTAAAAGTATTTTTTTGTTCAGAATCGCCAGTAATATCACCCTTCAAAGCATGTACTTTTCCTCCTGACTCAACCTGTATAATGGGATTATGTAAAGATACAGAACAACTTAGATTGCAGTTGCTGCCGGAAATATTTCGCAAGTCAGATCATGTGTGATTGGCGTGTTGAGATCAATTACGGTAGATCAAGTGCAAAGAGAAAACGTCCTTTCGTACATTACAAAATTTGAGTAAGGGCTGAATCTGATCTTAATGAATTAATTTATATTATTGGCAATGAAATCTTCCAATATGGTAATGTTTCCGGTATTCAATCCTATTAATATCAAACTGTCTTGATTAAATAATATAATACAGTATTTAATGTGCGTGTGTGTGTGAGTGTGTGATTGTGTGGGAGGGTGCATATTAGTGAATATGCGAAGGTGTGTGTGTGTGTGTGTGTGTGTTCTTCTAATTTTGTTTTATAGGATAAAATTGAAATATTCAAAGGACGAAGCCACACTACAATGATATATATATATATATATATATATATATATGTGTGTGTGTGTGTGTGTGTGTGTGTGTGAATAAAAGAAGGAGATGAATGTCTCATATCCGATTTTTAGAGATTCCGAAGGCAATGAGGCTGTACCCATGAAAACATTTTTGAAGAAAGTGTTATACATCTTCATAGATCCTGTTTACTACACATTGACGATATATATATATATATATATATATATATATATATATATAATATATATATACATGTGTGTGTGTGTTCACACGCGTATGAACGCTGCAGTGGCAGAAAGTTTTTTTTTAATTTTCGGAATCAAACTCGACACGTAGCGGTTAATTACAAAAAGTAAGGCGGAGGTCGTTAACCAGTAAAATCGGAACATTAAAGCGTACAGGCTACCTCATTCATTCATTCATTCATAGTGTTCTGCTCAAGAACACGTCCTTCACTGCAAATTCAGCATTCTCCACTCTTTCCTTAACTCAGCTTTCCTTTTTGTATCTGCATACAAACCATTTATTTTAATACTGTCTATCATCTGGTGTATTCTTCTGCCTCTCACTTTCTTTCCGTTAACCATTCCTTCTAGGGCATCCTTCAGCAGGCAGTTTCTTCTTAGCAAGTAGCCAATCCAATTTCTTTTCCTCTTCTTTATGAGTTCCAGCATTGCTCTTCTTTCACCCACTCTGTCTAGCACATCTTTATTTCTTACTTTGTCTGTCCATTTTATACGTTCCATTCTTCTCCATATCAACATCTCAAAAGCTTCCAGTCGCTTTTCCTCATTCCGTCGTAATGTTCAAGTCTCTACACCATACAATGCTACACTCCACACAAAGCACTTCACTAGCCTCTTCCGTAATTCTTTTGCCAAAGGTCCGCAGAAAATGCTTCGATTCTTGTTGAAAGCTTCTTTTGCCATTGCTATCATCTGCTTTACTTCTCGACCGCAGTTCATGTTACTACTGATAGTACAGCCCAAGTATTTGAAGCTCTCCACATGCTGAATGGCCTCATCTTTAATCCTCATGTTTATCTTCCTTGGTTTGTTTCTTATAATCGTGGCCTTCGTCTTATTTATATTTATCTTCATCCCATAATCCTCGCACTTATCATTTAGTTCCATCAGCATGTTCCTCAGTGTCATTGCATTTTCTGCTAGCAAAGCCATATCATCAGCAAATCTTATGCACTTTATTCTTCTTCCTGCCATGTTTACGCCTCCCGTATTGCTGAAGAAGTTCTTCATTAGTGAGAACATTTTCAAACCTCGGCCAGTTGCAATTTTTGTTTTCTCGCAATGAAACTTGGTATACACGATTCAATTATCCAAATAAAAATATATATTCCGTAAACAAGCATTTTTATTATAAATTAGACTTGCTCAGTAACGTGCTTAGTTTACGAAATACCTTTTGAGAGTCTGTGTGCACAGTCATTGTAAATGTATGTGTGTATGTATTTTTTCGAAAACAAAATGTCAATAAATTCCAAATTAAATTACAGATATTCTCGTGGTGACGCCATGGTACCTTGTTTTTGTAAATTCTTGGTATTTCCACAATATATTTTCCAATTCGAGACCAAATATAATGAAGATGCCTACGATAGAATCCAGAACTAGTTACTGTGTTGCAGAATAAAATAAAGAGAGTAATAAAATTTAATTTACAACAAATTTAATCCACACTAATCATAATATAATTAACTGTCCACAGTTGAATTGATTCATTCAATGGAAGTAGTACAAGGATTAAATAGTAAACGTAACACAATCCTTTATCGTATTTCAGTTTTCATAGTTGCATTTCGTTATTAATCGTTTAAAGTGGCCACTCAGTTATTTATTTACAAAGAGGTTTACAATGTAATAAACCATTTTCCCGTACGCAAGGCTTTTTAAATTTTTATCTTCTTTCTCCATTCTTCTCTATCTTCCCATTCCAATTCTTAAAGAACCTATCTCCCTCTTACCTCTTCTTATATCATCCATTCATTTAAATGTAGGTCAACCACTTAGTTATCCTCATATAAATCCTCGCTCCTGATCCAATTCAAAGCGAATACAATCCTATGGTATAACCGGAAACATAATCTAGTAAGACACGCTATCATATAGAGACATCTAACCTTCAATTCATTTCCTAGGTTATCTTTTCTTTGCTTGTGCTTAGGCCTATCTAAAAAAATAATATTTAACCATAAGGCAAGATTACATTCTAGTACAATTTGAAAGAGAACTGAAATAAGAGATTTTTCTTCCAATATTGACTATATATATATATATATATATGCGTGGAAAGCAACGAGAAGGTACCACAACTACAAAAATTCCCTAGTAAAGGTGCAATCATAGCATGAAAATGCTATGATTGCAGTGAAGGGCCTGCCTTCGGTCAGAATTACTATGGATGGATGGATATATGGTATTACATTAAAGATATATTTGTTCTTTCTTTATCTTAGTTTAACCTCTTTATTTTTAGGTACTTTAACAAGATTGGGCCTTACATGGACATGATTAGGTAGAGGATTTTGTACTCATGATCACACATACTTTTTGACCACGAAGGACAGGGTGGGCCATCCTGGATGAGTGACCAATTCAATTCCAGTGCCACCTCAGAGTAAACAAGAACATTTAAGTCAAGACACAGTATTCACTCATACAATAATACTGAACAAGGTGAATATGATTTGGGACACTGATGGCCAATATGGTATTTGTAGAGTATTTAACCTTAACATTTCTTGACATTTGCCTCACAGGTGAGGTAAACCTCCGAAAAATATTTCATCCAGGAAAATTGTCCCGAATTGGGATCGAACCCGGGCCCGCTATATTTGAGGCAACGATATCATCACTAGACAGCAGCGCAGCAGAGGACTTTGAGTTACTTTGCAGAACAAAACGTGGGGAAATGTCAGATGAAAACAATGGCGCTGTAATCACAAAGAATTACTCTCATATAGGTTCTAAAACCTACATTCTTTTTCCACTTTATCCCTATTTTATTCTCCACGGGAATTAGTAACTAGTTTGTATTTCCGTCTCTCAATAGAAATGTATTCGGTTTCAATTTCGCTTTAATGAGTGTAACTTAGTTTTCCAGCTGAATTCACGGAATTGAATTGGTTTATTTTACATTTCTATTTGGTAATTTAATCTTTAGAGCACGTCACTATTGGAGAGATCTAAAGTGCAGCAATAATTATGCGTGTTTGTGTTTCCTGTTTATATCTATTGTTGTTATAATTAAATTTTGACATTTAGCGATGAAGGCCAAATATAAAGCGCTAACGTATAAAGTTAGAGGTCTCCGGTTCAAAATCCCGGTATAAGCGTTTATTTTTATTTTTTCAAGTCATATTTGGCCTTCATTACTAAATTTCAAAATGTAATTATAACATCGAAATGAAGAACCATTACTGCTATAAAGTAAATATTCTCTATAAATGCTTACTTGTTATATAAGCCACAACATGACAGAGCGACCGATGTTCCGCTGCCTCTCTTGATTGAGAATCATATATATCCATCCAAAGTAATTCTGCACGAAGGCAGGTCCTTCACTGCAATCATAGCATTTTCATGCTATGCTTTTCAGCTTTACTAGGGAGTTGTAGGTGTGGTAGCTTCCCCTTGCTTTCCACACCGGTGAAGGATGATGATAATGATAACGATGATGATGATGATGATGGCCATATGATTTCGGGGACAGTTTGGGCCTTAAAGTTTTCTTAACATTTGTCTTACAGGTGAGGAAAAATCCCGATGAAAACCTTACCAGAAAAACTGTCCCGACCGGGGATCGAACCCGGGCCTGCTGCGTGACAAGGCAGCACGCTACCTCGAGACCACAGCGGTGGACAATCATATACATAAGGAAGGAAAAATAAATATTTGTGCTGCAATGCCAGACTGACGCTGCTGGTAGTGCGCTAACATATAAAGTTAGAGGATCGGGTTCAAATCGTGGTTCAGGCGTCATATATACATGATATGAAAAGAAAAATTAACACTTGAACCGATATTTGAACCCGGAAATACATAGGCTATCTTAATATATAAAAATTACGTGTCACTTTGTTTGTCCGCGATGGAATCCTAAACTACTGAACCGATTTTAATAGAATTTTGCACACTGTGTGCTGTTTGATCCAACTTGAGACCTACGGTTGTTTATAACTAAATTTATAGTCGCATTATTTTTTATTGCAAATTATTTGTTTATTATTTAACAAATAATTATAATTATCTGTGAGTTCCATACGATTCTCAGAGATGACGGTGTAAGGTGATTGGTTTATTATTTAACCAGGTGGCTGTGCTTTTTGTTGCAACCGCGAATTTCAATTGAATTACAAATATTGATTATTTAATAATTTAAGTGTGTTCAGTGTTTATTTTATTTTCAATATATTGATAATATTAATTTCGTGTGTAATTATTATTTTTAAGTAATCTGGCTGAAAGACAGCAACTTAATTTAAATTTAACTGGACCGAGAAGGGACATTGAACAACATGACGAATCAGTTCTAGAGACCATGAATGATGAGATATCAAGTGAATTTCCGCAAATTGGTATAGGCCTATGTGACATAAATCTTACATTTAAGAATAATGTCAATTTAAAAACATATGAAGGTCCTAAGGAACGGAATAACAGAACAATAAGTAAGTCAAGTAAGTCTGTTAGTTATAATAATATGCCTAATATTACAGAAACAATCTCCATGCCTCAATTAAATGAAAAACAAGATGACTATATCACAAGATGATATTACTATACAGAGACTTCTTGATGATGAGAATCCAAACTGCCAAGTTCGTAGAAAAAAACGAAAGTATAATGAAATCAGCAAGCCTCCTCAAAATATTCCATCAATAAATGTATATAATCCTTATGATACACTTATGGATGCTACTGAGAATGCAGACAACATAAATTCATCTCAATCAACAAAACCATACGGAAAAATTAACGTAAAAATAGTTAAAGGCGATACGAAGTTCGCCGGGCCATCTAATATATATATATATATATATATATATATATATATATAATTTTCCCCACATTCGATATTTTTATCCTCCCTCTTTTTTTGAAGTCTTACCGTACCTCACCATTGTAATTATAAGCCAATACAATGCATTTATTTTACTTCATGAAATACGGAATCAATCGGCATACCGAGGCGGTTAAATACGTTTATTTTTAATTTAAACATGCTAATTTTTTTAGCAAAATCACAACACGTTTAAAAATATATAAATGTTTTTGTGTGTCAGTTATATAACTTTTACCACTTCTTACTCGCTGATATATGTAGGGAAATAAGCATAAATATAATAGTTTTGCTAAGTAACTGTCGTATGGGAGCATCTATTAATTTAAATGTATAGAGATATACAAGTTTGAGAAGTTTTTGTATTAATACAGTAGTCTATCATATGATGAGGGTCAAAATAAAACATGGAAAGAGCAACTTTCATTCCGATTAAACGTTTACGTCAGACTACATCCATTCAGACGGGATCTAATCAGAAGAACTGGGTTAGTTCACAAGATAAGCTCTAAATGAATTCCAAACCAATTTAAATTTTCCACAAGTAAAGAACAGAAATATTTACGATAATCAGGTGACTAATTATATTATAATCATCATCATCATCATCATTATCTATGCAAGTATTACGCCGTGTGGCCTGTTACGGTCTCAAAGAGGAATTTTTGCATCCAGCGCGTTTTTGTACGTCCCAGCGATCTTTTGCCTGGGGACAGTAACGAAGCATGGCTTTTAGAATTCTATGAGACGGCATTCGTTGAAGATGGGCTATCCAGTTGTTCTGGTAGTGTTGTATATGGTGAAGAATGGGTTCTATATCCAACTCTTCCATATTTCCTAATTTCTTTTAAGGTCCCACTTTGTATAGCCTGCTGTATAGACTAATTATATGACATTATTATATAACTTCTTCTTTATCTCTCATTCATAGGTACTCGCCACACGCCACCCGGGGCGAATATTATATAACTCTTACGCATATTAATTTGAAGTTGAGCATTTATTTCATCTGTCATGTACATGTTACCTGTTGTCTAATAATTAATTTTTCTCTATTTATTTAATTTTATACTATGTCATTAATAATATTTTCCTCGTTATTTTATATATCTTGTACATATTATATATTTAATTCGTTAAATTTAGACTAAATCAAAATGCATTATAAATATTAATTTATTGTATTTATAACATGTAATCGTTTATGTATATTGTAATTTAAATGTAAGACTTTTTTTGTATTTTTTAAAACCTGGTTCAGTGGCAGACAAGGCCTTAAGGCCTTAACTTTGCCAGGTAAAATAAAGCTATTATTATTATTATTATTATTATTATTATTATTATTACTGCAACTTACAACAAAAACATTTTTGAATTGAAAATGAAACATTCTAAAGAGCCTAAATAATTTCAAAGTTAGTTCAAAAGCATACGTTTTTATTGTAAAAGAGGACCTAAGTCATATCTAAGACAAGTGAATAATATAATTGTATAATATAATGAGGTGACTTATTGCATGACAATATTATAGAACTATTTACAAACAATATCTTGAAATCTATCATTTCAACCGTGTTGCATAATGTAACTTTAAAAAGATAAAAATTGAAAATGAAACATTCTCGTTTCACTTGATTTGTCCTTAAACAGATGTACAGTTAAAACAGAACTTTTGTTGCCATTTACAAAACCGAAATCATTACGATGTTCTTGTGGACAATATAATAATTTTACTGTCTGCGAACTAATAATTATATCCTTTATGAAGAGTACAGGAAGTCACTTTTATTTTATCGAAATGGCATTTAAGGTGTCATTAGATTCTCCATGGAAAGCACTATCATTTGAGACCTTGAATATTAAAATGGGCCATGTCCATTATTTCATATGCCGACAAAACAAGATTCTTCTCTAAATGCTGGTTTAAATAATATACTATGAATAGTAATACAAAGAACAAATATGTTATTAGTTTTAATAGATAATTGGTAACTCTATAAACATACAATTATAAACATAAATCTACATAAATACACTCACTTGTAAATGAATCAAAAGTAGACAAGTCCTAGTTTAATGTTCAAGGGTTCATTTAGAAGTGTGAAACAGTAAAATATACAGTTTAGTCACGAGTCTATTTAACTGCAAAGTTTGACACACAGGTACGGAAGTATGAATGTTGTACAACTATAAGATGTTTTCTAGGTTTCAAGGAAAAAGTGACTTGACTGTTTTTATTTTACTTTTTCTGTACCCTTCACATCTTAAGTCATAATATTCTCTCGATTCATCCACATTCATTTTAACATTCTCTGTTGATTTTGCTCAATTATGCAGAACATGAAATGCATGTCTGTAGACGATGATTCATTATTTTCGCAAACACCAGCCTCTTCCTTTTCTTTTGATTTCACCATCATTGTCATCTTTCAAAACTTTTATCAACATCTCCAAATCCTCTTGATAAATTTCCCTTCATTCAGTATCAGTTGGATGTTCTAAGTTAGATTTATCATAAGTAATGCCACGAGTGATTTCCAATTCACGACTCACGAAGTGAGGAGTGAATTTATCTAGAGAATTTGGAAATCAAGAGTGGCAATTGTTAGAACTATTTAACGAATAAAATTAAGCTGTTTACTCACAAATCATTATTTAACTATAGTTATTTTAAAATATTTATATATTTAAAGTAAACGGCGATGTTTGAAAACAAATGACAAACGATAGGTACGCTTCATCTGCTTCTTTAGTTTATCACTGCAACAGATCATACTATTTTTTGCCAAAGGAACGCAATATTGTAAGAATGCTCTCTAGTGGAAAAAAAAATGAAACACATCAAACTGTATATTAATTCATTTTTGATGTATGATGTAAATATGACAATTATATTTTTCTGGATTGTTACCTGGGAAAAAATACATTTAAGAAAGTGCAAACAGTGGTTTCTTTTTTTGGTGGTATAATCAATTGCTACAAATGTTTTTATATTAACTCCCGCATGCGGCATGTGTTGACATTCATGCACTATATATACAATCTGGTAGCCGTATTTCTCACAGCCTCAGTCACTGCAAAATAATGGTCAGACCTGTTCAGAATATTAAAAAGGATGAGCTTTCTTTAATATGGTAATTATAACACTGATAAATATTTCGTGAAACACGACTCTGATTGGTTGTAAAACAGAAATCATTGAAACGTGATTGGTCATTGACTCCCATTTGGGGTATGAGTTAAATAGTCTACATTATTTTCTAAGATACCTGACGATTTACCAATCAGTTGTGGCAGTACCTTTTTCCATGCATTTATTACATTGTCGCCAGATATTTCACATCATGTCAATATAGTATTTTGTATCGTAATCTAAGAGAAATTCCTTCTGGATAATCCGGTATAAGTCAGATTAAAAATCCTGTTACATTGACAACTAAATCCTCGACTGTGTGGCTCGTAGCCTTAACCAACTACGTTACATGGTGCCCTTGCAGGATGAGTAGAACTCCCAAACATAGGGTCTCAGAGATCGTTTTCATAGTATCATAACTTTTTTTTAACAAAAATTCAAATAAACTCACAAAAATACTAGCATTTAAATAATAATGTAATTACAATTTTATATACTTTTCAATTTTCTTTATGTATTTATAAGACTCATTAATATTCCAGTTTTCCTTCATTTTATAATTACTTTTATTGAGAAATTTATGTTTTTACTTTTTAGTTAAAATATGTTTTTATATATTTAGTTATGAATTTTATTTTGATATCAAAATAAATACTTTAAGGCTCAAATAGTGTCAGAACACCATTTGGCCATCATAAACATCCTATCATAATCACCTTGTTTAGTATTAAGGCAGGTGTGAATGGTGTGGCTTGTTTTAAATGTTCGTTCTGTCTAGAAGGTAGTCTCGATTTCAGCTGATCCCTCATTTGGGGAGGTCCTACATGCTCTTATGTGATCAAATATATTTGTAAGTGATCCAAAGTTTAAACATTCTTTCTCAATAGGTCGTGTACCGCAAGGACCGTGTGGCATGGTACATGTAAAGGTACCTAAAAGGGAGAGTTAAACAAAGAATAATGAAGAAAAGGCAGATTTTTAATTTGGCGACTCTTATTATCTACAATATGTATTTATTCTCAGATGGACGTCAAACATTGTAAGCCCTGAAAAAAAATCCATCAAATTGCCCCGGCTACTTTTGAATTTGCGTACCCATCAAATCCAGATACTAAAGTATAAGCCACGAGATTATTGGAAGAGACAAATAGATCATTAAAATATTGATCCTACTTCAATTTAAAGTATAATTACAAAATTAACGGTAATTTGTTTAGCAATAAAAGGGAGTTCCGGACTAATCGAAAACAAAACCCCGTTACACACGCCGCGGCGGCCGGCCATAACAACCGACGATACGCCCTGCATTTAATTCAGTACTAATACACAATGTACAACGAAAATTGCCATATGAAATTGAGAAAATTACAAAAAAATAATTACGTACCTTTTCATATGAGATGTTGGAAATTTTATCCGCATACGATTCATATATAAAATTCTATGTTGTAATGCGAAAGTATGTAGAGGGATTATGTAAACTATAGCAAAGCAATAATACAGAAATAAATTTAATACTACTTTTAGCACTAAACAGAAATAACATTTCATACGAAACACTTAAAGGCAATACCAGACTGAAACAAAACCGCTGTTAGACTGACTGAATGACTCCCGGGCTCCTACGAAAGGCCGCAATGCCACGGGGTAGGTTATCATTGGTTGCTATCGCCGGCCGCCGTGCACGGGGCAACTCAACAGCCAAAGTTACTGTAGTTATATTTGTGTGTCCTGTGGATTTTGTAGTATAATGATTTAATTTTACAATATTATGAAATGACGATGAGAAAAAGAGAGATATTTAGTTTCATCATCATAAAACAAGTAAAAAATCATACCCAGGTTAAAAGCCACGTGATTTGAAACCAGCGCCTTCGTAAGAAGTGCCTCAAATACTACTATCTGAGCCAAGTCGCTCGATTGTAAAATAAATATTGATGAGTAATGTAATAATTACATATGATGCGAATTTTTCCTTATGAGTAAACTGATTAAGCTGATGCATGATAAAGAACATGATTAATAATCATTAATCATTATCTGATTATTAAGAATTACGTAGTGAGTCATTCACCTGGTGAGTGTCAAATCTGAGGTGGAAATGGGGTGACTTTAATGATATAGTGGAACAGAAGTCACGAAGCATAGAATTATACAGTATGACAAGGATCGATAACACAACTTCGTGTATTTGATACGTTTCTTTGCTCGTATCAAACATGTCCATCAGCAACTTTAAATGACGATCCATTAATAATCACGATAAAAAGCCAACCCTTTTAAGTCACGCTTTGTAACTTATAAATTTTAAGTAACTCGCTGACACTATCGAACCCATAGGTTCATGGCCGCGTGTACGTAAACTCTCCGTATGTTCCTATCGGGAGCTAATATTTTCTAATAATCTCCCATATAATCTACTTCCCTCAAATCATCGTTAATGTTATTCTCCCACCTCATTATAGGCCTACCACTGGGTTTTTTCCTTTTGGTTTTTCTATAAAACGTTCCCATACCCCGTTTGTAACTTATAACGTATATTTTTCACTTTCGTTTCTAAGATAAAGGATGAATTACTAATGTTATCGATTTTTCACAAGTACGGTCAAATTAAACACTGCATTTATAAATTAACGCATAATAATTGTGTGTATAAACATTTAATAAGGTTTAACCAAATGTCCATTTAAATGAAAGTTCAGTTAAATATTTATTTCAGTTTATTTAATTATTAAAAGTAGGAAATGGCTAAAATAGCATTTAGATATTTAATTTTTATTTATAGACATTTTATTAACTCTATGATGAAATTAGTACAAACATCATATTCAGCAGGCATGTAAATGAAGACTAAAATGTTATAATGCAAATTTCATCAAAATAATTAGGGTAACAGTTAATTATTTTATAATGGTGCTTACATAGTCTTCTTCTTCTTCTTCTTCTTCTTCATCCAACCAAGTCTTAAGCCTACAGGCCTGTTACGATCTCACTGATGAATTTTGTATCCAGCATATCCTTGTCGACCCAGAGATCTCTTCCCTGTTGGATATAACGAGGCATGGCCAAGCTTACATAGTGTATATTAAATTTCCTCAAAAATAACTAATGGTTCTGTAAGTTTTCTATTTATAAATTAGACTATTTTTGTGTTTTCAGAAAAATAAAAAATACTGCAGTCATTGAATTTTAAATATAAATTTTAAAATATACTCTATATCTGGAAATAAAAATATTACGAACGGAATAAACATTACTTTAAAACCATATTGGGTGTCTTAGGTAGTTGATGGAAATGAGAAAATCTAGTGAAGTATGTCCACAATCGCAAACCTCGCTAAAAGGTAATAACATGCAGGAGGTAGATAAAATAATGTAAACAACCTTCCAAATCGACATTATTATAATAGTGTAGTCAATGCTCTTAAAATTCATTACAAAGCACAGTAAACAATAAAACATGTACCCGAAATATCAGTAGTCCTGATCTAACAGCTGATGATGGAACATATTCCAAAAGGGCGAAAAGGTGTTTTAAAATACATTTTAGTTAGAAGGGAATTTTCAACCATTGCATGCTGAAACCTGTCTTCGGATTTCTTCCAGATAAGTATTGTGATGTACCAAGGCCATGTCCAAAAAATCTGCCACTTTTAACTGCAAGGGACTAAACTCTAGCAACAAATCTCTAATTAAAACTATAAGGTATTAATACAACTCCTGAAATGATTGATTGATTGATTGGATAAATCTCAGAGTTAAATATATATCCATTGGATGAGAAAATCAGAGAATATAGAGAGAAATGGTTTACACATGTGAAAAGAATGAATGTATCAAGATTACCAAGAGCAGCATTCAACTACAAGCCAAGAGGTTCAAGGAATGTAGGAAGGCCAGTGAAAAGATGGACAGAACAACTGTGAGGCGGAACAGGCAATTTGCCTAGCCCGTGAAGTGAAGAAGAAGAAGAAGAAGAAGAAGAAGGATAAATCTCATTATCTGATGTCCGAGCCGCGTTCTGCCTCACTACAATCCCCTTTTACACACGCAGGAAGACCATTTGCTCCGCACAGTGGGTTGCCATTGCTGGACTTTTGGCTTCGATTTCTGTACCTTGCAGTTAAAAGGCAGACCTTGGTACATCACAACGCTTCTCTGGGACAAAGGTAATTTCTGCACGCAATGGTTGACAGTTTCCTTGTTGGTTGAGGATGACAGATCTCAGGTACGAGTTTTATTGTTTTAAACTTTTATATAATGTGGCACAATTAAACGCACTTAATTGAATAAGACTATAAAAGGAACTATTTTGAAGTTTTACAAAGTATTGGCAGTTCCATCTCTTATCTATGGATGTGAAACCTGGACATTAACAAAGGCAGATCGTAAACAAATAGAGGCTGCTGAAATGAAGATGTTGAGAGCAATAGCAGGATACCAAAGGACCGATAAAAAGAAAAACGAAGATATGAGAACAGAACTTAATATATTTAATCTCTGTGAAAGAATAACGTATTACCAAAATGCTTATCTTCAGCACGTATTACGAATGAATGAACAGCGCATACCAAGAAGAATGTATAATTATAAACCAAAAGGGAGAAGAGCGTTGGGAATACCATTGAAGAGATGGAAGGACCAATTCGACCTATAATGAGATCGGAACAGGCCATTGGGCCTAATCCTTGTTGTTGACGACGACGATATAATGTTCTAGGATCGCCACTATTTTTGTAATAGCTATAATTCTTAATGGAATTATTTCAGACAACTTTTATTCTTTCAATGTTAATATTATTCGTTTTTTAAACATCTTAATGATGGACAAATTACTCGTATATTTGAACAGAAAAATATACGCTTAGACTGGGGTTTGAACCCAGGACCTTTGACTCTCTATGTCAATGCTCTTCCATCTGAGCTACGCGTTTAGATTGGAGGCCTAGGTAGCTCAGATGGAAGAACATTGACATAGAGAGTCAAAGGTCCTGAGTTCAAACCTCAGTCTAGGCGTATATTTTTCTTTTCAAATATAATTTGTCCATCATTAAGATGTTAAAAAAAAATATTAAGAAAGAAGCACTACTGGCTTTATAAGTAATGTTTAAATTCCCAATAAAATGTCTTCTTAATAATGACGCCGCCATTTGCAAAAATCTTAGCAACAGCTCGTAGCATTTGGGGTTAGGGAATTAACTATGTATACGAGAAAAATACGCGTTTAGATTGGAGGCCTAGGTAGCTCAGATGGAAGAGTTTTGACATAGAGAGTCAAAGGTCCTGGGTTCAAACCCCAGTCTAGGCGTATATTTTTCTTTTCAAATATAATTTGTCCAACTTTTATTCTATAGTGTTCTGTCCCAGGGCAGGTCTCTCAATGCAATCATAGCATTTTCATGCTATGCTTGCAGCTTTACTAGGGAATTATAGGTGTGGTAGCTTCCCGTTGCTTTCCACACCAGTGAAGGATGATAATGGTGATGGCCAGATGATGCTCGGGGATCTTTTGGGTCTTAAAGCTACCTGACATTTGCCTTACAGGTGAGGAAAACCCCCGGAAAAAAACCTCACCTAGGATGCTTGTCCCGACCGGGAATCGAACCAAGGCCCGCTGCGTGACAAGGCAGCGTGCTACCCCGAGACCACAGTGGTGGATTTAGGAATGTGTTATTTGGGCACGTTATATCATTCTTCATGGAGTGTTTCTTCTATCTCTTTAAGAAAGGAAGGATATGCAAATGTCTTTACTCTAGTATCCAAATATTCATCATATTGCGTCAATAATATTCAGATGTTGAGATTGAGGTAGCCGTAGTAGAGGTCTGACTTCTCCTTTATTCTCCTCATACCAGTCTTCAATATAATCAGTAGTGTTAGTATGGGACTTTCATCTTGAAATATAACACTGTCTGAGATAATAAGTGAAAATTGAGTACAATAGTCTCCTACAATGCCCTCATAAAACTTGGCAGTCTTTTTTCATTTACTCTGATAATAGAAAATACAGAATACCAGGATATTGGTGTCCAAACCATTGATGTCCCTCCACCATCTATACAGTCTCAGTTGTAAGCTTCATTTGTTGTGAAATAAAATAAATTTAAAATGTACTTTCTTAGGTCAGAGCCATCGTCCTGAATTTATAAAATATGTGTGCTTTTTTTTTTGTCTGAAAGCCTTTCAGAATCTCTATTCCATCTTCAGCAGGTCTTTCTTCGCTACATTACTTGATGTTCTCGTACAACACTACATTAGGACCAGCATCGAGAACATCAAGTAATGTAGCGAAGAAAGAGCTGCTGAAAATGGAATAGAAAATCTGAAAGGCCTTCAGACAAAAAGCATGCATATTTAATAAGTTCAGGACGACGGCTTTGACGTAAGAAGGTACATTTTAACTTTATTTTATGACTTTCCACATAAACGGTTTTTAACAATGCACTTTTTAGTATTGATTCTTTTGTTGTTCTCCAGATATATATCTACTAATTGTACAGAAAAGTGTAAATTTTGTTTCATCAGAATAGTATTTGATTAAGAATGTGATGTTTAAATGCACTATTTTACAATTTTACGAGTTTGGAAAATGGAACATTACATAAACGTGTACTGCAATGCACATAAATAGACGAAGGCTCGCCAAAATATGAATAAATCCTAGAAAACGTCATAATTTTGTAAGTAAATAGGCAAGAGTAATTAACAGAACCATGAGAAAGAAAATCATATTAGAAAAATGTATTTTTAATATACGTGATAAAATTTGTATTTTAATTTGTCAGTTGAGAATGCTAATTGAAACGGGTTGGATTTGTTTCATTGTTACAAAAATAATGCAAATGGCTGATTAATCCTTTAACTGGCAATTTATTGTACAGGCTAAATCAATTGGTTCGATATTATTAATGAAACAGAACAAAACGAACGAGTAGTAATAACTTAATAATAACAGTCATGCGTGATTTTTTCAGTCCACATTTAAATAACTGGCACGATAAATTAGTACTTGTTATGACTATCGGCTGGATAATCGCTCAACCATCAACTTGAAAACTATATCAATGGGCTGAAGAGGGAATTTAAGTCCTAAAGCAGCCGGAAGAGACAGGCCACGGGCCCTGAACGTTGATTACTCCTGGCTGCCGAGTGTGCACCCAGATTAAACTGAGTGTGCGTTCGGCGCACAGTGTGCTACTTTAACAATCTAGGGGGATTTAATTCAAAATTTCAAGGTTAATTAATAAAAGTGATATTTTGTAATTTACATGTAAACAAACCTGTTAGCATATACGTGTAATTATTTTGTTCCTAGGCATGCGCAGGGACTCATAAATAACACAAAAGTCACGCGCAGATGCGTAATTTGTCTTATTGAGTAGTTTGATCTGTCGAGCTACTTTGTGTAGAGAATAAAGTCGGTTTACATGTTACTGTGATGTTTATGTTTGGTTTAGGGTTCTGTTAGTTACGTAAGGTAGGTTTCATCTGTTTGGATTTACAAGAATGTTAATATGAAAGAAGACTTTTAACTGTGTTCCAATTTAAGTTTATTATCCAGATATTTTAGACTAGAACTTTCTTATATGGACGTATATGGCCTTCTAATTGCATTATTTTTATTCATTGACATCCCTTCTGTTGGAAACAGAAAAAAAATGGCGTTCATCTGCGTTTCATATGCTTATTCTTCTTTGTTTCACAATGGTTCCCCTTACTACCCGGCACGCAATTTTTAATCTTGGTCCGGAAATAATATATGGGAACATTGTGATGCAGTGCATGAATTTGTATTTAAACAAATTAAACATGCGACGGTCTCTGATATCGTTAATAAGAATTTAAAGGCCTAAATGAGAAGTGTGTGTCAGCAAATTGAAGTAAGGTGGAACAAAAGTTATCGTCATCGTGGTAGATTCCTGGAAAATTATTCAGTCTGGCTACAAGAAAATATTAATTTTCCCGTGACCGATTGTCAATCTCTGCCTTCTACTTCTACAGACATAACTGCCTTCTAGTTCTGGTAGGCTATCAAAATCATTCGAAGAATGTTGTGAAAAGACGAAAAGGTGGAAGCTTAGAGAATTAATTCGGTCAACAAGCCTAGAATAAATATCTACTACTGCTGAAATAAAGTTGCGTGATAAGGGAAAGAAAAATACTCTGCTGTAATAGTCAAAGAATTATCCCTTGCATCACCTTCACGAGGCACCAAAATGAAAAAGAGTCGACGGCAGTTTTTAGATAAACCGAAGAGTTTGTCAGCTGATCGAGCGAGCCCGAGCGATGATGATGAATTTCAACTCATCACTATATAAAGACTAAAGTTGAGAATAGGAAGAAGTACATTCAGAACAGATTCAAGAATGAGATAGGTCTACTGGTGGATATGCCAACACAACAAACAGGAAATACGAATAATGGAAACACTGCTCGTCGACTTATCAGAAACAACGAAAAGACTGTCCAAATAACAGGTGTCAATTTTGAGCTAATTCGCCGTTTTCATGTCATATTAGAGACAGTGAGCTGTAGGTATTCCATAAATGCTGATACTTTTGGAAAGTATGCTGATGAAACAAGACATCTGCATTTGAAAGAATACAGTTGGTTTTATATGCCAAGCAGTGGGCACAAAATTTTATGCCACGGCAAGCTTGTTATTACCTCTTGTATTCTTTCGATTGCTCAACTTTCGGAAGAAGCACAAGAAGCAAGAAACAAAGATAGTAGAAGATATCGGGAACATTTCACAAGAAAAACTTCGAGGGTCGACACAAACACCTATACTTCCACAGACTTTCGATATTCTTCTGATCCTTTCTTGGCCAACTTCAGACATAATCCTAAAAGAAAACACGGAATAATTAAACAGGAAGTTCTCTCATTGCTCTCAGCACCTACTTTAGATACAGAGGCAACAGATTCCGATAAAACTGACTAAGATTAAACAGATTAATATTATTTTAAAACATTACTATCTGTCTTTTTTCTTTATATTATGTGCAAAATAATGAGAGTAAAAAAAAATATAACATATTTTTCTGTAAGAAATGGAAAAACAATTGTTTTTTTTTTTTAATTTATGGAATAATGACAATATAGAAATCATAATATACTGTCTAATAAATAGAATACCTATTTTTAAAACAATGATATTAAAAAATACTTAATACATCTATATGTTCTTAGAAATACAGAATCATTTGTATTTTATTACATTTGTAAAATGACAAAAAATTATAGATTTTGCAAAAAAAAGTAATATTTAAGAATTTTTAATTTGACAAATAATGATAAATAATTCATAATAATTATATGTTTTGTGTATGAAATAAAATACCAGTTGTTCTCTATGATACGTGAAATGTTTATATTAAAAATATATAATATAAAAATATAATATACACATGTGACTTTTTTCATTTGTAAAATTGCGATAAATTAAAATTTTTTTTTAAAGAAATGCAATATATATTTGTATTTTATAATATGTAAATCAATGATATATTATTCAAAATAATAAATTGAATGTTTTGGTAAGAAATAGAAAATAATTTGCGTTAATTAATCTTGTAAACTATCGGGAATAAAATATAACATAACAAAAATTATTTTTTATGAAAAATATTAGTAGAAACAATTGAAATTGCCAAGATCGTTATCCAGATAAGTCCCGCGCCGTAGCCGAGCGGTTAAGGTAGGAAGCCTTGGCGCAGAGCTACGGGACTTGCGCTGGTTCGAGTCTCCATGGGGGAAGAAATTTTCTCATGGTATTTCGGCCAGTATGGGACCGGTGCCCACCCAGCATCGTGATGCATTTGGGTAGCTACAATAAGTAGCGGCTCCAGGTTGAGAAAACCAGCTATAACGGCTGGGGGACTCGACATGCTGACCACATGTCGCCCCTACACTGGCTGATTATCATCTACCTCTGTGATTGACACATGTGGATGTGAGGCCAGCAGCCGGCTGGTAGGCTAAGGGCCTTGTAGGCCTGTCGCGCCAGGAGGAGTTATCCAGATAATGTTATAAGTGGCACAGAAGACAATAAAGACTGAAAATAGTAAAATTCTCGAGCCAGGAATTAAATCCCCCTAGAATCGTCAAATATCACTATGTGCGGCGGTCCGGGGGCAATGGGTATGGGTACATAAAGGGCGGCTCTGCTCTTCCAACCCAAAGTCTAGTCTATTTTACCAATTTAAGGGTTAAACATTCATAAACAGCACTGGGTCTATAGTACCGAAACGCATGAAGTTAAGAAAGCATGTGATAGGTTGAGGCGAATGGAAGATAAAGCGTAGGGTTACCAGTTGCCTCAAGATGTAAATATTGAGTCACAGTAGGGCACAAAATAAATGTTTACACTAAAAATGTGTATATATAATTTAAAAAATAAAATTCGTATCTGAGATCTCGGTAGTCCTCTACTTGATGAAATATTTTTAAAACACTTTTAAGGGTTTCGGAAGAAAATGTTCCATCTTCAACTCCTTAAAATGTCCTTTGTTAAAATTTTGCATAGAGGATTCAAGTCATTGGGCGTATTATGGTTGAGTAGGTTTATGTTCTTTGCTTCTTTTAATATTTCAATTTCTTTGAGGTTGTTAATTCTCGAGTTATTACTCTCTCCCTCTCTCTATCTCACTGTAGGACTAATAATACGTTGTTGATAATGTTGAATTGGTGGTCTGTTTCTATTACATGTTTGCCAAAGGTTGAGTTACTCCATTACTAAAAGTATATAAAATACTGGCTCTTCCAACTCTTTTGTTTGGTAGTGAAGTATGGCCATTGAAACAGAAGGATATACAGATACTTAGATCTGCTAAAATGAGATGCCTTCGGAGGACTGCAGGATACACACTACTAGATCACAAAAAATGAAGACATCTTAGAAGAATTACACACGGAACCTTTAAAAAACAAAATTTCTGATTACAAGTCAAAATGGATACAACACGTTCATCGAATGGAAGATCACAGGATACCCAAACAAATGTTAAGCTATCAACCTGAAGGAAGAAAAAGACCAGCACGTCCACTAAAAATACTTTTGGATGATGTTTCTCTTGAGGCCGAAACAGGTCAACAAATGGCCTAAATTCGTGAATGTACTATGATGATGATAATGATGATTTACCCCAAAATTATATATACAATCTTAAAATGCTCATTATATATTGTATTAACATTTCTTGTTGTTCTGCCAATAAACAATTTTTCAGAACTGTTGGATTTTGGTTTGAACACACCTTTGTTTTCATATATGTCTCCTCAATTTTAATTGAAAGTATGTTATTTTATTTATATTTTTATCGCGTTTCTTAATAATTTTTGCCAGTTTTGTATTTCAATTTGTATGTAGGCCTATGTTAACGTTAATCACTTACTATTACTTTCGTCAATTCCCTTGCTTCAGTTTGGTTGTATTCGTTATTTCTTCCCTCCTTTTTTTACTAGTTTATTAAAAATTTCTTAGTTGCATTGTATATGGTCGTATGCAGCATCACCTTATCCCATGGGTGATGCCATGTATAGGTCAACTCCGAGCATTCCAAACGTTAGTGTTGGAATGTTCGAACAGTGGACCGAGGTCCATTCATAACTGAAAGTTTATGCAGTGATTAATTTTTGTTGACATATATATATATATATATATATATATATATATATATATAGATAGATAGATTCGTATTTTATGTTGAGATAGTCCTAATAGCCTCAACATTCCATACGATCAAGTTAATTTTCAGCATATTCAGGAGGTGTCATTTTTTATCAGTTGTTGAATATTGTGACGCTTCTTACAGCAGCGTTTGAATTTCACAGGTGACGGCGAAAGTAGTAGTCTCGCATGGGTGGAAATTCGTGGGTCGTTGATTCGTGATTTGAAAGGCGCGCGTAGAACTCTTTATGGATCTAGCCCATTATCGGAAGGTTCTCTACTCATCTACCCTCCATGTCAGGAATGGTCGGTGTCAGAAACTTCTATACTAGAAAAATCTAGACTAGACGCAGAGAAATTTCCTTCCTCGGCTTATGTAACCTGTCGACAGGGTCGGAAGTCAGTTAGTTGTGAACCAATAGCGATACAGTGAATTGTGATAAGAATAAACTGTGGCAAGAGTAAGCATTAGAGAATGGTAACACTAAGTATGGCGAATAAACTGTAAAACAAGATTAATTATTGCAGCACTTAGTTAATGAATTATCACTGAAAGCTTGTGTGAACCGAATAATGTTATTGTGGAAGTTACGTGAATATCTGTTGTGATTATTACGAGAAACCGACGTGAGAACGACCCCCCCCCCCCCGGTAGCGCGCCACAATATGTTTGTACAGTATATGCTAAGATTAAATAATTAAGAATTATGAAATTTTACACAATGTGAAATAGAATAATGTAAAATTGCAAGGATTGAACTATTTTACGAATTAGTTTCCAGGGTACTTATGAAATTTTATATGGAAAAACAAATATTTAAACACAGAAAGTCAACAAAAATTTTATAAAGCATGTGTACGACCAATAATGACATATGTTGCGGATACAAGAGCAGGTACTAGCCAAACAAAACAACTTATGTGAAAGGCAGAAATAAATACTTTAAGAGCCATAATAAACAAAACAATACTTGGCAGAGTTCGGAACCAGACTGTGATGGAGGAATGCAATATCATAGATGTTGAGACATTTATTACAATAAGGAAAAGAGAATGGAATGCCCACGTGGACAGAGCTGACGATACAAGATTTATTAAAGCAACGGAGAACCTACGTTCTAGAGGAAAAGGAGAAGTGGGCAGAACCCTTAAGAGATGAAATGAGATGTAATCATCATTGATATAGTGTGTGTAAACATACAGGTATATGCCTATAGAAAATAAGAAGTAGAAGAATTTTCCAGATTCTGTCCCCAGCTACACTTTGGTCGTAAAGATCTCAACTCGTTTGTAAAAACCTCAATTTATAATACTTGTAACGTAAATAACTATTATCCATCGACTAATAAAATTTCGCTAAAATACGGACAAAAGATCTGAGTTTATGTTTACCGCTGCAGAGAGAAGATCTATCAGTTCATATCTAACTCTGTCTATGAAATACAGTGCTATGGAGAATATAATCAGTTTTCTTAAATACGGATAAAAGGAAGAATAGCGATTCTTTATTGATTTCTCTTCATTAGAAAATATAAATAATCTAATAATCATGAGTGATGTCACGAGTGAATTTACCTAGACGATTTTGAAATCAAGAGTGGTATTTTTTAAGACTATTTAATGAATAAAATTAAGCTGTTTACTAAAAATCATTATTTATATATAGTTATTTTAAAATATTTATATATTTAATGTTAACGGCGATATTTGAAAACAAATCAGAAATGTGTGGTTATGTTGCATTTGTTTATCCACTGCAATTTGATCATATTATTTATTGTCGAATAGGATTGTAATATTGTAAGAATACACGCTAGTGGAGAAAAAATTAAACACATCAAGCTGTATATTATAACCAACATTATAGGTTAATTTATTTTTTGAGTAAACAACTCAGTAAAATCATTATTTAAAACACAATTATTGAACACACAATTATAAAATATGTAGTTCGAAGGAATCTGTTCATTATTTACTATATTCGATGTATTTGCTTGAGAGTCAGTCGCTGTAAAATAATGCTCAGACTTGTTGGGGATATTAAAAAAAAGGGGGAGCTTTCTTTATCACAAAAGCAGGAGGCGGTAAAGAGAATTCGATAAAGAGTGAATGAAACACGACTGTTATTGGTTATAAAAAGAAATCATTGAAACGTGATTGGTTATTGATTCCCATTTGGAACATGAGTTAAGTAGTCCATTTAAGATGTATAGACATTCCTATTACATTTTTTAGATATAATTATTTTAGAATACTTTTAATCAAGTTGAAATTTAGCGTGGAATGAATATGATAATGCGTTTCTTTGATGTCGCTTATGAAAAGTATGAAATTTAAACATGGAGCTATTCAACTCCCGAGCATCGCATTTTATCTCAATTCTCGCGTGAAAGTACCTGTGACTACGTTAATATTAAACCCGTAAACTTGAAGGTTTATATTACTGTCATATTTCTGTAAGCAAGAATCGAGTAAACTTTTTTCACTTACGATGCGAGTAATTGAACTGTATATTCAATTACCAACTACAATACAGTTTATTTTAGAACCTACCAAGGCCATGTTAAATTTATGGGCACTGTTATAATACATGAATAGTATTATTGATAAATTATCCTACTTTGACCATATTGTTCTAATATAAGTAAAATAATCCTCTTCTGCATCAGTTCCATACATAAAATTGTAAATTTTGTGATCAGAAAGTGTTAAACCATTTTTTTCAAAACAGTGCTATAATTACGAATTGGATAGTGCTAGGTCACAAAAAAACAGTCTGCTAATAATCCGTCGGCACTTCCTCTTATTCTACTTCTTTCACAGTAGCTTCTGCCCGCTCCTGGAATTCCCTCCCTCAATATATCAGGGGTTGCCGCGCACTTGTCACTTTTAAGCCACGCTTATACAATTACTTGTTAAATAATTAATTTTTCTGGAATGAAATTTATTCTATGTCAAAAATAGTATTTTTTCTCACTTTTCCATCTTGTACATTTTATATTTAATTCGTTAAATCTAGAGCAAATGAAAATATTTTGTAAATAATAATTGTATTGTAGAAGTACTATGTAATAATTTTGTTTTTTCTAATTTAGATGTAACAGCAATTTTTGTATTTTTTTTAACCTGGTTGAGTAGTAGACAAGGCTTTAAGGCCATAACTCTATCGGGTAAAATAAAGCCATTATTTATTTACTTATTTATTTAAATGATTAATTTCATTTTTTTTAGGTTTAATCCGATTGTTTTGAAATTTTTATCACATACATTAGGTGCTTATAGAAACGTTTCTGTAAAGTTTGGTGTTTATAAGTAGCATAGTTTCAGAATTATGATCTTTGAAAACCATTTTTTTATATTTTCTAAAAAATTCTCCTTACGATGCATTTGTAAACATTTTCTAATGAAATTTGAGAATCAGAGTCTTTATGATTCCACTAAACATATTTCCTATTCACAAAATCACAAAGGGAAGATACTGCTTTTTTTAAAGAAAAATATTTTTTATCACTCTCATTATTTTTTCATCTCAATTTAAGAGAACACATGTGTCTTAGACTAGTAATGTGAATTAGCATATATTGGAGAGTCTTACCACAAAATTTCACTTTGATAGCATAAAAATTGTATCGTAAGGAGCATTTTAAGTTTTGGAAAATGTCAAAAAAATGCAAACGAAAAGAAAAAAAAAACATTAAAGTTTAGGTAGTAATGCTGACCACACGTGTAGGGGTATTCAAACTCTTACGTCACGGACTCAATTTTGTTCCAACAATAACATTTTTATATGAAAATGATCCTAAAGAATCAGAGTTATTAAAAGTAAATAAAAATGTTTTTTTTTGTGATGTTTTCAACATTTTCACCAGTCGGACCCCTTAATACTTAATTGAGCACTTCTGAAAAATAAATAATGGAGTTAGAACAACTTGGTTCTAAATAGGCGAATTATAATACTTAATACAACGAAGAATATATTATAATAGCTGTTGCATTACATTTCTGATGCATTATATTTAATCCACTCGCAGAAATTAGTTCACTCTGGAGAATCTCGAGAACCTCTGTCGATGGATGAAACATATTATTATAATCACTCGTTCATTTTAATTATTATACAGTAGGCGAAAAACATCCAACATTTTATAACCATAGAAAACTTTCCGTTACCCCCCGAATTAAATTTTATTATAAGTTTAGTTAGTCAACCGCTGTAGTTTCGAAGTAGCATGCTCCCTTGTCACGCAGCAGGCCCGGGTTCGATTCCCGGTCGGGGAAGGCTTCTGTGTGAGGATTTTTCGGAGTTTTTCCTCACCTGTAAGACAAATTCCACGAAGCTTAGGGCCCAACGGTCCCAGAAAATCATCCGGCCATCATCATCATCATCCTAATCATTATCATCATCATCCCTCACCGGTCTGGAAAACAATGGGAACTACCACACCTATAATTCCTTAGTAAAGCTCAAATCATAGCATCAAAATGCTATGATTGCAGTGAAAGACCTGCACTCGGGCAGAATTACTATAAAATAAAATATGTTTAGTTTATTTCTTACTCTACTAGTAAAACAATATACTCATGACTATTATTTGAAATTAATGTAGTAATCAGTAGAATAATAAATGTTCCTAGGAACATGTCCCTATGTTTGAGCCTTTGGCATGGGTTCCCTGAAGTAGTCCCCGCCCGGAGAACCGAATGGGGGACTATTTGACCTCCAGAAAATTTTACACCAGTAGAACCCATGTCCGCATTTCTTGACGGTTGTATTTTTACGGGGAAAGATCGTCTCTTTCGACCATGGTACTTTTTTCGTCAGACTTATCACCTTCGACCACTCCGGCATGGGTAACCCTATCGGAAGCAATGCTACCGTCGGCATAGCTCTCGGGATCATTTAAGCACGCAAGCTACTCCACCACGACAAGGTAAAGATACCATGGATAATAACATTAACTATGATTTGAGGGAAGTAGATTATACAGGGGATGATTGGAAAACATTGGCTCAGGATAGGTATATATGGAGAGCTTATGTCCGCGCGGCCATGAACCTACGGGTTCGATAGTGCCAGTGAGTTAGTTAGTTATCAGTAGAATAATTCATTACTAGGAGATGTTTTCTTTTGTATAAAGGTACGTAAGACATGTTAATCTAAGAATCGTCAATATTAACACACAATGTTAAGTATTGTCTAGGTAGAAGCATTTGCTGATATACCAATTTTCTAATTACATCGTGCAGAGGTATATTCTATTATTATAGTCGTTAAAATATTATCTCTGTTATCATTAATAAGAAATTTATTAGGATGAAACATGAATTCCCTTAGTTCAGCTTGGTAATTGTGTGTTGTGATGTCTGCGTTAACATTTTGTATTAATTGTTATAGTTGCATTCTGTATAACACCATTCTCTCTCTCTCTCTCTCTCTCTCTCTCTCTCTCTCACGCTCTCGCTCTCTATCTCTCGTTCTCTATCTCTCTCTCTCTCTCTCTCGCTCTCTATCTCTCTCTCGCCCTCTCTCACTCTCGCTCTCTCTCTCTCTCGCTCTCTCTCTCTCGCTCTCTCTCTCTCGTCTCTCTCTCTCTCTCTCTCTCGCTCTCTCTCGCTCTCTCTCTCTCGCCCTCTCTCACTCTCTCGCCCTCTATCACTCTCTCTCTCTCGCCCTCTCTCACTCTCTCTCTCTCTCGCCCTCTCTCACTCTCCTCTCCTCGCTCTCTCTCTCTCTCGCCCTCTCGCTCTCTCAGCACTCTCTCACTCTCTCTCTCTCTCGCTCTCTCGCCCTCTCTTCCCCCCTCTCTCTCGCTGCTCTCTCTCCTCGCTTTCGCTCTGTATCTCTCTATCGGCTATCTCTCTCTCGCTCTCTCTCTCTCGCTCTCTCTCTCTCGCTCTCTCCCTCGATTCTCTCTCTTCTCTCTCTTCTGCCTCGCTCTCTCCCTCGCTCTCCCACTCTCTCTCTCGCTCTCCCTCTCTCTCTCTCTCGCTCTCCCTCTCTCTCTCTCTCTCTCTCTCTCTGACTAGTTTAACATGTGGCATTGTATCGTAGATACTAGCATTTACCCGACATAGTTACTTTGGTCTAACTTTGGTAGGATAGACCAATAAATACTTTTTTGACCACACAAGAACGTGGAGAATCTCCCCAAATCAGCTCTATGACATGACCACCTCAGAGACAAAAAGAATGTTTAAAACTAGACAACCATTCACTTCTATATTCATCATCATCATCATCATCATCATCCAGGGATTAAGCCTGTTGGCTCGTTCCGGTTTCATGAAAGCTAGAATTGTTAAAATTGTTCAGACCATCTTCTGTGTGAGCGTCCAACATTTCTCCTTCCGTGCGGTTTAAAATTTACTAATAATTTTGGAAATCTTCCTCCTGGCATTCTATCAATATGTTCTTTCCAGTCGTTCCTATATTTAATTATTCGGTCTGTAAGTTTGAAAATATTTACTTCCTTTCTTATATCTTCATTTATTTTCTTATCCAGCAGAATTTATCCTGCTATATTTCTTAAAAATCTCATCTCTACATTCATAATAATTTCTATATTCGCAATAACGCGAATACAAAATGGACGATAATAGTGATCGGATGGCATTCAGGAATAATTTACTGTATTGCAAAAAAATTGTCTATCGCGGTGGACTAGTGGTTATGTTCCTTGCCTATGATCCCGAAGGTCGTGAGTTCAAACTCGGCTGGGGGTCGATGGATTTTTTAGGATGAAAAATCTAAGGGGCGAATCCTCCGGGAGGGACTTTAAGCTGTGGATCCCGAGTCTGAAGATTTTCATTCTTGTAGAAGAACCTCAAGCCTGAATAAAAGGCCTCTGTGTAAAATTTACCGACCTTCTTCATCCTAGTAATATTTCAGTTGCCTACTAGCAATGTGGGAGCAACGACCACACTGGAAGCTGCAACGCGGAAGACCACAACGGCAGACACGGCGGAGATAGAAATATCGGAACGGCGAAAATGGCGGAAGTGGCAACCCAATCTTTGGGGATGAAATAAGAGACCCAGCTCGGAGAAACAAGAGTGAAGTCCTCAATGGTAGAAGGCGGAAGAGGCAACCCTCCTTGTGGGGATAAAACACAAGGAAGCAAGTCCAAAGGCTTTAAGGAGGCAGCCCCTCCAAAGGACTAACCCTGCAATACGTTAGTAGCGTACTCAGGGGACACATTAAAATACTTACAAGCTACAAAGAGAGTTAGCTTTTGCAGATGATCAGATTTTAATAGCAAAAACAGAGGACGAACTACAAAGAATGCTATATAAACTAAATGAAATATCAAAAAGATACAACATGGAAATATCCTCACAAAAATAAAAAACAATGGCCTTCAAGGGCGCTCATCCAGTTCGGACAAAGATAATATTAGAAAATAAACCAATAGAACAGGTAGTAAGATAACTTCCTAGGTTGCGAAATTTCATACACAGAGGAAACAGATATAAATAACACACTAAATAAGTTTAATTATATAACAGGAACACTAAAAAGAACTTTGAAAAATAAAGCCAGGAAAGACTCTACAATGAAATTATACAATACAATGGCAGTGCCTATTATTACTTATGGATCCGAAACATGGACTGTGACAACACAACAATCTGCCGGAATACAAGCTGCTGAAATGAGATTCCTCAGACCAATAGCGGGATATCAAAGAACAGACAAAAACATAACACAGAAATAAGACATCAACTAAAAGTAGAGGAATTAAACACAACAGTAGAGAAATACAGAACAAACTGGAAAGAACACTTGGCAAGGATGACTGAGAATAGAATACCAAAAGCAGCATACAATTATTCACCACTAGGAAGAAGTTTGGGAAGACCAAGGGAAAGATGGAAAGAGCAGCAATTTGGAGCCGGAACAGGCTAGAAAATAAGCCTAAACCGTGAAGAAGAAGAGAAGAGAGAGAGCCTACTAGATATCTCATTGCGTCAGTATGTTAACCGCATACCATTCATGACATCTCTAGTAAAGAAGTGTAAATAAATTAACTTGGTCTAGTAACTCATAACAAAGGAGAGGCTATGGTCCAACATTGGGCTGTTACGCCATTGTAGGTAGATTTCATAAAATTATAGTATACGGTATTACATTTCATGTTATACATTTTATTGAAAACCCAAATGGAGGAAGTGAGCCCAGGAGAATGTGAACATGACAGCACCAGAGAAATTTTGTGAGCTTTCATTTAGATCCTGAAAGCGTGATATATCATATTAGGCTTTCCCTATGATCATAATCCTCCACATTGTATTTAAAATCGTATGGCATAGCTTAAATATGAAGGGTCTAACTGCAAAACTCACTTTCTCCACTTTTTAAAATTTTAAGCAACAGCAAAAAACTCATACCAATAAAAACAGACATTAATTTGAACTTATTCTGTAATTTTCATGAAGAGTAAGTGATAAATAAATGTCACCTCACATGAAAAAAAAAATACCACTCGCTGTCAGATTGATACAAAAATCATCATCATCATCATCTTCAAGGTATGGGCCTGTTCGCCCGTTCCGCTCCCCGGCGCACTACATGCCGTAGGCGCAGATCGTCCTTCCAACGACGTTTTGGCCTTCCTACATTTCTTCGGCCTAGAGGCCTATAATGAAGCAACTGTTTTGATGAACGATTATTTGGCATTCTTTGTATATGTTCAAACAAATTACGTTTATTTGTGTGTATTTTCTCGTTTATATTATAGATTTATAGTTCATCTCTGATATCTTGACTTCTCTTTTGATCTCTTAGAGATACACCTGCAACTGATCTGAGAAATCTCATTTGTATTGTCTCAATTTTATTTTTATCAGAGATCGTTAAAGGCCAAGTCTCAGACCCGTATGTTAATGTTGGAACGGCTACTGTTTTGTAAAATTTTAATTGAGTTTCCCTTGTGGTCTTATTTCTCAAATATCTTCTTATTGAACCACATATCTGGTGAAATCTGATACAAAAATAACATCAAATATTGGAGAATGTGAGTTTTGCAATGTAACGATTTGGAGATTGTTACTTTTGATGCCAGGAATATTAAGATTTAACACTTTAGGTAAGGTAATACAACTACTAGGCAGGTATGTCAGTGAAATAATTTTAATACTGTGTCAATGAAATCACTTTATTAGCACTACCACAGATTTACACATAAGTAAAGTGAAACAGCCTTTCCTAAATATGTAAAGCAGGCGGTTATTTTACATGGCTGCACTCATGCAAATCTTCAGCTACTCCTATGTTAATTTCTGGTCCATCAATAATATGTTCGAAGAAGTGTAGATAATCGACCATTCTCCAGTCTTCTCCATAATGTTTGTAACAAGAGAATCTACATTTTTTCTGTTTTTTTTTTATATAATTAACTTTAGCGATGATTTCTGCCCTCTATATTTACTGAATAAATGCATTAGGATGCAGAATACAGGTTATCACTTATGAGATAACCTTTCTCCGGCTAACTTATTCACTGGTTTAACGGATAAATCCATTATATTTCAATAAATTGAACTTCACTTTGTATTAAAAGAATGCAACAGCAAATTAAAATAACAAGCATCCATAGCAGTACACAAACGTCTGATAATCATGTGACCTAATGGAAGCCTGCTATTGGCTGAGAGGAGAATGTGACTTTAGCAGCCAAATTAATGGTAGAGAATGTGAGTTTCGCAAACCACACTCAATTTTCTTCCTTCATTTACTATGGGAACATGTGAATTTACCTATATAATTTAACTTGATTCACATGCGGATCAACATTTAGAACAGGAATACAACAAAAAATGCATTTCGACCAAATGTGGAGAATGTAAATTTTGCAGCTAAACGGGACACTAGTTGCTCCCTATCAATTTATTGAAGATATTAAACTTCAGTCGATTCAGATGGGCTAGTGATTACCATGAACACGTGAGCTTCCAAAGTCCACGACAGAGATCGATGAATATGTCGGTGTGAAGTCCTAAGCATGGCTTCCTTCGAAAGGAAAGTCAGGCCATGGTCCCGCACCATAGCTTTACGACATTTAAAAGGATAAGCTTTAAATAAGAGGTCTCTGAGGAAAATTCGTCACCCGTTTCATACCAAGCTTTAATTGTGTCGCTAATTAATTTTAAAGAACGTTGTTAAATAAACCACACAGTCATTACCACTATAGATTTAAAGATTCGAGATTCGCAAACAAATCTAATTTATCATGTAATTCAGGATATTTCATATAGGCCTAAACAAAATTAAAAATTTAGGTTGAATTCACCTCCTCATACTTGTCATAGTGTTCTTTCAAACTATTCGAATCATTGGGAAGTATCAAATGACATAGAGCACACCAAATTTTATCGAAATAGGATATCCAGACTGCGGGGCCGGGTTCGATTCTTGGTCAGGACAGGTCCCTGGGTGAGGTTTTTTCGGGGTTTTTCCTCACCTGTAAGACGAATGTCCCCGAAAATCATCCGGCCATTCATCATCATCCTTATCATTATCATCATCATCCTTCACCTGTGTGGAAAGCAACGGGAAGCTACCACCCTACAATTTCCTAGTAAAGCTGCAAAGCATAGCATGAAAATGCTATGATTGCAGTAAAAGACCTGACCTCGGGCAGAATTACTATGGATGGATGGATGGATATATAAGGACATGTATATACAACTTTATAACAGTAGTGTCTGATATTAGAGACATAAATGATTCAAAGAAAATATATATATATATATATATATATATATATATATATATAGAGAGAGAGAGAGAGAGAGAGAGAGAGAGAGAGAGAGAGAGAGAGAGAGAGAGAGAGAGAGAGAATATTTAGTATGTGAATGGCAGAACTCAAAAAGTTCACGTGGTATTTTCACACCTACATACTAAAATCTGGGGTTATAGAAACATTTTCCTTGAATCATTTATGTCGCTAATATCAGACACTACTGTTATAAAGTTGTGTATACATGTCCTTGTTTGATGTTGTTCTTGCCATTCAGTGCGTTTAAAAAACTATACTAGCATATTACGATAGCAATTGCTTATACCAAAGCTTAAAATATATAAATAAAATATTTAAGTGTACAACATTTGGTATTCCTACGCAATCTAATAGTGTTGGCGAAACTATTTCCTACAAAACAAGGTAGAATTTAACAATCTGTCATTATCTGTTTATATAATTAGCACTTCCTGGGTTCACATATAGAATGTTATTCTTAATTTTACTTAAAATATAGTTTCATGTAAAAATAATATAAATGAAATTGACAGATAATAATAACAACTGATAATTATTTTTGCATAACTGTAATCTTGGTACCACAGTAATGCCGATGGTACTACAGCAACGCCATGCATGAAAAGGCTGATAGTGTTACCGCATGTCCTGAGAGGAATAGTTTCGGTCGCTCTCTACACATACTTGTGGTCTGATCTGTGTTCCATCGTGATATATTCGAATAGGCGAGATTAATTTTCATTCCAGGAATTGCTAAATTTCACATACGAAGATTTAATCGTTTAATGCGATTTGTGAAATACAGTGTGTGGAAGAAGAGGTAAATCAAATGTTTAAATGAATTCTGAATGGAATTGATGCATACCGGTACTAGAGAGTATTAATTGTAACATATGACTTTCAACTTCTGTAACTTATTTTCAATATATGTATATATGTTCACCTCTGTAGTGTCAAGGTAGCGTGCTTTCTCGTCACGCAGGGGGCCTGGGTTCGATCCCCGGTCGGGCAGTTTTCCTGGGTGAGGTTTTTATAGGGGTTTTTCCTCACCTGTAAGACAAATGTCAGGAAAACTAAGGCCCAAACGGTCCCCGAAATCATATGGCCATCATCATCATTATCATTATTATCATAATCATCATCATTTTTCACCAGTGTGGAAAGCAACGGGAAGCTACCACACCTACAATTCCCAAGTAAAGCTGCAAGCATAGCATGAAAATGCTTATGATTGCAGTGAAGGACCTGCCTTCGGGCAGAATTACTATGGATGGATGGATATATATATATATATATATGTTATATTGCAGATTTTCGCGGATATAAGTATGAATAAGAAAACTTTCTTATTCATATATATATAGGCCTATATATAGTATGAAGTAAGTTGTGTATATCTATTGTAGATATTCATGTGTTCTTGGGAAGGTTCACTGCTTAATTCATTATTATATTACGAAGTGGGGATTCTGGTAAAATGAGTCTTGGTAATAAAATTGCAAAAAAATATATCCAGAATTTGTCCCGATGGCTAAGGAAAATGACGTAAAACATCTCAGGTGGTCGGCACTGGTGTTTGAACGGTACATCCAGAATATAGCTTCGTTTTTATCTAATAGAATTTTCACCAAATGTTAGAATGAATATTGTTTACATGTATAACTGAAAAAAAAAATCTAAATGAGCAAAGCTTGAATGTAAGTAGATAGCATTGTATTTAACGACACTCTTAACTACTCGGGTCAATAGTTTTGCTATTAAAATCTAGGTGCAAAATGGTCGACAAATTTAGCTCATAGGCCTAATTTTTCAAGCATGAGGTTTTTTACGTTCCGTAAATGTACGACATGGGACTCATAGCTTTACATTACTTTCCAAAGGAAGTCACAACCATGATTCATAAGCCTTAAAAAATCCATCAATACCGATCGGGTTTGAACCTGCGTACTTCCGAATCAGAGGCTAAATTGGTACCACTATTTCACCGGGATTGAACCAGGTTGACGAGAATTGTAGATTATAATAGTTAAAAAATCTCATTTAATGCTTTAACAAATGATAAAGTATCTTAAGAATTTGTCTTAGTTTTTCCTCTGGGAATTTATCTATTTTATTCTAAGTTATTTAGGTAATCGTATGTATCATTAGGAAAAACTATCTTGTCATTCATTACGTTTTGTAGAAATATATTACTGCTTATGGAGATTCTAGTTAACAAAATGAGAAAAGTTTTTAAGAGTGTTTCTAGTTTTTCTCCTTAGGGAACTTTTGTATTTTATTTCTAAGCTATTTAGATAATCGTATGTATCACTATAAAAAATTACACCATTTGTTAAATTTAGTAGAATATTGTTGTTTACGAACATATTTTATTAACAAATATCTTGTAAGAGTGTTTCTAGTTCCTCTCCCCTCAATACATTTTTTGCATTTCATTTTTGAGTTATTAGGAAATAGTATGTATCATTAGGAAAATCTACCATTCTTTACATTTTTGTAGGAAAATCTTCCTGTTTATGGTGATATTTTAGTTTAAAAGGGCTATAAAATAGAACCCTATGGGAATGTCTCATGATTTGCGAATCTAGATAAGGATAACGCGATATAAATGACGCGTATAGCAGTGACGTATGATATGCATTAAGAAAGGTTTGTATGCTGCTGAAATGAGGCGATATTATTCCGAAATTACACGCCTAAAAGCACATATACAGGGTGTATAAAAAAGGATGGCGCAAACTTACATGGTTGAAAGTACACGATAATAGAAGCAACAATGTCCCAGTAAACATGGGTCCGCAAACGAGCCGTTTGTGAGATAATTACGAATGTATGGTTACAAGACGCCATTACTTCATTGTAAACACCGTCCTAGTTAGTACAAATTAATTTGAATTTAGACTTTACTATTAATTTTTCATCTCATTTAGTTCACAGTTCACTTCACTTATAGGTTACCTGTTAAAGGAGGTGATCGAAGTGTCTTCCTTGCGTCTGGATGCAATACTGTGCAATGTCTGCAATGAATGTCGAATTCTTTCGAAAACCCCTGGATCATTTCTGAATTCTTGACAAGCATGTATAACTCTCTGCTCCAATTCTTCACTTATACTCTTCGTTACTGTAAGGTTCCATTGTAACTACAAAACAACACAAGTGGCACTCCTCAGACGAGATTGATACCTTTTGAGACTGTGTACTGTATCCGTCCTGTACGTTCTGCGTGTATGGTTTGATTACAACTCCACCTCTCGGCAATGTTCAATTTTGTAAACAAAGAACATAGGACGGCTTCAAGTGCGCAAGGAGTAAACCGTACGATGTTACAAACAATGACGTCAGTGGCGGCTTGTAACCATACATTTGTAATTATCTCGCAAACGGCTCGCTTGCGGACCCATGTTTTCTGGGACATTGTTGCTTCTATTACCGTGTACTTTCAACCATGTAAGTTTGCGCCATCCTTTTTGATACACCCGGTATATTGCATGCGTCACGTTAATGAAAATCAAATAATGAGTATTGTACGATACAATACATTAAAATACTTTAATAGCCTACCGTTAGGTGAACATTTCAAGATTTATTATTTCTCTCTCTACAAGTATCTCTCTTCCTTAGTCGAATCTTCCGTTTTTAAATAATTGTACGTGTCACACACCTCCTGAGCTCTACTGCAATATGTTCTGTCGGGAGAAAGTTTTAAACTCTTCGATTACATACGTAGGCCTCCTTTTTGACCATACAAGTGAATGATCATATGCCATCTCAGAGACAACATAAACATTTTAGACAACACCACACTATTCATACTAAATTCATATAAAATTTGGCGCAATTAACATGGATGGTTAGAAAATGCGATGATTACATGGAGCTTAAAGTTTCTTAAGTTATACCCGAGGAAAAATCTCGAAAGATATAAAAAAGGAAACTTGCCTCGATCTGGGAACGAAACGGGGCCGCTTCATTAGAACCATCGAGGATAACATTAGACCACAGCAATGGATATCATGTATTATTTAAAAGTGATTTCGTTTAAATGAAAAATATATAGTCATAATTATTATTATTTTATTATTATTATTACATTATTTTATAAGTTGTTAGTTTTCGCTTATGTAATATTATTAGGCGATAGCGAGGAGATACTAATGGCCAACAAACACACGCTGTTGAATAATACTAAGGAATTGGGACTGGAAGTAAACATAAATTACACCAAATTATATGTTCACACATAGGAATACATTATATAATGAAAATGGACAGTTAATGACAAATGAGGGAATTTTGAAGAAGTGGCTGAATTAAAATACCTAGGAACAATAATCACAAATAGGAATGAGATGCTCATAAGTAATGCCACGAGTGATTTCCATATTATCGATAAATTCACGACTCACGAAGTGGGGAGTGAATTTATATAGAGAATTTGGAAATCAAGAGTGGCATTTGTTAGGACTATTTAACAAATAAAATTAAGCTGTTTACTCACAAATCATTATTTAACTATAGTTATTTTAAAATATTTATATATTTAATGTAAACGGCGATGTTTGAAAACAAATGAGAAACGATAGGTACGCTTTATCTGCTTCTTTTGTTTATCACTGCAACCAGATCATACTATTTATCGCCAAAGGAACGCAATATTGTAAGAATGCTCTCTAGTGGAGAAAAAATGAAACACATCAAACTGTATATTAATTCACTTCTGATGTCGTATGATGTAAATATGACAATTATATTTTTCTGGATTATTACCTGGGAAAAATTACATTTAAGAAAGTGCAAAAAGTGGTTTCTTTTTTTGGTGGTATAATAAATTGCTAAAATTGTTTTATATTAACTCCTGCAAGCGCTACGTGTTGACATCTATGCACTATATATATAATCTGGTAGGCGCATTTCTTAGTGAAACAGTCACTGCAAAATAATGGTCAGACCTGTTCAGAATATTAAAAAGGAGGAGCTTTCTTTAATATGGTAAATTTAACACTGATAAATATTTCGTGAAACACGACTGTGATTCGTTGTAAAAACAAAATTCATTGAAACGTGATTGGTCATTGACTCCCATTTGGGGCATGAGTTAAATAGTCATAAGTAATGCCACGAGTGATTTGCAAATTATCGATAAACTCACGAGTCACGAAGTGACCAGTGGATTTATGTAGAGGATTTGGAAATCAAGAGTGACATTTGTTAGGATTATTTAACGAATAATATTAAGCTGTTTACTCTAAAGTCATTATTTAAATATAGTCACCGGTATTTTAAAATATTTATAATCTAAACGGCGATGTTTGAAAACAAGTCTAAAATGTGTGGTTATGTTTATTCACTGTAACTTGATATTATTTATTGCCAAATAAGATCGCAATATTGTAAGAATGCACTCCCTGGGGGTCCGTCGGACCCCAGCTGTGCTCACAACAGCAACAGGGCGCGTCCCGGGTGGCGGATAGGGGAACGGTCGGTGGTTTGCTTGCATTCCTCCCGGCTAGGTCCAGACCGGACCCGCGGGCCATTTGTGGGGTCGTCAGGACTCGAGCGACCTGACGTACTATATAGCTCGTGCTGCGCCCACTCCAGCAGCAAAACGCGTCCCCTCGGTGGCGTAGTGGGGAAAAGGTCGGTGGATCTGCTAGTCAGTCCTCCCTTCCAAGTCCGATGGACTCGCGGACCATGAGTGGGGTCAGCAGGAGAAATTTTGCGATAGGGGCCTGCTGTCAAGCCTGAACTATCCCGGCCCACAGCGGGGGCCTGTGCCGCCGTTGGCGGAGCGGTGGGAGAGTGGGAGATCTGGCGCTCCTGCTCTCTTGGTTCATTGAACCTGAGACCATCTGTGGGGGCACCATGGGAGATGAGCTCCCTGGATGCCTACATTGCTCAGTGGGCTGCCTCACAGCAGCTACACGACTAGGCCTAGTCTTGCGAACGGGCTGGATGGGACAATACCGGGCGTAATGCTGGGAATTACCACCAGGTCAATAAGCTCGGGAAAGGAGGAAGCGCGGTCTTTTGGTCTGTGAGACTTAGCGCCGACTCTGGAACCGAGTGACCCAAGGACAATCTGTGAGGTCGTCAGGAGTTGAGCGACCTGACGTACTAATGCTCAGGCTGGACCCACTTCAGCAACCAAACACGTCCCCAGCTGGTGCACTGGGGGAAAGATCGGTGGATCTGCTAGACAGTCCTCCCGGTTAAGTCCAAGGGACTCGTGAACCATTAGTGGGGTAGGCAAGAGTTGAGCGCCTTGTCGTACTAGTTGCTCATCTGTTGGAGCTTGCGAGCTCCGTGCTGGCCCACAACAGCTGCAGAAGGCGTCCCTGGGGGCACACCAGGGCTCGGCTCGGACCAGTCCAGCGGGGAGCTACTGTACTGGTTCCTGGCTTGGCCTACGGGCCCGTCGACAAACTGTGGGGTCGCCAGGAGATGAGCACCTGGATGTACTAAAAGTCTCACACTGTTGGGCTTGTAGCCCTAGCCGGTCTCACAACGGCTGCAGGACACGTCCCTGGAGGCAGAACAGGGGAATGGTCGGTGGATCTGCGACAGCAGTCCTCCCGGCTAGGCTCATGGAGCCCGTGGACCAACTGTGGGGTCGTCAGGATTGAGCGACCTGATGTACTATGTAGCTCAGCAATTCCCAGAACTGCAAACTCCAACACTCTCTCCCTGGGGTGTTGGTGTAAGGACCGTGAACTTGAACGTGGACGCGAACATAGGATAGGGAGGACTAGAACTAGGACTTGGGAGTATGGTCATGACGACCGAGGTATCCCAAGGGGTGGACGGCTGGGCCTAGATGTAAGAATGCACTTTAGTGGAGAAAAAAGACACATGAAACCGAATATTATAACCAACATCCATCCATAGTAATTCTGCCCGAAGGCATGTCCTTCACTGCAATCATAGCATTTTCATGCTATGCTTGCAGCTTTACTAGGAAATTGTAGCTGTGGTAGCTTCCTGTTGCTTTTCACACCGGTGAAGGATGACGATGTTGATGATAAGGATAAGGATGATGGCCATATGATTTCGGGGACCGCTTGGGCCTTAAAGTTTTCCTGACATTTGTCTTACAGGTGAGGAAAAACCCCGATGAAAACCTCACCCAGAAAAACTGCCCCGACCGGGGATTGAACCTGGGCCCGCTGCGTGACAAGGCAGCCCGCTGCGTGACAAGGCAGCACGCTACCTCGAGACCACAGCGGTGGATATAACCAACATTATAAGCTATTAATTAATTTTTTAGGAAACAACTCAGTAAAATCATTATTTAAAAACACAATTATTGAACACACAATTATCAAATGTACAGATCGAAGGAATCTGTTCATTGTTTGCTATTATTCAACGTACTTGTTGAAGAGAGTCAGTAACTTCAAAATAATACTTTGATATGTTGAAAATAATAAAATAAATAATGGTTTAAAAAAACTAAAACAACACGCATTATTAGAAAACCGAACTAAAAAATGAAAAATAATTTTAATTTCCAACACGCATGGGATAAAACTAAAGTGGTCAACAAAAAAAACATCTCCAACACATCTAGAATAAAACTAGAGTTATCTACAAGAAAATAATTTTACCATAAAAAACATGGGGTGCTTTTTATAGTTTTTACGTATTCTTCTTAGAGACTTTACTTTTACCAATATCTGTTTATTATCAAATATATTAATTGATATAGAGCACTCCACGCTTTAGATGGTAATTTTTTTTGTAGATAACTTTAGTTTTATTCTAGATGTGTTGGAGATGACTTTTTTGTTGACCACTTCAATTTTATCCCATGCGTGTTGGAAATTAGAATAATTTTTCATTTTTTAGTTCGGTTTTCTAATAAGCGTGCTGTTTTAGTTTTGTTTTAGTTTTTTAAACTATTATTTATTTTTATTTTTTAGTTTTAATATTTTACAAAATAAGATAAAATGTAAATATCTTTAAATTCGATACTATTGTTGTATGAGCTAAAAGTAATACTTTACTAAAAAAAATTCTCCGGGCCGGATTTCTGAAATTATATATCACTACAGTCCACCACTCTAGCAACGACTGAGTAAGAACTTGTTAAGTCCGCAACCTATAATACCGGTTTTTATTATTTTGATTTCCTGCGTATTCTGGCCAGGATTTTAGAAACATTTATGAAATTATTGTATTGTCATTGGCCCTTTACAAGTATACAAAGTTTGAAGTCGATCCAATGATTTTAAGTGGATGAAAATCGTGTTGAAAGATTCCGTTACATAATTACACAAACACTTTTTTGATTTTATGATGATTCTGGCCAGAATTTTGGAACAAAAGGTATGAGATTATTGTATTGTCATTGGTCCTTTACAAGTATACAAAGTTTGAAGTCGATCCAATGATTTTAAGTGGGTCAAAATCGTGTTAAAAATTTCGTTACATAATTACACAGACACTTTTTTGTTTTTCTGATGATTCTGGCCAGAATTTTAGAAATAAATTACGAAATTATTGTATTGCCATTGGTCCTTTACAAGTATACAAAATTTTAAGTCGATCCAATGATTTTAAGTGGGTGAAAATCGTGTTGAAAGATTCCGTTACATAGATAGATACAGGTCAAGCTAATATAAAGCGTGTAAAAAGGAGGAGCTTTCTTTATTTTGGTAAACAGAATTCGATAAATAGCGAGGTGAACCCCGACTGCTATTGGTTGTAAAACAAAATTCATTGAAACGCGATTGGTCATTAAGTCCTATTTGGGGCATCAGTTAAATAATCATAGTTCAATAGTTAATCACTTTTCTTCTATATTCAAGCATTTTCCATAATGTCAAAGGCATTAATTGTGAACATCTCAGACACGTGGGACGCAATGATTCTTTATTAATGTCGTTTGCTTGAGGTGCTTAATCGACTTATGAGATAAAACAAGTTGAAGATTTTCTTTAGTGGATAAAGTCTTTTATCCTCGTTTCTCGCTAAACCACTTGATTACATGGTTCGCTAGGGGAATTATTGTTTGTCCACACAGACAACTTAAAGAGTTTGACCGTACTCTCTCAAGAGAAAAGCAAACCAGCCAATAACAGACTACATGATAATTGAATTACTTTTGTCTCACCACACTGCAGAAAAGGAATAGAGTTATTCTCACGAATTCTTAAGGACGTATTACAATTAGTTTATTATAAATTAATTTGTCTTCTTCTTAATCATAATTTGTAGGATTTTCATCCTGTTTATTTCCAAAATCACTCCTTGGAGGAAGATGTATTGAATGTGCATTCACTGTCTATCCATCTCTTGACTGGTCTTCATCTTGTTCTTCTCCCGTCCCTTGGTCTATCTTCTTTAGCTCTTTTAGAAAGTAGGTTGTCTTCCATTCTTTCTATATGACCATTCCAATATTTTCGTCTATCTATAATAAATTTGGTTATGTCTTGAATATGACATTTGTCCCTAATTTCTGTGTTGTGTATTTTATCAAATAATGTTTTCCACTGAATAGTATAAATTAATTTATTATTAATTTGTAACAATCCATTTACAATAGAATAGAATAGAATAGATGTATTTAGCCTGGTGGAGTTAAGGCAATGTGGCCTTCTCTTCCACTCACCAGGACAAACATATGTTACATATGAATACAAAAAAAATTACAATAATAGTCATATTAAACAATTAATTACCTGTAAAATTGAATAATAATGAAAATAATGTCTAATAATACAATGAAATTAAATACAATTAAAATTAAATTAACGATACAATGAATACAAAAAGGAATAAACAGCTCGAATCTACTATACATAAAAAGAAAAGAAAAAATACAAAGAAAGTAATAAACTACAATGAATTAATCTATGCTTTTTATACAAAGCATTAGGTAAATATATTAACAAATCTTAAGTCTATTTTTATTAAATAATGAAATAAACACATTATTAATTCTTAAAAAGTAATATTAGTGAGTTGTTTTTTCTGTTAGTAATTTTATTTTCAATTTGTTTCTGAAAGATGGTAAAGTTTGGCAGTCTCTGACATAGGGTGGATGTGAATTCCATGTTCTATCAAGAGAAACTGTAAAAGATTTCGAATAATAGGTAGTATGATGAGGAGGGATATAAAGGACACTGTGCTCAAGGGATCGAGTATCTAAATTATGTGTATCAGAGAGTCTAGTGAAGCGATGAGATAAATAATAAGGCAATGATGTGTGTAATATGTTATAGAGAAGGCATAGGGAATGGATGGTTCTATGATCTTGTAGACGAAGCCATGACAATTCTTCCAGGGATGGTGTAACGTGAATGCAAGAATTATGAACATGTTGAAGTCTTTGGGTAAGAACAGTATTTAGGTCAGTAAAACGAGTATCAATAATCAAAATGGGGCATTGCAAGTGTTTCTACTAACATTTTTCTTAGAGCAAACGGTAAACAATTTCTTATACAATTTAATGAGGGTATTATTGAGAAGATAGTTTTGCATTGTTATTAAAATAACAAAAAAATATCAATACAATATGATACCCATTTATTTAGGAAATAATCCTATAAAGGGTCCCGCGCCTTAGCCGAGCGGTTAAGGTAGGAAGCCTTGGCGCAGAGCTACGGGACTTGAGCTGGTTCGAGTCTCCATGGGGGAAGAAATTTTCTCATTGTATTTCGGCCAATATGGGACCGGTGCCCACCCAGCATCGTGAGGCAATTGGGTAGCTACAATAAGTAGCGGCTCCAGGTTGAGGAACCAGCTATAACGGCTGGGGGACTCGACATGCTAACCACATGTCTCCCCTACACTGGCTGTTGATCATCTACCTCTGTGATTGACATATGTGGATGTGAAGGGCCAGCAGCCGGCTGGTAAAAGGGCAACCGCTGAAAAAGTGGAAAGACCCTCAATCGGATCCTATAAAGGGAGGGAGGCTCTAAGGGAAAGAAGAGAGAAAAAGAATATAAACTTTACGAGAACAAATCCTATAATTTTTACAGACTCCAATGCTGGTTGAGACTACAAAAGAAATACCTGTGCAATTATTTAATAAATGCTGTTGTAGCATAACTAAATATTGGACATTTTTTATCAATGTATCATAGGCGTACAATATGCTATATAGGGGCCTACTATGAATTACGTATAGACTAAGTAACTAAGCGGTTCTACGTTTTATGGAACCTTCCTGTCCTATGCAGCATTCACTAGGGTCTATCATTCATCCTTTTCCTCAGCTAACTGAATGTAGTTTACATGAGCGATTTGCCTGTTCTCTAAGATCTATCAGTCGGCCGCAGTGGACTGGTAGTAATGCTCCTTGCCTCTGGTCCCCAGGATCGCGGGTTCAAACCCAGCCGGGGTCGATGGAATTTTTTAGGATAGAAAAATCCAAGAAGCAAGTCCTCCAGAGTCTGAAGATTAAGAGGCTCGTAAAATACCTTTAAGCCTAAATAAATAGGTCTCTAAGCAAAATTTACCGATTTAAACGTCCTATGAATACATTGGTTGCTGCTAGATACCTCATTGAGTCGGTGTGTTGACCACATGCCATTCATGACATCTATTGTCAAATAAGCTAACTAAGTTTTAACTTGTTCTAGTGATTCCCTGAGAAGGGAGGGGCTATTGCTCAACAATGGGTTACGCCATTATAGATAGATCTATCAGAATAGTATCTTCTCATTTACTGTATGCCTAGATCTTAATAGCAATTTCCCAATAAAAAATTAAAATATTTCATGTGTTATAGGCCTATATTGGAGCCATGTGATTTGACTATCTCAATATCTAGATTAAGTAACCAAGACAGTATTGGGACGATATCTATTAAGGGGCTCTTCATTGCGAGACTTTCACTATTCTCATCCCTTATATAACATGATAAATGGACGGCTTTATGCATCAACCGGCTGTGCGCCATTAAGTAAGTTTCGAAAAAAATACGTCTAAAGTTTTTTTTTTTTACATTTTAAACTCTAGCAAGGGCTATTTAATTATCTCTGACTTGATAATCACTTATATGATAATATACTCAGTTATGCATCAGTACCAGATGCTTGTACTGGGGGTAAAGGCAGCCGTCACGCAGGGCTGACAACCCGGCTGACAAAGTGCCGATTGTCTAGAAAAGTGGGAACCTTAACCTCCTAAAACCCCAAGGGACTCGTAAGGCTTGTAGTGGGATCACATTACCTTTAACTCATTCCTATTTGTGATTATTGTTCCTGGCCAACCACATAAATTCAAATGAAAAACCGGTAAACACACAATATTATATTGTTGCGGTATATGTTTAATTATGTAAGACAAATATATATGTTGATTTCCCCACTCCAAACAATGTGAGAAATGCCTTAAAATGAAGTCTGAAACTCAGCACAAGGTGGGCCATAAGCGTAAATATGTCAAAAATTGAGTGAAAAGAATACAATCTGTTAGAAAAAATGGTTACAAATTTGTTTTTGGCCACATGTCATGTGCAAAAAAAATGGAGAGAGGATAAAACTGTGTCCATATCAAATAGTGTATGTACTGTACCTTTTATATAACTTTAATTGTTAATAACTCAGAACTAAACTTATTACAATTGTGTCAGTCTTCTTCCCAAGGTGTGGTTATACCGATGATAATACTGACAATAAAATATAATATTAGCAGAAAAGTAGGTTGAATGGTTTAATTAATGTTCTTTAATCGGAGTTAATGAAAATGTTGTCACATAGCAAAAGTTGTTAAAATGGTTTATATTTCTGCTCACTGTTTAATGGTATGTGGATAATTTATGTGTGATATCTCATTGTATACAACGCGTGCAAGCTTAAAATAAATCCTAAATTAATTTTATTTTTCCGTTTGTGCACAATTCCAGTTGTATTATGTAATTTAATTGTGAGGAAAAAGTCAATTACAACACAAAAACTGTATAAACATAAAGATGGGTAATTTTGTAAATACAGTGTTTTTATCATGAAGTTAATTAATTACACGTAATTTATGCTTTTTGTTTTTTGATCTCACTTTTTATCAAACAGATACAGGCCTACATCAGCAATAAAACATGAACGTTTTCCCTTCCAGGAACATGTATGTTAAATTCTTCTTAATCCTACAAAAATATATATGAATAGAATAAAATAAACGTAAAACGTCATAAGGACTCCATAATATAAATTACATAAATTTAAAGGAATTTGGTTAAATTATTATTTAATGATAAAAAAAACAACATTCATAATACGTTATGATCTTATGATAGTCATTTCCGATTCTTTTAAACGGAATTGTTTTAAATGTTTTTTTTAATGTTTCAGGAATTTTAATCAATCGTCATTGCTTAATTTTTTAAAAATATGTACCACACAAATCTTATATTTTATATAATGAATCTCGTCGAAAATCATTCCTTGTTAAAGGATTATTACACCGGTCAACATGATTTTTGTCTCATGAGTATCAATAGTTGTACTTAATGAAGTTTTTTTTATCGTGTTTTCAAATATGTATTCGGAATTTCTCCACACACAGTTTTTTATTTCAATTTCAATTAATGGATTTAAATAATTATTTTTTTAATAAACGTCTTTTCGTCCATTGAGCGATGACTACGGGGAACACTTTCATCAGGAGATTTCAGCTATGGAATCCTAATGGATATGGAATCCTAATATGCTGGCCGATTATTGTTGAACCATCAAGAGGGATGCTCCACAGGCGAAATATAGCAGAAAATCGTAATTTCTTACTTTCTAGGCGAGTCCGTATGTTCGAATATTGTGTAATTACCGAAGTAGAAAATATTAAAGTGTTTGAAATTATAAATTCCAGTCTCTCGGAAACATTACGTGATGGAGAACAACCGTTATCATATTTGGATTCAGGAGAAGAAATACTATCAGAATCACATATTTTTCTTTCTGAGAAAAGAAAAGTTTATTTTTTGTTGCTCAGTGTTATTTTACAGTTATACATTTTTACATCTTCAGTAATTTTTTTGAGAAAAAATATTAAAAATTATGAAATCACAGGTACAAACATTATTTTATGATTGCTTATAACCATAATTTTTATCATGAATCACAAAAATACTATAAACCCATGGTTGTACTCGTAGAATGCTTAATGAATTACCGAGTGACATTCACACGGTGAAGTATAAACTGCAGTAGGTCTATGTAGATAAAACATATTAAGACAGTTACTTTCTAATCAGTCATATGTGGTTCAGAAACTCCTAAATATCTTAACTTAAAAAATTGAGTATACTCAACCTAGGATTTAAGGAGAGATCAGGGCTTGCTTGGTTTAGGCTAGGGGCATGGAAATTTCTAAAAATTAGCGACGATCACGATATGCGAATATGTCCAATGTGCGGGAACTTTGAAGATGAGATACATATATTAGGAAAATGTAATGACTTAGAATATTGGAGACGTCAGTTATTACCGGAAAGATTTCTAAATTCAAATCGGGAAAGATTGGCATGCTACGAGTTATTGGTAAATCCAGAAAATTGGATAAACCACCTCGGTAAATTTCTGGACAAAACGCGAAAAATAAGGACAACACACATTCATGAATAAATATATGTTATCAAAATGCAATACCATTAATTATATAACAATTATATATAAATTAATTAGTGTATAATGCTATTGTGTTATTATTTAATTGTAATATTAATGTGTTTTCTTTATGTAATTGTAATGTTAATGTTTTTCTAGTGTATAATGCTATTGTGTTATTACTTAATTGTAATATTATTGTGTTTTCTTTATGTAATTGTAATGTTATTGCTGTTTTTGTTGTTTATTTTTCTTTACACTAGTACCAATTATTACTTTATTGTAACGGACTGTCAACAGCACGTACGGCTTACTGCCCGTGCGACCCATATTTGTAAATAATATTGTAAATATCTTAAGTTTTGTCTAATAAAGTCCTACTACTAAAACTTAAACAATTTTAAGCACATTTATCAGAAGTTTTTCATCATTTTATACGTAATCGACATTGTTCATAGTATCATGACAATCTATTGAATTTCTTCGATCTGTCTGCATCAATGTGGGCAAGGGTGCTCCCTTGCGGGAGTTACTTAACCAAGCAAATTTAATTAGTGATATTGCTTCGAAGAGACACCTCGTAGGCAACTTGGGAAAGGCCAATTAAATTAGGTTTAGAGGTTTTGAATTAGGATTGACGTTCTTTTACGAGCAGAAACTTTTCAGAATCGTGACTCACTGCTTAATTCGCTCGTCAAGGACTCGTTTTTTTTTTTATTTTTCCATCCTAAAACAATCCATCGATCCTTACTGGTTTTGAATCAGAACTTCGGGATCAGAGGGACGGAAAGTAATCCCTAGACCATCGAGGACGATTTTGGATTATGTATTTTGTAGTGATTTAAATTGGTAATTTACATTTTCACAATAAAATACATAATAGCTTGCAACGCATATTACTTTAATATATATTTTTAAAGCTGATAACTTACATGCTTGTTGACAACTTTCGTTCATAATAATTGTAAACTATAGGCCTAATGATATTAAATATGAATAATATATCTTCTTCTTCTTCCTTCCAAGTATTAGGCCAAGGCATGTTACGATCCTATAGAAAATTTTCCCTCCAGCGTTTCATAGGACGGCCCAGTGATCTTCGTCCTCTTGGTATATAATTATAAACAGCTTTGGGGATCCGATTTGAACTCATTCTTTCATGATGGTGTTTCCAATTTAGTTGGTACTGTTTAATATATTCCAAAATTGGCGTAGTCTTCAATTCTTTTAAGATATCGGTGTTCCTTTTCCGATCCCATCTGGTGTAACCCGCTGTTCTGCGCATGAATCTCATTTCACATGCCGTTATTCTGCTTTCATGTTGTTTTCTTAGTGTCCATGCTTCACTACCATAGGTCAACACTGGTCTAGCCAAAGTGTTATATAAACGTAATCTGGTGTTTTTTGTACAAGGGATGGTTTCATAACTTTATTAATAATTCCTAAACTTTTATTATAACTAGTAACTTTTTCTATATATTATTCAAAATAACGAATTTGTGAATTTGGGTATTTCATTTTTAATGATGTACGTTATCATTACTTAACATTAATTAATATTAAGCAATACATGTATTTTCTACCCCTTGAAATAAATGCTATTATGACACTGACTTTAAGAAAAAAATAAGTTAAAAAGGATGGCTAGCAACTAACTTACTGGCATTATCGAACCCGTAGTTTCATTGTTTAGCGGACATACACCCTTATCCTGAGCTTATGCTTTTCAATCATTCCCTGTATAATATACTTCCGTCAAATCCATCCATAGTAATTCTGCCTTCTGCCCGAAGGCAGGTCCTTCACTGCAATCATAGCATTTTCATGCTATGCTTGCAGCTTTACTAGGGAATTGTAGGTGTGGTAGCTTCCCGTTGCTTTCCACACCGGTAAAGGATGATGATGATAATGATAAGGTTGGCCATATGATTTCGGGGACTGTTTGGGCCTTAAAGTTTTCCTGACATTTGTCTTACAGATGAGGAAAAACCCCGATAAAAACCTCACCCAGAAAAACTGTCCCGACCGGGGATCGAACCCGGGCTCGCTGCGTGACAAGCCAGCACACTACCACTCGAGACCACAGCGGTGGACTTCCGCCAAATAATAGTTCATATTATTAACCCACCTCATTCCTGGCCTGCCTACTGGGCGTTTTCCCTCCAGTTTTCCTACAACGAGTTTCCATGTACCTTTTTCATTCCCCATTCTTGCCACATGTCCTGCTCATTGCAGCCCACAAGACTTAACTCTTCTTATTATATCTGGTTTACGATAAAGATAATGTAGCTCACCATTATGCAGTCTTTTCCATTTGTCTGTCTGTTCATCTCTCTTTGGTCAAACATTTTCCTAAGATCTTTATTCTCAAATCTTTTTTGCTCGCTTAAAGTAAGAGTCCATGCTTTTTATCCATACAATATAACTGGGAGAATAACAGTTTTATATATTTACAATTTAATGGCTTTTGAGAGAAATTGAAACAATAGTCACTGTATACGTAATAGCATGCATTTGCAGAATTGAACCTATGTTTAATATCTTTCTGCACGTCATTCTTGTGTATAATTATTTCTTCAAAATTGCTCTCATTTGTCATTAACTGTCCATTTTCATTATGTAATGTATTTCGTGGCTGATTTGGAGTATATAGGAACAATAAGCACAAATAGGAATGAGATGCAGAAATAAATTAAACATAGGCTCAATTCTGGAAATGCATGCTGTAATGCATTACAGGGACTCTTGTCTTCCCAACTCCTTCCAAAAAAAGTTAGATTGAAAATATATAAAACAGTTATTCTCCCAGTTATATGGGTGCGAAACATGGACTCTTACTTTAAGGGAGGAAAGAAGATTACGAGTATTTGATAATAAAGTTCTTAGGAAAATTTTGGACCAAAAAGAGATGAACAGATAGGTGAATGGAGAAAACTGCCCTAATAGTGAACTACATGGGATATATAGGAAGCCATGATATACTAAGAAACAGTTCACTCTCAAGGGGTGCTTGTGAGACGGAGGACATGTGGCACGTAACGGGGGATGAACAAAGGTTGCATGAAAAACTTCTGGTAGGGAACCAGATGGAAAACGCCCAGTGGGTCGACCAAGAATGAGCGTGGGAGACAAATATCCATGATGTGGAGGGAAGTACATTACACATGGAATGATTGGAAATGCGAAAACATCTGCTCAGGATAGGGATGCATGGAGAGTTTATATTCGCGCGGCAAAGAACCTACTGGTTCGACAGTACCGTGAGTTAGTTCTATGTCGTAGAACATATATTTACGAACATCTTATGAATAGCTAACTTCCTCACTAAAAATTTATTAGTGCTTACTTAATATAGTGCGCACATTACTGCACTAAATAAAATAATTTATTAACACCATGGAGGATTGCAGCATTATCCATCCTCTAAAGATTTGATGGCATCTTATAGCTGCAAAATTCAATAGTAGAGTAGATAGTAAAACCATCTATGAACTTTCAAAAGTATCTGAAAACCATTTGCCTACACGCACCTAACTTTTTGTTACCTTTTAGACGCATTTTGAATTGGGCTGCTAATTAGAGACTTTAGGAACATTACGAATTCCAGCAGGATTAAACTGTATAACCTTTCCCTCTTAATTTACTCCCACTCCTTTTTGAAATATGCATACAATTGATGAACAGCGCCATTATATTCATATTAATTTTCTAAAATCTATCTTATACTAAAAAGTCTGATCTATTATCAGAACTATTTCCTGTAAATCCACTATTGATGAATGACTATTACGTACGTCTATATAGGGGAAGGAAGTCTGTTTAATATTACAATATGTGTTTAGACATTTCGTACGGAGTTGAAGGTAATGTTATTGCAATCAGATAGCTAGCAACAAACAACAGATACCATGGTAAAGAATCGAGAGAATAATTAAAAGTCGGATATTCACTAATATTAATTAATCAAAATTAAAACAAAATAAAATAAAAATCCATAGGATATGGAGTGGAAATTTAATACTACGAGTATGTTTGTTGATTCCGATGAATTTTATTTATTCTTACTACCCATAATAAATATATAATTCATAATAGTTACGATTACTATTATCATAAGAGATTGGGATGAGCAAGTTATGAAGCTCGAACGAATCACAGTATATATCATTTCAAAATTTTTATAGACAACCTTGGGACAAGATCATTAAAAGGCCTAGATGTAAGTGATTATTTTATTCATCCCCGTTCGTCCCGCTGTGGGACATGGGTGCTTCCCTATTGGGAATTTTCTTAACCAGACTCATTTAGTTAGGCTTATTTCCCTACATAAGTCAACGAGGTCCCGCGCCGTAGCCGAGCGGTTAAGGTAGGAAGCCTTGGCGCAGAGCTACGGGACTTGCGCTGGTTCGAGTCTCCATGGGGGAAGACATTTTCTCATGGTATTTCTGCCAGTATGGGACCGGTGCCCACCCAGCATCGTGAGGCTCCAGGTTGAGGAACCAGCTATAACGGCTGGGGGACTCGACATGCTAACCACATGTCACCCCTACACTGGCTGTTGATCATCTACCTCTGTGATTGACACATGTGGATGTGAAGGGCCAGTAGCCGGCTGGTAAAAGGGCAACCGCTGAAAAGTGGAAAGACCCTCAATCGGATCGGAGTCAACGAGGGATATGCGATTTGTACATTGCCTCGAACAGACATCTAATAGGAAACTAAGGAATTACACGGATTCATGAAGGTCGGATAAATTTTGCTCAGAGGTATTTTTGTTCAGACTTGAGGTTCATTTATGAGTCGGCAATTTTTCAGACTCAGGACCCACGGCTTAAAGTCCCTCCCGGAGGAATGTCCTTGGGCCTTTTACCATCCTAAATATCCATCGGCCCCCGGCCGGTTTTGAACCCGCGACCCTCGGGACTGGAGACGAGGAACAAATCACTAGACCAGCGTATCCAACCAAGGATGCTGTTTGCATGGATATTAGCGAATTGGTTATCGACGTTATGAATTAAATTCATATGGCTGATAATAATAGGAGAAGGGCCTTAATGAATGCTGCGTTTAACCTAAGGTTTCCACAACTATTAAGTTTTAAGATTATTATATTTCTCTGTATTAAGTGCAATTTCTCCCTTGATAAGTAATTTTACATGCCCCACGCGAACGGGCATTATAATTATATGACATGTCAGGAGAGTTTGTCATTTTAGGACCACACGTAGGCCTATACTATTTTTTTTCAACACATAAAGACGTGGAGGACCTCCCTGGGAAAGTGATCAGCTCAATATGCCAGGTCCAAGTCCGAGACAATATGAACATTTTAGACAAGACACATCATTTATTCTGACGTTCACACTAAACAGAGAAAATATGATATAGATGAAGATTGTGAAGGTCAGATGATATTCGCGGACCATTTGCCATAAAGTTACAGATGAGGGAAAACGCCGAAAAACTCTCACCCTGGAAACTTTTCCCGACGGGGTTCAAAGTCGGGCCCGAAATTACAGAGGTGAATAATAATAATAATAATAATAATAATAATAATAATAATATATTATTATTATTATTATTATTATTATTAATATTTTCTTCTTCTTCCTTCCAACTATTAGGTCAAGGCTGTTACGATCCTATAGAAAATTTTCCCTCCAGCGTTTCATAGGACGGCCCAGTGATCTTCGTCCTCTTGGTATACAATTATAAACAGCTTTGGGGATCCGATTTGAACTCATTCTTTCTAGATGGTGTTTCCAATTTAGTTGGTACTGTTTAATATATTCCAAAATTGGCGTAGTCTTGAACATTATTATTATTATTATTATTATTATTATTATTATTATTATTATTATTATTATTATTCTGGAAATGCATCCTATTATGCATTACAGGGACTCTTGTGCCAACTTTTCTAAAAATAAAATAGTTTGACTGAAAATATATAAAACTGTAATATGGACGTGAAACATGGACTCTTACTTTAATGGAGGAAAGAAGATTACGATATTTGAGAATGAAGTTCTTACAGGAAACACTTTGGACCTTAGAGAGACGAACAGACAGGCGAATGGAGAAGACTATAAAGCAGTGAGCTACATGATCTTTATAGGAAACCAGATATAATAAGAACAGTTAAGTCGCGTAGACTGTGATGGGCAGGACATGTGACACGAGTGGGGAATGCAAAAGGAACGTGGAAACGTTTTACAAGATAACCATAAGGTAAACGTCCAGTTGGTAGACCGAGAATGAGGTTCGATAATAATATTATTGATTTGAGGGAAATAGATTATACAGAGTGATTGGAAAACATTCGCTCAGAATAGGGATGTGTGGAGAGCTTAGTCCGCGTGGCCATGGACCTATGGGTTCGATAGGGCCAGTGAGCTATTATTATAATTATTATTATTTAGTATTAATTCATTAGTACAAATAACCGATCTCGGAATTACGTGCCAGCCTCGCTCAAGCTCGTCATGAAGTTAATTCTAGTTTAATACGAGGGTCACCCATAAGCTTCTTCAGAGATTTCGAAATGAAGATGATTTTTTGACGAGTATTGTGACAGGTGACGAAAGCTGGATTTATCGCTACGAGCCTGAAACAAAACGCCAGAGTATGGAATGGCACCACTTGAATTCGCCATCAAAGAAAAAAGCGAAGACAGTGCAATCTGTTGGGAAAGTTATGGGCAGCGTCTTCTGGGATGCGCAAGGTTGCATTCTGGTTGAATTTCTTGAACCTGGACAAACCATAAATGCTGCCCGCTATATCCAGACACTTGTGAAGCTCCGTCGTGCATCAAACGGCCTGGAAGGAAGATCATTCTGCAATACGATAACGCGCGTCCTCACACTGCTCATGCCACTGTGGAGAAGATCAGGACATTTGGGTGGGAAACTCTTCCACATCCTCCCTATAGTCCCGATTTGGCACCCTCCTCCGACTACCATCTTTTCGGTTCTGTGAAGGAGCAGATGAGAGGCCAACGCTACGAGACGCTGGAGGATATTCGGAAAGCAGTGCGTCAGTGTCTTCGAGCAGCTGGAACGGATTTCTACCATAAGGGAATTTTCAAGCTTGTAGAATGCTGGACAAAATGTGTGCAAAGAAATGGAGACTATGTTGAAAAAAGTAGCACAAAGGTCTGTAGATTAACATGGTGTACTTGGTTTGTCTAAAATAAATATTATGATTGTTTAAAAAAATTTTGCTCATGACTTTCAGTATGATCCTCGTAAATACCAGGCCTACTTACCTCACTTGTACGATAAATAACTACTGGTGCATTAGATAACTACACCGAATAAATTATATACGAGTATGTAAAAACAACAGCATTTAGACGAAATAGTTGAAGCATTTAAAAATGTATACTTCTAAACAAGGATGAGATGCTATATAGAATTATATCTTATTTTCTATACCACCTGGCACAGAATATATTCTGCACAGAAATTACGTATATGATGTTAATGGGACCAGGGAATACTGAAACGTGACACTATAGAAATATCATCACGTATCATGTAGGTTCATGACAAGGAAGCCCCTGAGATTCGAATGAACAGATAGCGTTATGTTTGATTGGACTGTCACTTACACCCATACATTATATCTCCGTTGCAATAAAACTATTGAGATTTTCTATTTGATTTACGATCAAAACCATTAAATATTCTGCCATGGAAACATGCATCAGCGTTATGAAACTAAAAATAATTCCCAGCCTTTCGCTAAAATGAGGTCAAACATGTCCTCCTAATAGGAACACTGGCATGATATAACGATAAATGATTATAACTAATGAACTAACATCACAGTAAAATATTAGCTTAATAATTAATTATTGATGCAATTTGAAATACTGTAAAGAGAGCAAATAATTATTTAAACATGTATTTTTTGTTCCGATGGAATATACTTTGTCGCATCGACTTTAGGATCTTCGAGCGTATAAACGTAAGCTATCGTTAAATATTGGCATGCTATGAGTTAATGGTGAATCCAGAAAATTGGATAAACTCGGGTAAATTGCTGGACAAAACGCGGAAAATAAGAGCACAACTCATTAATGAATAAATAATATGTTAGCAAATGTTATATAATTCATTCTTAATGTATAATGTAATCGTATTGTTATCCAATTGTAATATTATTGTGTTTTCTTTTTTGTGTTACGTTATATTATTACCAAACATTATTTTATTGTAACGGACTGTCAACAGCACGTATGGCTTACTACTCGTGCGATCCATTTTTGTAAATAACATTGTATGTATCTTACTTTTAGTCAAATAAAGTCCTACTACTAGGACTATTTAGTCTGTATTCGTATGTCTTGTCTAAAAGAAAGTGATAAGCTTAAAAAGTAAAATTACTGAAACATTTTCCCAGACCTCTACCCAGGCTACTGAAATGAGTGCTGTGCTACAGTTAGAGTCTATCTATCTATCTTCGGGTTTTTACAGCTGCTGCCGTCTTCCCGTGCCAAACCTCCAAAGCCTACGGTCTTGGGCATCTTCGATGCTTAGCCCTCTAGCTTGCATTACTGTCTTCATGTTTTCCTTCCATGTTAACCTTGGTCTTCCTCTTTTCTTATTTCTGTTCGGATGCCATTCATATAGTTGCTTCGGCCATCGCTCATCTTCCATTCTTACTACAGTTAGAGTAATGTGGCTTATTCTGCGCGATCGGCTTTCGGACACACTGCTTGTCCGCCCGAGTGGTTTACGATGCCCTGCTCTAGAGAGGTAACACCTGATTTTCACCCACTTCCACAACGACTACCGACTAAATGTCACATGCCGCTAACCCGCAAGGGCTAAGTGGTTGAACCCCCAACTGATAATCCCATTAAGGTATTAGCTACCTGCAAACCTCAACTGGTTTCAGACGTGGCACACTGGGCAATGAATGATCATTGCCAATTCTTATTTAGTTAGTTTGTATAGTTAGTGGAAAAAATTGATCATAAGTAATGCCACTCTTGATTTCCAAATTATCGATCAATTCACGATTCACGAAATGAGGAGTGAATTTATCTACAGACTTTGGAAATCAAGAGTGGCATTTGTTAGGACTATTTAACGAATAAAATTAAGTTCTTTACTCACAAATCATTATATAATATAGTTATTTTAAAATATTTATATATTTAATGTAAACGGCGATGTTTGAAAAAAATGAGAAACGATTGGTAACGCTTCATTTGTTTCTTTTGTTCATCACTGCAATCAGATCATATTTATTGCCAAAGGAACGAATATTGTAAGAATGCACTCTAGTGGAGAAAAAATGAAACACATCAAACTGTATATTAATTAATTTCTGGTCCTATGATGTAAATATGCGAATTATATTTTTCTGGAATGTTATTACCTGGGAAAAAATACATCTAAGAAAGTGAAAACAGTGGTTTCTTTTTTTGGTGGTAAAATCAATTGCTACAAATGTTTTATATTAACTCCCGCTTGCGCTATGTGTTGACATCCATGCACTATATATACAATCTGGTAGCCGTATTTCTTGGAGTCAGTCACTGCAAAATAATGCTATGACCTATTCAGAATGTTAAAAAGGAGGTTCTTTGTTTATTATGATAAACTTTAGTTGGTAAATTCTAGGCGAAACACGACTGTGATTGGTTGCAAATAAAGAATTATTGAAATGTGATTGGTCATTGACTCCTATTTGGTGCATGAGTTAAATGGTCATATTAATGAAATTTCATTCCAACATTTATCATGACGATTTACGAAACCCTTAAAGAAACCCAGATAGGTTGGAAACTGAGCTAGGTACCTCCGAATATTAATTCAAACGCTAACCGTCTAAACTAACCTATTCGGTAAATTCAGACATTTATATTCAAATACGTATGATACATATCGCAGATGACCAGATGAATGTAGCTTCCTGAGAAAATAAAGTCCAAAAACCAGTTTATAAATAATGAAAATCAATAATATATTATAATTTGAAGATATCAACAGTCCATGGCATTTATTGGAACTCAGCATAAAAGGACAACAATTGTAATTGGAGCAAACTTAATTGAACAAGTAACTTATTTCATTAATATGGGATGCATGATATCGTACCTGCAAAATTTGGATGTGGAGAAGAAATTAGGGAAATTTCAACAGATATGTGGTTCAATAAGAAGATATTTAAGAAATAAGACAACAAAGGAAACTCAATTGAAATTTTATAAACCAGTATCCGTTCCAACGTTAACATACTGGTCTGAGACTTGACATTTAATGATAACTGATAAACATAAAATTGAGACAATATAAATGAGATTTCTGAGATCCCTAGCAGGTGTGTCTTTATGAGATCAAAAGAGAACTCAAATCAATATATCAGAGATGAATTACAAGTATATAATACAAACGAGAGAATATACAGAAATAAATGTAAATGGTTTAAACATCTACAAAGAATACCAATCATTTATAAAAATAAATACTTTATTATAAACCTGAAGACCGAAACGACGTTCGAAGGACAACGTGTAGCATATTGTGCAGCGGGGAGCGGAACGGGGTAATAGACCCATACCTTGAAGATAATATATTGTTCCCATATCACAAATTATAATTTACTTAAACATCTGATTTTATCTTTAAATTCTGATATGTGCCATTTTCCATGACAACGTATGTGCATACATACATCGGACCTATATACATACAAATATAAATTAATATATACATAAATACATACATAAACATGAGGTGTAACCTATTTAGGTTCTCTCCCCCCATCATGTAATTTCATTTTTCATTCATTCATTTCATATCGCCTTCACTTCATGTCATGTTAGGCAAAAAAATTCTTTACTTGGCAATCCACACGTGCTCAAAATATGGTTTAGACATAAAGAAAGAATGAATGTAAGTAACAAGATTACCAAAATCAGCATTTAAAAATAAGCCAAGTGGTTCAAAGAACGTCGGAAGGCCAGTGAAAAGATGGACAGAGCAACTGTGAGGCGGAAAGGCAATTTGCCTAGCACGTGATGTGAATAATAATAATAATAATAATAATAATAAGAAGAAGAAGAAGGATAAGAAGAAAACTTAGCTCAGTTTACGTAATTCCTGCAAATATGTTAATTTCGTTCACTGGCGCAACAGTGGCACAACTGAAAATTGCTATTTTTCAATTACATCACAAGAGTTCAAAATACCTTTTCTATAATCTTGATATACATTACAAAAAAAATACAATTTTTATGTGTGTCATTATTAAAGCCATGAGCGATTTTTCAGATTAAAAAAAAATGAAAGTAATAAATATAAATGTTCCTAAGGGTTGCACAAATACACATTTTTTTCTTATTGAACTACTCATAAATTGTAATGGATTTCACGGTAACAAGTAGATATACGTCTTCTAGTTCTGCTTAATGTTACTAAAGCTATTTGGAAAGCTTCTACAACTTGAAGATCGGATCTAGGTTCATACCTTAACAAACTGATGCCATTAGCTGCCAAGATACGTGGCTTGTAGAAATGGATGGAGAGCACTTAACGTGGCGATACACTTAACACGGCAAACTGAATCTTTCCAAGTAATGTAACTTTTCTCAAATACTATGTGCATGCCAGTACAAAATTGAACGCAAAGCTTTTAAATATAATTAATAGCTAAGAAACATATAATAATAATAATAATAATAATAATAATAATAATAATAATAATAATAAATAATAATAATAATAATATAATAGCTTTATTTTACCTGGCAGAGTTAAGGCCTTAAGGCCTTGTCTACCACTCAACCAGGTTTGAAAAAATACAAACAAAAAAATAGTCTTAAATCTAAATTACAATATATATATATAAAACGATTACAAGTTATGAATACAATACAATTAATATTTATAATATACGTTAAGTTAAATATTGCAATTGTTAATAAACTTTCACAGAAATTACTATTTGTATTTTTAAACGCACGGAGGAGTGTGGTATTTGGCATAAGTTAAGTTCATATAGAGAAGGAGTGCAGAAAAATAAAACTTGTGTATAATATGTGCTACAAATAAATTAAAATAAACAAATAAAATAAATTGTCTCTAAGGCATTTATGCGTATTACTCATTCATATAGACAATATTAAAATTAATGGTTTGTATGCAGATACAAAACGGAAAGCTGAGTTAAGGAAGAGGTGGAGAATGCTGAGTCTAGTTTACAGCGAAAGTCCTGCTCTTGAGCATGTCCGTCGCCGTGGCGTAGTCGGTAGAGTCCGTACCTTCCACTCCGGCGACCCGGGTTCGATTCCTGGCGGGGTAGGGGATTTTAAATCTCCACCCTGGGTCTGGGTGTCTATGTGTCTATGTGAGGATAAAAGAAAGTTAACAAAACAGGTGAAACAAAAAGGGAAAAAAAGGTAAAACAAAAAGGAAAAACAGTATAAACAAACAAAAAAAAGCAGAACACTATGAATGAACTCATTCATTTGTGTCCTCATTCGTTTTCGTTACACTTATAGTAGCGTCCAGATCATAACTGTCGGTGCTATTTATAATTCTTTGCCCGGGCCGATCGGAGGCAAAGATTGATTCATCTTTCCTATATAGATTTACTAACATATATTAATTAACAATAATTCCTGAAACACACTGTAGTAATTTATGATTCGTTTTTAAACTCAGTATATTATTTTCAACCATGAAAGCTAGACAGGAAAGGGGAGCTAATATAACCTTGAGAAAGCTCATAGACAGGAAACGTACAAGACAGCAGTAGCATGACTAGCAAATACAATAATTAGACATTCTTATTTACTTAAAATAAGATTTAATATTTCAATTGTACGTCTGAAGTTTAAATATGAAAATATATTAAACATAAGTTATATTTGATCATTCTAAAGTTTAAAGAAAATAATAATAATAACAAAAGTAATAATATTTACACACTCAAACACCCATGCATACCTTTTTAGTCAAGCCTAGTTGTATCCTACCCTGGCTTACCGGACCAAACTCAAAACAACACAGCTCTCCTTGAGCTCACGTCCTTCAGACGATAACAAAACTAATGTTGAATGAATGAACGATACAGTTTTCCACTTGCTTGGCCTATTTGAGAGTTCCGAGCTAGAGGGGAAGTTGCGCAGTACAAACAGAGCAAAGGGAGGGGATAGGAAGGAGAGTGGGAGTAGACACAAAGAGAAAGGAAATACTTTCGGTACAGATTAATGAATAATGACGTATTTGTGACAAAATTAAAAATTTAATGAATTGCGGTCGAATTTCGACCGCTGGGCGACAACTAGTTCCTATTAATAAGAGGGAGCAAGTATGAATGGGCTGTAGAGCCATTGGAATAAGTATGAATTGAGATAGACTGTGTAATATTTGAACTTTTTTTCGTAAAAGGGCTAAACGTTACAACCTGTGACGCAAATTTTTAATTCCTTCATAAACTCTTGTCAAATTGCATTCTCAGAGTTTCAATTTTCATATTATTTCCCACCATTTACAATGATTTTTACATTTTTCTTACGATTATTTGAATTTTTTGCTACGATATTGAAATGCATACCTATCATGAGAACATGGCAGCCATACTGATTGTAACAGGCAAGAAAGAGGTGTAGGCCCTACTAGTGCAGGCAACATAGAGTATGTACTAATTAACTGCATACATTTACTTCAATATTTCAAAACTTATTATTTAGTTTTGGTCTTTGCATTCTTTCACAGATTAGAGTGCTTAAATTCCATTAGGTTGACTTTTAGGTTGGTCTTTCACATATTAGAGAACTTAAATTGCATTAGGTTAGTTTTTACGTTCCTTAAACATCGTGTACATGTTGGCTACATCCCGTGATTCCATAATGTAAACCGCTTCGGGCCTGTTGCCACATGCGCAAGATGTATGGTTGCAAATTAGAAAACTTTTTCGCGGCACATGTTGTAAAGTATTACCATAAAAGTAAACAAATGATTCAAAAAAAGGATTCCCTCCATGGTATCTTTACCATGCCGTGGGGGAGTCTCGTGCTTAAATGACACCGAGAGCTATGCCGGCGGTAGTATTTCTGCCGAAAGAGTTACCCATGACGGACAGGTCGAAGACGATAAGCCAGACGAAAGAAGTACCTTGGGTGAAAGAGTGGCGATCTTTCACCGTAAAAATACAACCGTCAAGAAACGGAGACTTGGGATCGACTGAGGTAAAATTACATTAATCATTATTTCTAGGAAGTAGAATATACAGGGGATTATCGGAAAATTTCAGGTCGGGATAGGGATGTATGGAGAGATTATATCTGCTCGGCCATGGACTTACTGGTTCAATAGAGCCAATAAGTTAGTTAATAAGCTTTCTAGATTATGCATTTCCTTATAACGATTCAAAGGACCTTCAACTGGTCGTGTTACAATACATAATTCTACTTTGCATATAGGCCTTATATAATGAAATGGGTGACATGAAATGAAGGAGTAATGGAACGAAATTTTGGTAGGGAAAATGGGAGAAACCCCGAGAAAACCTGTCCTCTAATTAAAAGTCCAGCGACATACGTCCGCCAAGAAGCCGCCTTCACGATGTGACTTTACCAACCGTAATTAAAATTGGAATTTGGTTGATTCTACAAGGTGGAGAAAAATGTCGATTACGACATTCAAGAAATGAGAGAGGCGGCCAAAATGTTGTGTACGAAAACACAAGTACACCTTAAAGAAAAGGGAGCTCCAAAGAGGGTATGAGTCGGGGAGAGCTAGCAGAGAGCTGTACTAAAATTACGAGGTTTTATATGTCCCGTTGATATATGTAGAGGATTCAAGTGATGTACTTAGAAAAATTCGCTTTACGATTTTTTTTTAGTATTAAGGTGTTCGTCGACAGTTTTACCGATAGGGTGTCATAACTCTAAATGTTTTCCATACAATTTTTCATATTTCACTTAATGATGTTTAACTTGCTTGCCATTGACATAAATGTACAGATAAAATATAATAATAATAATAATAATAATAATAATAACAAAACTTTATTTATTCTGGCAGAGTTAAGGCCATAAGGCCCTCTCTTCCACTCAACCAGCACAAATACAAATAAATATTCGACAAATATAGATATACACTATACTAATTATAAACAGTTAAAGATACAATAAATGTAGCAATGTAAATGTCATGTACAAACAACATTTTATAGGGTAATAACATAATATGATACGATAATAATAATAATAAATATAAATATGATACATATACGGGAAACACCAATTAATATATATATCTTACACTGGATAATAATGAAGTCGAGTTTAGAGCAAATATAGATTTAGATTTCTTTTAAAAGATGCCAATGTCCGGCAGCCCCTTATATCTTGTGGTAGGGAATTCCAGTTGCGAGAAGTGGAGATGGTATATGACATGGAGTGATGTGATGTCCTATGTTGCTGTATATTAAGTAAGAGACTATGTTGTGATCTTGTGTTTAAGTTATGGTTTGAGGATAGATACTGGAAACGGGATGATAAATAATTGGGAATCGAGGTAGGCCTATGTAGGATCTTAAATAGGAGAATTAGGCAGTGCGATTTTCTTCTCTCTTTTAGATGTAGACATGACAATTCGTGGAATAATGGAGAAATGTGATCGTATTTTGGAACATTAAATATGAATCTGATACACATATTATGGACACGCTGCAGTTTGTCCGACAATCCGTCACTTATGTCAGTTAGTAGAACGTCACAGTAGTCAAAATGCGGCATCACTAAAGTTTGGATTAAAATTCTTTTAAGAGTTGTAGGAAGAAAATGTTTAAGTCGCTTTAGGGAATGGATTATGGAGAAGATCCTTTTAGATGTTTGTTTTACTTGCACATGCCAATTTAAATTAGAATCTAAGTAAAATCCCAAGTTTTTAACGACGTCGGTATAAGGAATTTGTTCATTATCTAATATGACAGCCGGCATATTGTCATTGTTTATGAGGTGTAATAGTCTTGGATGTCCGATAATTATTGCTTGCGTTTTGTTTACATTTAGTTCCAGCCCATATTGTCTGGACCATAAAGATATATGCCTGAGGTCAGTGTTTACTTTGTCAATATATTCATTAATTTCGTCAGGCCTAAAGTGTGTGTAAATCTGTAGGTCGTCGGCGTAAAGATGATGCTTGCAGTTTTGTAGTTTCTTGGTCACGTCATTAATATAAATCGAGAAGAGAAGAGGAGCGAGGACACCGCCTTGAGGTACCCCTTTCCTCACCAAGCGCCAGGAAGAAATGCGATTATTAACAGAAACTGATTGCTGACGATTAGTGAGGTAAGATGCAAACCAATCAAGGCAGTTTTCCGACAGATGTAGTATCTTTAGTCTCGCTAGCATTAAGTCTATATCTACTGTGTCAAAGGCTTTGCTGTAGTCGAGTAGGACTATTGCGGTGAGTTTGCTTTTGTCCATTGAGTCTCTTATGTCCTCTACAATGTCAAGTAGTGCAGTACTTGTGTGATGTCCTGTTCTAAAACCAGTCTGATGTTCATCAAGTAAGTCGTGTGTGGTGAGGTAGTCTGTTAACTGTATATGTGTATCAGACAAATATATATATATATATTATATATATATATATATATATATATATATAGGACATTATTTTGTTTCAGTCAGTTTAAATTTAAGGTACAGATACTACAAAATATTGCAAAAGAAGCGCGAAGATTGATCGGAAGCACTTGGAGAGTACTTAGATCCAATAAATGGAGGTGTGCAAGAAAGCGGTATCTGGAAGAAGAGATACTATTCAGAATTGTATAATTTATATAATACAGAAGTGATGCATGCATATGGAAGCCATGCAAGGCACTGAAATGATTTCTTTTTTTCCATACTGTCAATCTGAGTAAGGCGTCTCTATTTTTGTTTTCAACAGTGAGTCTAATATTAGCTTACAGCATCTGAATTTATGATAAGAAATAAACAAGTGTTTTATTATTGCTAAATAAAGATTTAATTTTCAAGAAAAAACACCCTAATCAATATACAAGTATACATATATTGAAACTGCTGTCCCTCTAATTTTTTGGCAGCATAATACATATTTATCATTATATACAACTTTTCTCATTAGAGGATTGCCTCAAGGACAAAGTGATACAGACAATTAAGTTTTGGAATTGATGAAATACATTTTGTAAATATATTTAAAAAAATTCAAATTGTAGGCCTCATTGAAGTGTACATACTATAAAGTAGAAATTTTATAAATATAGTTTCTAAAAATTGAAATTGATCCTCTAATTGCAGCGATGGCAATTTTAGAAAGATACACCCTGCCCAAATCAAGGAATTCCAAAATTTGGCTAAGAATCCTGGTATAGTACGTCTTGCCCCAATCATCAATCCTGTGACAGTTATACTATCTAATTGGTATTTACCTTTGCAATAGTCAATTTGTTTGGCTCATATATGGCTTTCTTTTCAGAGTCAACTTCGTCAGATTGGCCACTATGAGTCTCAAAACGAATTGTGGGATCTAATATCACACCAATTTTAAAAGATGGTCTAAATGAACGTCTTCATAAACTGTGTATCCATAATCTCGCAAGGCTTCTGTCATCATATTTCCAATAGTGTGGTGCTTAATGTTTCTCAGTGATTCTCCAAACGGACACGTCCCAAGGACGTGTGCAAGGGTTTCGCGCTCTCTGCGACAACGTCCACAGAGGGTTTCGTCCCTAGATCTGCCGGCAAAGAACGCATCGCCGATACATTGGCTTGCATTTTAATCGCTTCTCTCCATTCGGAACAAGACAATCCCTGATGATCACGAATCCATTGATTTCCCGGTGTATATTCATTGTAGAGAGCAACGCCTTTTCCTCTATGAGGAGGTTCACTCCAGAGAACTGCTTCTTTGTCTCTTAGTTGTTTCCTGAGTTTCCTGGCATCTGGTGGAAGACTTCGAGTGTTAATATTGATGTCACTAGATTCAATGATAAGGTCTCTCACACATTGTAATCTTTCCTCTTTTAGGTTTCGGAGGGTAGTAATATATGTATTATTGTCTTGGTAAAGAATATGACAACTGTTTATATGCTGTAATTTTGTTTCCCACGTTGCACAAAATAAACCAACTCCTTTATTCCGACGTTCAGAATATAATATGTGATCAGGGACATCCATCGGAAGATGTAAAATTTCTTTAAGTCCACTTCTCAAAAGTTTATCACAATTCAGTAAAAATGTTTTTTTTGTATTTGATTTGGTGGTACTGTTTGAAACGGGTAAATTAGAGTTGGAGATATGGAACAATTTAAAACTGTAAATTTCTGATTAGGCTGTAACAGTGGTGACGCAATGAGAGTTTCAATATTGTCCTGTAATTTAGTAAGGGTTTGCTTAGAATCAAAAGTTATATGATCTGAAAAGTTGACACCTATATAACGAATAGTGTCAGTGATTTTATGGGCACGAATTGCATGTCCATCAAATTGGAGATATTTTTCACATAGTTTTATATATATATATATATATATATATATATATATATAAACTGAGTACATTTCACAATTGACACAACAGCACATTATGGGTTTTTGCCTTCCTAAGGAGTTTTCCCCAACATTTCTATCTTTCGCTTTCTCATTGTAGTTTTTTTAAATCCCAGAATTCTGATATCATGAATATTATGCCTCCTCCCATCTTGACTTACGGCTTCACAGTTTCCTACTTACTAAGAATGTACGTCAAAAACTCTTTTAGTAGTTCTAATATAATTCATGCATTTAACATATCCGACCCAAAGTCAATAAAGTAACTTTAATTTATTTCACAATAGAGGATTCATTATATAATTTATATAATTTCAAATGGTATCTTCTCTTCCAGTAGAGTTTTTCTTGCACAGTTCAATATATGTTCTTTGGAATAATCCCAAGAATCGCTAATCAGGCTACAGGTTTCAGAGTCATATGATATTATTAGTCTCTAAGAACTTTTTCCAACATGACTTTAGTTTAACTGCGATCTAAAAAACCTTCCTAACAAGCAAGCATTTTATTCCTCGTCTTAATGCGCTTCTGAACCTCAACAACAATATCATTCCTGCAATTTACCTCAGATCGCGAATATATAAAACTATATCCACCGCTGTGGTCTGAGGTAGCGTGCTGCCTTGTCACGCAGCGGGCCCTGGTTCGAATCCCGGTCGGGACAAGATGAGGTATTTTTCGGTGTTTTTCCTCACCTGTAAGACAAATGTTAGGAAGCTTTGAGGCCCAAACATTATCTAGCCATCATAATCCCACGGTCTGAAAAATAACGGGAAGCTACCACACCTATAATTCTCTAGGAAAGCAGCAAAATATAGCATCAAAATGCTATGATTACAGTGAAGGACCTGCTCTAGGGCAGAACACTATAGACTAGAATGTATATATTGTATATACCCCATACGTCCCTCATATAGGCATGGGTACTCCCCTAGAGGGAGTTTCGCGACTTAGCTAATTTAGTAACGCTTATTTGCCTACTGAGTTAGTGACATGTGGCCAGCGCATGACCTCTATGAGACATATAGTAGGCAATTCAGGTATTACTAGGATGAAGAAGGCAGTTAAATTTCACTCAGAGAAAATTTAGGGTTCGAGGTTATTTTACAAGTCCGAAAATCTTCTGACGCGGGATCTACTGTTTAATGTCCCCCCCCCCCGGAGGAATTTGTCGCTTGGATTTTTCACCCTAAAAACCATCGGCCCAGGTCGGGTTTGAACCCGCGATACTCTGATCTAGAATCAAGGAACATGGTCATTAGACAATCGAGGCTGATGTAAACTATGTACTGTTTGAAATTTATATTGTTCAATGTGCAAGTAAGAGGGATAGTCAGTACAATCATTCCCGTTAGCTGGCATGTACAATATGTAACCTTTATATTTGTACAGTCATCATCATCATCATCATAAACTTCACGGATTAGGTCTTTGCCTGTTCCGATTTCACGATAGAATAACACAGGAACAATTGGATAGAACATCTGCAAAGAATTACAGAAGATACGATACCAAAGATGGCATTGATGTATAATCCTGGAGAACAAGAGCGGTAGGAACACCAAGAAAGCGCTGGGCTGAACAGATATTTGTACAGTTACTTTTTAATAATATATAACAGGTTTGTACTTAAATATATTATTTTTCGGTTTTGTTTTTTAGTAAGTATTCGCAAACAATAACAAAATTAAGTAACTATACAACAAAACATGAACTATTGTTTTCAGCATTGTTATTTGTACATTTGAAATAAATTAACAAATAATTAGGAACTTATTGGTAGAACTGAAATACTTAATACTTTATGGAATATCCCTAGGCCTTAATAATAGCTTTTCACATTGACTGTGCTAATTTGAAACGAGTGTCTATAGTAATTTTTCCCCATTCTTCCAAAAACATTTTTTTTTTATTTTTCTAGATGAAACGTTCTTTACGAACCTTTCTTTTTAGAATTCCCTGTAAATTCTCAATGGGTTTATATCCGGAAATCGAGCAGGCGTTTTTAGCTGCTTTGGAACTTTCAGATGATCCACCGTTTATTAATTTAGGCAGCATGTTTCGGGCCATTTTCTTGCTGAAACGCATAAGACGCTAACATGCCCATGTTCTCAGTACTTTGTTTAATATTCTTCAGAATGTCATCGAAGACCCACTGGTCCATAATGCCATCGATGAAGTGGATAGTACCCACTCCCTTTGAGAACATAAATCCCCAAAGAACAATGAATCCTCCTCTGCGTTTAACTGTAGGAAAAGTATTATAATGTTCATGGGCGGTGTTGTTCTTTCTACATACCCAGTTTATCCCATCGGATCCTAAAATATTTATTTTCGTTTCGACTGACCAAATTACAATGTTCCAAAAGTCCTCGATCTTGACATGGTGCCTTTTGGTAAAGTACAGTCTTGCTTTACGGTTCCTCTTGTTTATGTATGGCTTCTTCTTAGGGATTCTGTCTCGATAACCATGCTGCCGCAAAACTTGACGGACTGTTTGGTGGAATACTTTATTTTCTGATACCTGTTCCAATAATTGCTTGATTTTAGTACACTTATTCCACGGTTAATTTTTACTTGCCTCATAATGAAATTTTATTCTCTGTGATTCAGCACTTTATCGTTGGTTTCCTTGAAATATTTGCAGTTGAACCTTTAATTCTGAACTTGTTAACAATATAATTCACTGTAGAGTAGGGTTTAATAACCACTGACTCCATTTTTCTTAATGAATAGCCTCTCAGTACATGATTAATTATTGATCCTAAGTTGACTCTCTAAGCTCCTTTCCTTTATTCATATCTAAATCTACGAATGAGTGTTATGGAAATACATTACTAATGGAAATGGACAGCTAATGACAAGTGAGGGAAATTTCAGGAAGTGACTGAATTCAAAAACCTAGGAACAATAATCACAAATAGGAATGAGATGCACAAAGAAATTAAACATAGACTCAATTCTGGAAGTTCGTGCTATTATGCATTACAGACACTCTTGACGTCCCAACTCCTTTAAAAAAACGTTAAACTGAAAAAATATATAGAATTATTATTCTACCAGTTATATTATATGGATGCGAAACATGGACTCTTACTTTATTGGAGGAAAGGATATTACGAGTATTTGAGAATAACGTTCTTAGGAAAAGTTTTGGACTAAAGAGAGATGAACATACCGATGAATGGAGAAGACTACATAACAGTAAACTACATGGTCTTTATCAGAAGCCAAATATAATAAGAACAGTTAAGTCTCGTAGACTGCGATGGGCAGGACATGAGTCATGAATTGGGAATGAAAGACGGATGTGCATGGAAGTTTATTGTAGGAAAATCAGAGGTAAAATGCCCAGTTGGTAGACCAAGAATAAGGTGGGAGAATTACATTAACTATGATTTGACGGAAGTAGATTATACAGAGAATGATTGGAAAATATTAGCTCGGGATAGGAATGTATGGAGAGCTTATGTCCGCGCAGCCATGAATCTATGGGTTCGATAGCGCCAGTGAGTTATTTAGTGTTAAAATGAATGGATTCACCCTCCCACTAACATCCAGAAATCCCGTAAGTACAATGTCTTTCAAGAACGTTTGTTATAATGTACAAACAAGATTGTTACAGTAATATAAACATTGTTTTCAAATTAAGTACAGTATGAGATCTGCTATGGCACCAAAATTTGCATTTCTTTACAATATTTATTAGAAATAAACCAAAACATCGGTGGAAAGATCAAGACCATCTTCGCTAGGTTTACCGTACAGGCCACATGGCCTAAAACGAATTTGTTCATGATGATGATGATGATGATTTATTAGAAATTACATAAGTATACGGATCAAATTTAACAATATCGGCTTTTTCGTAATCTATATTTAAAGAAATATGAACTTTTGCTTGTAAACATTTCGACCGTACAAATATAGGCTAAATGTTACATACCGTACTTGGTTTACTCCACTTTAACTTATGAATGCATTTTCTTTGCCGTTTCTAGCAAATTACTAAACGCGTCTTTCATTGCCATCTGAATATACTGCATAACTTTCGAACGCCTGTAGCAATTTCAATCAAATTTGGTACACATATAACTATGATCTGCCCTAGGGGACAAGAGGGGATGAAATTTAAAATATTATATTTCCGCATATCTCTGGAATGCTTGAAGTAATTTCAACCAAACTCGGTTCACAGTAGAAGAGATACCTTGGGAGTAAGATGCCACTATCACACATATGAAAGGGTGAAATATAAAAAAGTTCAAAACGATCGACATTAATGTCTAATCCACAATTTTCGGAGTAGTTTATCTGATTGGTGTTAGACTCATTGACATTTAAGCCAAAGTTTGAACGCCTTGGACACTTATAGGAAAGGGGGAGAGAAGAGTGAAAAATAAAATTTCAAAATATGATCGAAATTAGTATCAAATCGTATATTTCGCGGTGTCTAAGATTATTGTTGACAGTGCCGATGTCATGTGAGATTGAGTTTGACTCCTAGTGACCGTAAGGATTGAGAAGGGGAGAAAAATTATACGTTTAGAATTACCATGATTAGTGTCTAATTGATAATTTTCGAGGCCGCTACGATTAGTGATACAGTCTCGATGACATTTCAGCCCAAGTTTCACCTCTAGCATCCTTAGCGGGGATTAGAGGTGTGATTCTAGAAATAATCATAGAAGTCCGATACATCGAATACATCATTTTCGGGGTCACTGATGGGAATATTGACACTCCCGTTGCCATTTAAGTCCACGTTCAGCCTCTATCTGCATTGGAGATGAGAAATGATGAAAAACAAAATGTCCAAACTGACCGAGATTAGTATCGAATCCATAGTTTTCGGGGTCACTAATCTGATTGGAGACTAGAAAATAGGGATAAATACATACCCGAGCAACGCCGGGCAATCAGCTAGCCGAATAAAAAATATAGGTACAACTAGTTTAATGGAACTATTTGTTATAATAGCTTTTATTTTATAAAATAAAATTCATGTCTTAAATTGTTTATATCATTAGAAGAAATTATAATAAACAATGCAAAGTGAAACATGAGATTTATTTATTATTAGCTAAAATAACAAACATTAACAAAAATAACTTTTTATGCCAAGAAAAAATCGGACAATCAATGATTAAAAGATTGCTCATTGTTAAATTTGAAACGTTAGTATTTGGTATAATTTGTCTTCTACTTCGTGGCCTGTGTGCGGCGCTAGGGCATAATGGGTACTAATTGTGTAGTGATTTATTGGAGATAAACCTATTAGCTTATTATTTCACAAGATTATTTTTTAGGCTAACTTTTGAAAAAAAATCATGAAGACCGGCTTTATCTAGTAATCATTTGGATTTGCGTCCGGTAATTGTAGAGGATCCCTTGTTACATTTTAAACTTTATTATTTAGTAGGAATTTTGTTGTACCTTGTGGCTTGTTTGAAGCGCTTGGGCGTACTCAGGACTAATTTTGACATAGTTTATTCGGAGATAAGCTCACAAGCTCATTAATTCACAATAATTATTTTTAGGTAGGCCTAATATTTTGAAACAAATTATGAAAACCGGATTCTTCTATCTGCTCGATCCATTGGATTTAAAACAGATAATTGTTGAGATTTTTGAGGGAAATCATGTAGAAACCACATTTGAAAATATCAGAATTACTTTTCAGAATATTTTCATAAAACATGAAATAAATCCAACTTTGTGTGCACGATTAAGCAAATTTTCTTTTAAGACGTTCAGGTATATATTTCTATACATTTTGTCTTCAATAAACACTGATTAATCCTATTAAGTCGACATTTGGCTTCAGATATAAACTCTTTAGTGAATTTCAATCGCTCTTTCTCTCTCATATTAATTTCATAGACTCTATACAACTGGCTTCTTTCTAGCCACCCGATCATTTAAATTATTTTATTACATTCCTGACATTTTGAGAAATTACTATTTTACCCGTTGTTTCGACAATATAAGATCAATATTTGGGGTAACTGACCTGGGAGTTTTCCTAACATTTTATTAATATCAATTTATAATTTTTGCAGTAAATTTTTGGATGATCTGATCGTATGATTAAATAAATTCTTTATATTTCAGGAGCATTTTTGTTATCTGCCTATAAAAGTTCTGTTTTTTTTTTTTCATTTTGAAAAATGTAGACTACTATTTTTACTTTCATTCCGCATTTTGCTACTGGTCTGTTTTCATTGACGCTGCAAGTAAGAGTCGTGATAACACGTGAAATATTATCTAACATATTAGTAAACAAAGGTCCGAAATGTAAGAGTGTCATTGCAAACTAACGCGCTATTACGTTGTCATTAATGCGAGACGCGCACATTTTCACCTCTCCACCCTAGTTCCAGCTTGATTGGCTAATATCTACATTTCATACTACCTCTCATTTCAGTACTTTACGATTTCACAAAATTGCTGAAAAATGGAACAATATTCAGAAAAACGGACTCCACTACATAATCTATAAACACGATGTAATAAATAATTAATAAACATATGAACAAAAATTGAAAATTTATACATCAGAGAATTTAATTATTGCTTTATAAGTAAATTATAGTGAATCCTTGTTTTTTAGTTGGAAATTATTCCATCATAGAGAAGTAACAATACTCAGTGAAAATATATTGACTTAGGCTTTCACGGCCGGAGTTACTATGATGATCTTGTAGAAGATTTCCGGGCTGTTGGCCGTGGTCTTGAGGTTTGTAGTTCCCCGACATTTCGCCAGAGACTGCGTCCGGCATCCTTGGGACAGAATATGGTAGGATGAAAGTGATGGTGGCTTATCACAGGATGTGGGTTTAATACAAGGATTGATTAAAAGGAATCCTCGGAATGTGAGAATTTCATGCTCGCGGTCTAGTCAGGTAGGGTTCGGTGAGCAATCAAGAAAACTTATCTCAGGGAATAACGCAAGGAACTGTACGGGCAGCAATAGTATTTTCAATAATTGTAGTTTATAAATCACTCGATTTATTTAAATCGTATTCACTATACATTCACTATACTTGTATTCGATACAATAAACTTTTTATGTTCTCCCTTGGCTAGTTGGGAGACTTCTCTTACTGCACGCGTCTCAATTTGGTCTCTATTGAAAAACCTCAGTATTCTTTCGATCGTCAGATCGCTACAGCAGAAGGGATACATTTTTATTTTCTTATTGGTTTAAATATATGAGCACATATATTACAGATATATAAAAAGGTGTGGCTTTTCGAACCACTTGTCTACAATGTTGCCAAGTTGTTTCTAGTTGGGCCTTTGAGTATTTTATTAAATTAATTTTTATGTGTAGTTCGTAGTAATACTTTAACTGATCAGTATCTAACTTAATATCTGAAAATTATCGTGACATAGTAATGTTTCCCTTGTCACTCATATATATATTATTTTGACTGATATTTTAATCTCATTTGAAATAGACGTCCTGACACATTTTCATTAACAAAGGTTTGGTATCTATTGTATTCAGGTATCTGGGTCTACCTTTGTCATCCCCTATGACTTCTAGACTTTCTGGCTTCAATCATATTGGCATAACCCAAATTTAACCACAAGCGTTTTCTAAGTAATTTTTTACTAAGAGGAAATCAACTTTTATATAATTAATAAAATCGATTCAGCAATATGATCAATGGATTTCTCATAAAATTCTGATTAATTAAAGTCCAAACTCGTTATGTTTCTCTATATTACATTTTTATCTCAAATTACTGGCCTGTAATTATATTATCTAGATTTAATGATATGTCTAGTTATTATCTGAAACTAGAACAATCTGGAGGGAAATTTCGCGTTACAAAATGCCCTTATGATTGAGATGGAAAACTTGATAAGCGAGTTTTCTATCGAAGAATAATACTTCTGGATTGAATTTGAATAAATTGGTTAGGGGAGTCTGGACTGGAATATCTTAACTAAAATAACGACTGAAGGTAAATGTGAATACAAACTTGTAATAATCTTCCCAGAAAATCTTTACCTGGTGGAGATAGTGTAACTGGGCTACCTGAATGGGTTAATTGTAATATTGTTTTCAAATATTGCCCTTTCATCTGTAAATAAAATCATACATACACACACAAGAATAGTTGATACAAACATAAATACATTTAAATTAGCAGCATAGCTTGTGATTCGACATACTATTAAAATTGTAACCTTTTGTTTAGTGTCTATTCACAGTGTTCGTGATAATTATCTTGATGTTATGAGTGTCAATATCACTGATCGCTCGCTTCAAATTGATTATTGCGTGGAAAAATGCTTACTCACTTACTTACTCACTGGCACTATCGAACCCGTAGGTTCATGGCCGCGCGGACATAAGCTCTCCATACATCCCTATCCTGAGCTAATGCTTTCCAATCATTTCCTGTATAATCTACTTCCCTCAAATCATAGTTAATGTTGTTCTCCCACCTCATTCTTGGTCTACCAACTGGGCGTTTTCCTTCTGGCTTTCCTACAAGAAGTTTCCATGCAAGTCTTTCATTCCCCATACGCGCAACATGTCCTGCCCATCGCAGTCTACGGGACTTAACTGTTCTTATTATATCTGGCTTCCTATAAAGACCATGTAGTTCATTGTTATGTAGTCTTCTCCATTCACCTGTCTGTTCATCTCTCTTTGGTCCAAAAATTTTCCTAAGAACTTTATTCTCAAATACTCGTAATCTCCTTTCCTCCCTTAAAGTAAGAGTCCATGTTTCGCACCCATATAATATAACTGGTAGAATAATAGTTTTATATATTTTCAGCTTAACGTTTTTTGAAAGGAGTTGGGACATCAAAAGTCTCTGCAATGCATAATAGCATGCATTTCCAGAATTGAGCCTATGTTTAATTTCTTTGTGCATCTCATTCCTATTTGTGATTATTGTTCCTAGGTATTTGAATTCAGCCAATTCCTCAAATTTCCCTCATTTGTCATTAGCTGTCCATTTCCATTATATAATGTATTTCTACGTATGACCATATATTTAGTTTTACTGATATTTACTTCCAGTCCTAATTTCTTAGTGTTACTCAATAGTGTGTGCGTGTTGGCCTTTAGTATCTCCTCGCTATCGGCCAGTAGTACCACATCATCAGCATAAACTAACAGCTTATTAATACCATTCAGTTGTAAGCCTTCCTTATTCTCTAAAGATTTAATGGCATGCTCTAGTACAAAATTAAATAGTAGAGGAGATAGTGCATCTCCTTGCTTCAACCCATTCTGGATTTCAAAAGTGTCTGAAAACTGTTTGCCTACACGCACCCTACTCGTTGAGCCATTTAGATACACATTCGTATAAGTCTAACTAACTTTTTGGGAATTCCGAACTCCAGCAGGATACTATATAACTTCTCTCTCTTAATTGAATCATATGCTTTTTTGAAGTCTACATATAGTTGATGTACAGTACCATTATATTCCCATTTCTTTTCTAAAATCTGTCTTATACTAAAATCTGATCTGTTGTAGACCTGTTTCTTCTTAAATGCACATTGATGATCTCCTAGAATGTCATCATATAGGGAGCAAGTCTGCTTACTAATATTTGTTAGAATTTTGTACGAAGTTGAAAGTAATGAGATGCCCCTATAGTTGTTGCAATCAGTTTTTATCTCCTTTCTTATAAATTGGTACGATAATTGATTCCTTCCATTCATCTGGAAGAGCTTCTTTTTCCCAAATCATACTAAGCAACCAGCGTATCTTGTCCATCAATTTTCTCCCCCTGATTTTATCAGTTCTGCTGGGATCTCATCTGAACCTGATGCTTTATACATCTTCAATTTTTCAATTGCCATTTCAACCTCTAATGCACTTGGCTCTGCGACTAGCATTTCTGCTGTCTGTAACTTATCCTCCTCAATGTCCTGTTCTGTATGTACATTTAATAGCTGATTAAAATAACTTTTCCATCTATTTAATATACTCTTGGAATCTGCAATCAGTGGAAAAATGCACTGATCATTATTGATTATTTTGAAACACTTTCACTACTCACACGCAATTCTGTATGTGTAACAACAAAACGAAAAATACATTTATTATGTACAGTGTGAATCATTCTTTTGTGCTATAAACCAGCTATAATTAAATCTCATCATTTTTTTTTAGATAATCATATTCTAATTTCAATAAACAAAGAAAATTTAATTCAGTAAATCTGATAATATGGATCTGTGGTTAATTTATTTTCGTAATACAATTATGTTTTATTCTCAACTGATAATTTTAGCCAAACTACATAGTCTATAAATTATTTATTTATACGGATAATATTTTATTATTTATTAAATCATAGAGAGAATTATGTAAATTGTGTAAAAAGAAATAAAATAATATCAAACTAAGGTCTCATTCGTAAAGAATTAAATGTTCAAATCAATCAAAAATAATTATTTATAAGTCTCATATTGTAAGTATCATAAAGGTTTATAGGCGTTCCGTCCTTTGGAATATTCAGATTGTTTAAGATCCTAAGTTCATTATCGATTGGACGATTTTTTATAACTTGTTATTTTGTTTAGACAATAATCGGCATCTTAGCTCATTTAATTAGTAATCGGTTCTAGTACATATTTATAGGTCGGCAACGTAATTTATACTTTGCGCGTAAAAAAATCACTCAATTGGATACAGGATAAATTAACAACTTTTACCACCTTTGCGTATATCATTCCGCAACAATGGTTCTTCAATTATCATGACTAAACGTCGTACATCATAATGCTACTTCATATCGAGTAGGTCTATTCGTCGAAGAGAATACAAAACAAAAGATAATACCGGATCATCTGCGTCCGTAAATATTATCATATTATCATAATTGTGTATACAAAACACATCAAGCATGCCTCAACTGGCTATCATAAAAAAAATACACCCTGTATCAGATTATCATTTCATTTAATTTCACGCGCTTATGCGCCTTCAATTATTGCGTCGATCGACCTCTTTATTAGATGCGTTTAGTTCCGACATCTCATTTATTAACTTATTATGCCAATACCATCTCAATGTTATTTAATATATTTATTTCCTTAAGGATAATGCTTTATATCGCAATTTATCAGCGGCATCCGTTTAATGAACTTTTCTTTATTGTGGGCGGATTATGGCCTATCCATATTTATCATTATTATTATACTTAAAATGTTTTCTCTCTCTTTCAGTTGATTGCGTTAATTGTTTAGCATTGTAATTGTTATTATTAGGTTTCTTTAGTATAGATCCATATATTATTAATTAATTCTTTCCACTATCTCACCCAGTTCAATGTGATTTCAGATCTTACTACATTATTCATAACTACATCGTGCATTGTTGCACTCATGTTCATCATCTAATGCTAATTGATATATTTATTTATACGACTCAATATATAATTAATTAATTAATATTATTTAACTAGGTGTCTTTATATTTCAACACTAATATGATCTTGCCCCCTTCTCGATTGAGCGTTAACAATACGGGACTCTTTTTTTATACGGGCATTAATAATAGATCACCCTATACAATACTCTTATCATTTATTACATTTATATTTTCAAGAAATCTGATATTCACTTAGATCTGGGTTCGAATCCCGATAACTGGTTTATGCACGTACTTATGTATCTTTATTGGGTACATACATCATTTAATTCGTCATTATACTCATTTATTATTGCGAGTCGTTTGTCAAAGTTATTTATGTTATTCGCGCTTCTATCATGAGATTTTGTGCGACCACTTTGCACTGATTTCTCCAAATTTTCGATCATATAACGTATAGAACCGTACCACGGATGGTATGAATTTACTACACTTATTTGCGAATTAAATATCGCATTGAACTCAATTATTGATTCATCAGTGACCAATTTGTTCGCATATACGGCTGATGTTCCCAATTTGGTCAGCTGCTTTTCACTGCACTGGCGTTCGAACAAAGAAATACCTGATTGGGGATCCTCAATATAACTTAGGTATTTTTCTCTACGTTTCATCTTTCTTATCTGTCGGGATCTTGCAATTGCCCGAGGCGAGTACACGTCATTTTCGTCTTTACTGCTTTTCACAACAATTTTAGTTATCTTGCTGGTGGTATGGGTTTCAATTATTTGTGTGTTTTCAGGTATTTCTCTTTTCTCACTTTTACAATCAAATACATCTTCATTTACAAAATCAATAACTTCAATTATAAGCCCTGATTTGTCATTACTATTGGACTCATTATTTTCTACATTTTGATTTATGCTTTCTTTTGATTCTAATTCTACAACTGTTTCTGATTTATTAAATTCATTATTATTTCTTGTACTAGTTCTCTTTTACCATTTCCACAAATATTTTTATTCTCAGAAGTGATATTGATCGATTCTTTTGCTCTAATCGTTTCATTGTTACATTTTACTTCATCCCTCAAACTACCTGCTACTTTATTGATTTCTTCTCTCATTTTCTCATTTCATTATCCATTTTATCACTTAATCGTTTATTTACCTCATCAAGTTTGCTACCAATCGCCTGTATCGCGTTCATCATCAAATTCAATTCTGCTATGCTTAGGTTTGAGCCTACACTACTTTTATTATTTTCCGCCATTTTCTTAGATGAATTATTAATTAACCTACTGTTAATCTCGTTTCATTTTTATAGCAAATAACAACCCTTAAAAGCGTTACACTTTTTTAATTTACACTACACATGAACAAAATTTTAATCGATTTTGAATGTTTTGAAATTTTAAATGTCTTCATTTTGTTGATTTCATACGTAGCACTGTCCTGACATAAATATATATTTTTACAGTACCTTTATATTTGCTGGTGCATACCACTTTTTCTTTGTTGTCTTTCTGCTGGGTTGTTGTTGCTCAGTTGCTCACCTCCTGCTTCGGCGTTGCCTTCTCCTGGTTATCTTTTTCTCCGTCCATGGATTTCTTGCGTTCATGGGACTTTTTCAGTCGGTTCGATGTTTTTATGAGGTTATTCCCTCTTATTTTTGACTTTATACGTGCCCCACGTTGGGCGCCATTTGTGACAGAATATGGTAGGATGAAAGTGATGGTGGCTTATCACAGGATGTGGGTTTAATACAAGGATTGATTAAAAGGAATCCTCGGAATGTGAGAATTTCATGCTCGCGGTCTAGTCAGGTAGGGTTCGGTGAGCAATCAAGAAAACTTATCTCAGGGAATAACGCAAGGAACTGTACGGGCAGCAATAGTATTTTCAATAATTGTAGTTTATAAATCACTCGATTTATTTAAATCGTATTCACTATACATTCACTATACTTGTATTCGATACAATAAACTTTTTATGTTCTCCCTTGGCTAGTTGGGAGACTTCTCTTACTGCACGCGTCTCAATTTGGTCTCTATTGAAAAACCTCAGTATTCTTTCGATCGTCAGATCGCTACAGCAGAAGGGATACATTTTTATTTTCTTATTGGTTTAAATATATGAGCACATATATTACAGATATATAAAAAGGTGTGGCTTTTCGAGCCACTTGTCTACAATGTTGCCAAGTTGTTTCTAGTTGGGCCTTTGAGTATTTTATTAAATTAATTTTTATGTGTAGTTCGTAGTAATACTTTAACTGATCAGTATCTAACTTAATATCTGAAACTTATCGTGACATAGTGATGTTTCCCTTGTCACTCATATATATATTATTTTGACTGATTTTTAATCTCATTTGAAATAGACGTCCTGACACATTTTCATTAACAAAGGTTTGGTATCTATTGTATTCAGGTATCTGGGTCTACCTTTGTCATCCCCTATGACTTCTAGACTTTCTGGCTTCAATCATATTGGCATAACCCAAATTTAACCACAAGCGTTTTCTAAGTAATTTTTTACTAAGAGGAAATCAACTTTTATATAATTAATAAAATCGATTCAGTAATATGATCATTGGATTTCTCATAAAATTCTGATTAATTAAAGTCCAAACTCGTTATGTTTCTCTATATTACATTTTTATCTCAAATTACTGGCCTGTAATTATATTATCTAGATTTAATGATATGTCTAGTTAATATCTGAAACTAGAACAATCTGGAGGGAAATTTCGCGTTACATCCTCAAGGGTTGTCTTGAGACTAACAATTTTGTCGACTACCTGCCCTATTTATACATTTATCCGCGACGTGTTGTATAAATAGCCCAGGTAGTCGGCAAAATTACTAGTCTCAAGACAACCCTTGAAGATGCCGGACGCAGTCTCTGGCGAAACGTGGGGGAACTACAAGCCTTAAGACCATGGCCAACAGTCCGGAAATCCTCTACAAGATCATCACTCAGTGAAAAAAATTATATAGACACATTTACTAGTCAATTGATTTGTATTTTATTATATTTTGAAAATCAGTACAATTCGGTCCAGTTTTCAATAAAGGGCTTTTCAATAAATATGAACATTGTTATTAGGAAACATGTGCGATATAATAAATTTCAGCTAAAATCAATTTTAACGTTTTACTATTAGAATATTTTATAATAAAGGTTAGAAGATATTTTAGGATATGTATTATATTTGCAGTTATTGCACAATTAACATTTCCCACCACACAAATGGATGGAATATGGCTTATTTCAAATGCGTAGGTCGTGCATTGCTACTTTTCTGCGTGTAGAATTTCAACAAAATTTTGCACTTCCTTGGATCATTCGAGTTATATTACTTTTACCTCGGATAAAATTTTCCACGTATTTTTAAGAAAACTAAGCACGCATATCATAAAATAAAATACAAACTACAAAATTATAATGCTTACCAAATATAATCTATATGATTATTAGAGTGGAACAAATCCTTCGGAAACACGATATTGGCGTATGGTTTATGCAAACATTGTATTAGATGTCAGAGGGAAGGGGGTTAGAAGAGTTTTCTGTACCGTCTGGTTACAGTTACAATTTTACATTAGATACATATTTAACTCTATATGTTCCCAACAGTCAGTGCGCAACTTTTTTATTCCACCGAAGTACATTTTTTAAGTTTGAATCCAGCTCTTCTTTATATCTGACCGCTGTTTAAGAGTAACCTCGCATCATTGGAAGGAGCGGTTTTATCTCTAGTGATAACATAACCACCTCATTAACTAGTTTTATATCATTCGCTGTTTTCATGGTCACCATTTCCGATATTTTATCTCACTTTCACTTCGATTAACATGGTATTAATTCTCTTACCGCTGCGTTAATTTTTTCTGATACTTCTTTTGGGATATAAAAATACTCATCAAAGTTTTCGTCCATGATAGATATGTGTATTGCAACACCTTCTACAACGAGACGGTTCGGTAACGAGCATAGTTTGTCTATCAACTTCAGCAGTACATAGGCCTACATAGCTATTAACTGTTTATTCATTTACGAACATAACGAAATTTAACATGACATGAAATAAAATTATGTACGTTTAGAGGAATTATTTTCGAAATTCCGCCTTTAGCTACGCTTCGGCCATAAACATCTCAACTCATTCGTAAAAGCTCATTTTCAACCCTTGTAACCTACATATCTAATACTACATTCTATTCGAGTGACGTGATGGCAATTAAACAACAATTGCTCAAATTTTGTTTTGCTTCAAAAGTGCACATTTATGGATATATTCCATATACCACGACACAGTAAATAACTCAGCAGCACATTTAACAATATTTATCACATATAATCTCGAACAGGCTTGTTAAAACTTACTCACTACGTGTGAAAAACGCCTTCTCCTATCCGCATCAGGTGCACTTCCAATGAAACAACACAGTGACAAGTAAGTAGTAGTGTCTTACGTTGTCAGCCTATCTGACTATAGTTCTTCCACGATGTGTACGGAGCACATGTAAACAGTCGCCTAACGTGATGTCATTGCATTCGGGCCTTTCATTGGTTAAACGCACCAGCGCCTGCTTCATACGCTTACAGTGAGTCCGGTGAACCAATGAAAGGCCCAAATGCAATGACATCAAGCTTGGTGACTCTTTACATGTGCTCCGTACACATCGTGGAAGAACTATATAATTGGAGAGGCGTCTATTCACACCTACTGAGGACATAATAACGTCTCTGATCTAGAACAATAAATTCACGTTTATGTGCAAAATAGATTGAAATATATTATGTTGTGGCATTGGTTGACCGAATGTTTTTTTTGTTTTAAGTATATATAATTTTAAAACCGGTGTGATATTGGGAAAATTCGTAACAGGAAACATTTTGAAAATGCCACCTGCTTGTGCACATCCTGCAGTGTTGAAGTTAATAAATTACTTAAGTTGGAGGTAGAAAGCAACTGGAGTAGACAACGTCACGGATAATATACAAGAATATTGATCTTGGTTGCCTTTCTTCCGAGATATAAGTCAAAGTACTGTGTTCTTCCTGAAACCCAATGTCTTGCGTGTTTTCCAAATAAAGGCGAAGGATTCGTGATACGGAAGTGCAAAAGCGAAAGTTATTTTATCTACTAAATCACTTCCTTTGCACGCGAAATTCTCGTTCCACGAATGCAAAATAGAATTAACTTATTAACTAATAGAGTGTACTACTCTTTACCTATATGAGAGGGGTAATTCTGAAATAATTGTTAGGAACTGAAATAGTTATTCAAATGCATTCAGTCGTGTCAGATACGATAAAATTAAATAAAAAATAACATAAAATTACTAAATTTATAATTTTCTTATATTACGATTATTTTTATTAAATTAATTGAATGATAGGACTATAAATACAGTATACTGATATTATTTATGAAAATATTTTAAAGACTCTATTCAACCCATTTTCTATCGAACTCGTAGGCTCATGGTCGAGCGGGAATAAGCTCTCCATACATCCCTATCCTGAGTTAATGTTTAAAATCAACCTCTGTAACTTCCCTCAAATCATATGGCTAATATTATATTCCCACCTCATTCTGTCTACCTACTGGACGCTTTCCTCTGATTTTCCTATAAGAAGCTATAGCTTCAAATTCAAATTAATGATGGGTCGAAAAGTGTAAAATTGGGTTTCAATTAATTAGCTTTTACGGAAATGCAAAGAAGTAAAATATTTATGAAATGTCGGTTATTGTAGCTAGAAACAAAAATAAAGTTTAGTTTTTCAATATATTCTGGATATGTAACTTACATGCTTATGACTCCTATAGCTATTTTTATATAATTTCTGTTATCCGCTTGTTTTTATTTCTTGATATTTTAGTCACTTTAGTCATAATGGCCAAAACTGGTACGTTAAATAGGTTATTGTTGTGTTTTGTCTATAAATTCGGAGTTTTTTCTCACCATAGACACATCATTTATATCTGGTTTCTAAGAGAGATACAAATGCTATCTCTTACAATAAAATATTCTAACAAGAGATATAACAATTTTGTTTCCATAATCTTCTTTAGAATGTCAAAATATATGCTTACACGAATTGCAGCCAATTGAGACAATACGGTAACTTTCCAAGTTATTTAAAGAAAGGCCCATTTACAGTAAAAGTTTTAACTCTTACTGCAAAGTAAAGAAAATTCATACGCAAATTTAAGTTTTATTGTATCTACTAGACATGTTCAATTCCACATATACAGTGAGTAATGGAATTTACAAATAGTAAGCAGAACATAACTTTAACTATACACAATCCACATTTAAGCACGATATATTTCACTATTATTCCAAAACTCAAATATTTGGCGCAGATCTACCTCTGATGTAAAAATACTATTTTTTTCGATTTTTATACATTCCTTTAGCAATTTCGAATTATTTTTCTGAATAATAACGGTAAGTAACAATTAATATCCTTCTGTACACTGTTTTGAAGATACTTTAGCAATATTTTTAAAAACAGATATTTCATTTCTCCAACATGTACACGAGTAAAAATTATAAAATTGTGTAACCACCTAGTTGTGTTGCGTTGCGTAATACAAAAAATGCATAATATGTCTAGACTTCTTTACATCCAAACGCGTTCGTAATGAAGAAGTGTCTAGATTTACTTTTTACTCAGGTTTTTCCAAAGAAAGTAATTTCGGTCAAGTTGTAAAATCTGATGCCAAGATGATCGGGATAAATAGATTCCCGGGCAACACCAGGTAATCAACACGGGGTATGTAAAATAATTAGTATATATATTCATATTTATTTTTCTTTTTACTTATTCAACTAAACATAAAAACACATTTAATTTATTTAGACGTAGCAGCGCACGCCGGGTACGCCGCTTGTAGTGAAAATGAAAACAACAATTGCTAGGTTAACATAATTTGAAGCAATTTAGATCCCTCGAAGTCTCTATTTGTAAATGAAAGTCACAAACAATCGTAAGCAATCCTTAGTTACATTACCAGAGACCTAATAATGACGTGAGAATATTAATTTTTGCACACTGTAATGAAGCAAAATCTTTCACTCAGACTCCTAGATTAAATTAGAATAAATTAATTAATTAGGGCGACTATTATTACATTATATATCATGTTAAATGTCTATAGGACGAAATAATCGTCGCAGATATATGAAACGTATATGAAATCAAACCGTGAGAACACGAGGATTTTGATTTTTATATCATTAAATTAAAATAAATTGAATCAAACGAAGTTGATAGAATTAGGAATAAACGATCAGTTAGTAATTAATGAAACCATTTAACAAGTAAATTGTACTGCTTTTGTTAAGCGAAAGGTTCTTGACGCGGCTACAAAGAAGTTAACATTTTAGGAAGTCTATTGTACTAGCAGATTACTGGACATTTCTTTGTGGACCAGTAATCCAAGATCTTAAACCGAGCTTCGCTGACAGATCATGAACAAAGCAGTGATGTATGACTTGGAAACTACAGCGTGGAGTAAACAACTCATTATAACGAACTCGACAAACCGCGAGGACGCGAAGCCTAGCAAACAAGCGGGAAAAGGCCACTGACCCAAAGGAGTTATATAATAAATTTAGACCTGGATTCCCTAGGGTACGAACTACTGTGAGAACTGTATTCACGATGGGAGTATCCATATAGGGAACATGGTGGATCCTTGTCCAATGGAAAGACGGCAATTCCTTCTTTGGTACTAAGGAATCGTTGTCAGCCAATATAAAAAAAGTGTTGTATCGCGACAAGGTAATGACCTCATGACGACACGATGACAGAGGAAGATCAATGGATGGACAGAGAGGAATCGCGTTTGGTTTCCGAAATACAAGGGCAGCTGTCATCGGATGATATATCATTTCCATCATCATTATTTTTCTATCACTATAACTTGTAATCTATAAGTCCGTAATAATTTTTCATTTTTTAAAAAATCATGTTAATTACTAAGAATGGGTCCACCGCTGTAGTCTGGAAGTAGCGTGATGCGTTGTCACGCAGCGGGCCCGGGTTCGATCCCCGGTCAGGGCAGTTTTTCTGGGTGAGGTTTTTATCTGGGTTTTTCCTCATCTGTAAGATAAATGTCAGGAAATCTTTAAGGCACAAACGGTACCCGAAATCATATGGCCATCATCATCATCCTTATCATCATCATCATCATCATCATCATCCTTCACCGGTGTGGAAAGCAACGGAAAGCTACCACGCATACACTTCCCTAGTAAAGCTGCAAGCATAGCATGAAAATGCTATGATTGCAGTGAAAGACCTGCCCTAGGGCAGAATTACTATGGATGGACTAAGAATGGTTGGAGAAAACCCTCAATGATAGTAAAATTCTCAAAATGAAATGAATAATTATTTTCAACCTCTCTTGTAGAAATAATCGTTAAATAATAATATAACTAGGCTCAGTAGATGTCACTATAGTAAGTTGTGGAAAAGTGTCATTAGAAGGATACCCGCATGATTACTGGTTGGATAATTTCTCATTACAAAACGAAGAGTTACTATTTATAGTGGAGTGGAATCTCTTTGTAGCAAAGAGGTTCACGTGTTATTCATGCATGTAATTCTCACAAGACTTGCGAACAGTTCAACATGCAGCTGAGCACACAACTCTACAACTTACAAATCCAATAATAACGTGTTCACGTGATTGCTCCTGCTTCGAAACCTCCATCTTGAGACGAAACCCACTCACATTCAATAATTATTATCATACCTCTTGTCATTCCATTTCCGCCTGTAATATCTAACATTCAAGTACCATCACTAGACATCAAATAAAAAATCTGTTTCAAATGCTAACTGCCATACTTTATATACAGGAAGGCCTACATAACCGTCGGTGAAACTTTAGTCTCTGGAGTTCACTATGTGGTCCACAAATTAATTATTTCAATTTGAAGGAGACGACACACTAGATATATCTAAGTTTGTAAGATGGAAGTTGAAGACCCACTGTTCAAAATCGTACAATGTTCAGGGTGCCAACAGAACCTAATTTTCCAAATACTAACCGTTTTTCTATAGCTGATTATTTATCATGCCACTATATTAGACTCTCCGACACACATAATGTAGACACTCGATCCAATCAGCACATTGTCCTTTATGTTCCTCCTCACTACACTGTGTTTTTTTACTCAATATCGTTCACAGTTTCACTTGCCAGAACTTGGAATTTTTTTTTGCCCAATGTCAGACACTGTTAAACTATAACATTCTTCAAAAACAAACTAAAAAAATTGTAATATCAAGCTAACTTATGTACCACATTGATAGTATTCTTTTAGCAATTAATAATACTAACCACAAGAAATAAGGGGCTGCCGGACATGGGCATCTAAAAGAAATCTAAATTTACATTTGCTCTAACGTCGACTTCATTATTACCGAGTGTAAGATATATATATATTAATTGGTGTTTCTTGTAATTTTTATCATAATTATATTATTATTATTATTATTATTATTATTATTATTATTATTATTATTATCGTAAGTATTATTACTGTTATTATCCTAAAAAATGTTGTTTGTACATGAAATTTACATTGCTACATTTAATGTATCTTTAACTGTTTATAATTAGTATAGAGTATATCTATATTTGTCAAATATTTATTTGCATTTGTGCTGGTTGAGTGGAAGAGAAGGCCTTATGGCCTTAACTCTGCCAGAATAAATAAAGCATTATTATTATTATTATTATTATTATTATTATTATTATTATTATTAATTTATAAAATAGTATTATTATTGAGAAATATTTTAAGTTGGTGTTTCAAATATTGATAATCGACAACTTATTTTAATATATCCCTTTTTTTTCGTTTTTTAAATGTGCATTAAATACGGACTGTCTACCGAAAAAATTAACTTATCTTTAGTTTGATTTTTAATTTTAATTTTCATTAACTTTATTATGTTAACGATCTTACTCTTATAGATATTACAATAATGGTTAAATTTTCATTTTGGTTTTAATATTAGAGTTATTTGGAATTGCCTTATTCTAATGTAACATTTTTTATGTAAGGTGAGTAGAAGAGAAGGCCACATGGCCTTCCCCACCAGAAGAAGAAGATCTTGGCGATATGATTGTTTAACTCATGTGATCAGATGCCAGATTGTCATCCTGGCCATTCGGTTCAAATTATGATTAATGCTATAAGCATAACTATGTATTTATTCTATATGTTTCAACTTACTCAGCAGTCAAAACGTTTCAAACAGTACTGAAACTGTATTATACAAACATAAAATAAATATTAAACATTAAATCAAATTAATAATAATAATAATTATTAATATCATTATTTATTTATATACAGATCTTAATGATTTTTAATAATAATAATAATAATAATAATAATAATAATATTGTTTGCATTTCTATCTACAGATTTGTTATTTCGAATGTTTATGTGGGTGTGAAAATACGTTACAGCATCTACGATGTCGTCCTATCTCTAAATGGAAACAACTTAGAGTAATTTTAACGAGGAAATACATGCAGTGCAATTCCTGTTCTATCTAGTACACAAACATGAATACTCAGTTACACGTTATAATTTTGTAAATGGCTGTCATCCTGTATAATACTCCGGAACCGTATTTTAGTTTTGCCGACTTTATTTTTAATCCACCTCTATACCGAATATAGATTATGAAATGTTTTTTATTGGTTGAGAAACGGTTCAAGACGATATTGTGATCTCCGGAATCTCCGGATAATTAATATGTTTTAATAATTTTATCACATATTAAAGCTAATTTTGTTAAAAGTTTAAACGGAACCGAGCTGTTTGTATTTAACTTAAACTGCCGGAACATGGAATTGAAAAGTTGCTAGAGCGTAATTTGGCTCGTATTTAAAACATTGCGTCTGCATGAAACCAGTGGCTTCTTCTGTAGGCATGTCTCTACTCGCCACTCTCTTTTATACATTTCAAAATTGTCCATTACATCGTGGATATTAAAGTTTTATTTTCAATTTTGGAGTTTCAGTTAAGGTTCTTGAACTAGCTCAGATATATTCAGACCCCAATTAATCATGCATGCTCTGCTACTCTCTAGAGTGCTTTCATCGCAGGAAGATAAAACCTCGAAATGCAAACTTTAGTATAAAGCATCATAAATAAACTGACAGTGGGATACCATTTCTAAGCCATAAATGATTCGGTTAAAACTGGTTACACTAAAATAGAATTTCTGGCAATTTTTGCACGTGGCTTTAGAAAATAAGACTGTAAAACTATGACTTATTGCAGTTAATATTACCTCATAATGTGGAACGTGAATTTTGCAAACAAGGAATTCAAATGGTAGGGTTTAAAAACAATGAAAGCTCCCAGAATAATAAAGATCTAAAACACACATGTCTTTGATCGTATTGAATTTCTGGTATAAATTCCTATATACGATACTTCAACTGCAGGATTACAGTAAAGGATGCTCGGAAATTTGCGGGTGTTACCAGTCAACAATTAAGTGGTACAACCAGAGGCCTTAGCGCCTACCTATTCCAATGATAACCTTAACTGCGTGGTATCTTCAGTACGTAAAAAAAATATCGTAATAATTTGCAGTTCACTTGAAACAGACTAAACGATGTAGGATTTATATGTTTGAGTTAGACTTAAAATCAGATTATTGCAAGAAATCCATAACTTCATAAACAAACTTATATAAAAGCTAGAATAAACTCTATGGCTGCTGAAGATCCTGCGGAGTTGTTGATAATTTAGTAATTGCTAAAAGTGAGTTGAAACAAATGGAAGATATTTTTAGTTCGGTAAATAAAAATTCCGGAACTTTTATTGTAAGCACAGTATAATAGATCGGAAAGCATGTTTCCACTCATCGGTTTACAGAGATATTTTAAGAAATTTTTGAATTGATTTAATTGAAGTTCAGGTAAATAGTAAATCACCTATACCAGGATATATATATATATATATATATATATATATATATATCTCCATCGCTGTGGTTTCGAGGTAGCGTGCTGCCTTGTCACGCAGCGGGCCCGGGTTCGATTCCCGGTCGGGGCAGGCTCCTGCTGGCGAGGTTTCTTTCGGGGTTTTTCCTCACCTGTGTGTGTGTGTGTGTGTGTGTGTATTAGATCTTGAGTACTAAAATTGGCCATGTTTATTATGTCATATTTCGTGAAAACTGCATTTTATTCTATATGACTAGTTTAAATAATATATTATTATAAAAATGGTACATATAGAACAAATATTTTATACTTTAAGAGACATTTGGAAACACCAGAAAAATACAATTATAAACATGAATATATTCTTGAGCTATCAGTAAAAGTGCTCCTTTGTAAATGAATAAAACGTAGACATAGGCCATTTTAATACTCAAGGGATCATATATGAATGGGTGATTGTTAAAAGGGATCCAAACTAACCATTTTGAATTAAGTAAATTTTCATTGTCTGTGAGAGTCGATACACATTTATAAGTGTAAAAGGAATCTAAAGCAAGCATCATAACATATTGTTAAGACTGCTTTATTTTTCCAATGAGTTTCAAAAGGGACATTAATCTGTGTCTAAAATAATTAAAACGGTTCACTATAGACAAATATCATTATTTCGAGTACACTAAGAAGCAACTGCCAGTGAATGAGTTTCCACCAGAGTTTCAAACCTCGCAAAATGTTGTGTTCAAGGAAAGAGTTTTTCAACACAATTGAGTTGTAGGCCTTTTTTTCATCCTCTAAATATTTTATGGCATACTCTAGTACAAAACTGAATAGCAGAGGAGATAATGCATCTCATTGCATTAACCCATTGTGAATTTCAAAAATATTCGAAAAATCAAAGTCAAATTACTCCCTAAAATTTACCATAGAAAAATATTTAGACTACAAGTATGTTCTTGTAAACTAGTGACTCATTATTGATCTGTAAGTAGAAAACATTAAAGACAAATAATATAAAAGAGAGTAGATAGTTAGGTCCGGGCGAACAATGCTTGGGTTCGTGACAGTTAGAGAACATGTATTAAAAGCAAATTCCTAGTTTAGTACAAGGCTACTAATGGCAAACACAGAATGACGAATATAATTAGGAAGTTGATGTATTATTGAAGTGATGCTTTCAAGGGGCTCCGAGCTTATTTTCAAGAGTGTGCGATAGAATCATTCTTTCCCCTACATTCTCCGAGACTGGTCCGCTGAATATATTTGCACAAGCCAAACCACAACCTACCAGTAACTTTTAAATAGACCTTCGTTTATGATAAAGCAAAAGCGTGGGAGCAAATTGCAGAAGGAAGGAGTATATTTCTTAAAGAATGTATCAGAGTCGTCTTCCTAACACACGCGTGGCGCTGCAGGCTATGCAGATTCCGTTTCAAACTGTAAATTATCAAGTTCAACAATAATTATTTGTTTAGCCTGGTAGTATAATTGATATCACGCTGAGGTACAGACTCAGAGATCCGGGTTCGAATCCCATCCAGGCATTTATTTTTCTTATCATTCCATATATATATATATATATATATATATAGCTATATTTCGAATCCCATTCAGACATTTATTTTTCTTATCATTCCATATATATATATATATATATATATATATATATATATCAGTGATGTCGCATGATTTTTGGAATGAGGGAAATTTTTTTTCCAATAAAATAATTATTACGACTATTTAACTCGTGCCCCAAATGGGAGTCAATGACTAATCTCGTTTCAATGAATTTTGTTTTACGACCAATGACAGTCGTGTTTCGCCTCGACATTTGTCTACTTCTGTTTATCATATTAAAGAAAGCTCCTCATTTGTAATATTCTGAACAGGCCAGAGCATTATATTGCAGTGACTGACTGTAAAACAAATACATTGAATATAGTAAATAATGAACAGATTCCTTCGAACTACACATTCCATAACTGTGTGTTCAATTATTGTATTTTTAAATAATGATTTAACGGAATTGTTTCCTAAAAATCATTAATAACCTATAATGTTCGTTGTAACATACAATTTTATGTGCTTCATTTTTTCTACACTAGGGTGCATTCTTACAATATTGCAATCCTATTTGGCAATAAATAGTGTGATCTAGTTGCAGTGGATGAACAAAAGAAGCATAACCAAACATTTCTCATTTGTTTTCAAACGTCGCCGTTTACATTAAATATATACATATTTTAAAATAACTATATTTATATGTCCACCGCTGTCGTCTCGAGGTAGCGTGCTGACCCTGGTCGGGACAGTTTTTCTGGGTGGGGTTTTAATCGGAATTTTTCCTCACCTGTAAGACAAATGTCAGGAAAACTTTAAGGCCTAAACGGTCCCCGAAATCATATGGCCATCATCATCCTTCATCGGTGTGAAAAGCAACGGGAAACTACCACACCTACAAAGCTGCAAGCATAGCATGAAAATGCTATGATTGCAGTGAAGGACCAGCCTTCGGGCAGAGTTATTATGGATGGATATTTAAATAATGATTTGTGAGTAAACAGCTTAATTTTATTCGTTAAATAGTCCTACAAAATGATACTCTTGATTTCCAAATCCTCTAGATAAATTTGGAAATCACTTGTGGCATTACTTGTGAAAAATATAACGGATCTTGACATGTTGGGAAATAATGGTGTGGCATTGGCTATATAATTATAAAGGCTAATTATAAATATCTGTTGTAAAGTGGGAGCAACATGTTACCTAACTAAAATATTTTTAACAAAATGATCTTTTACAGATTGAAAGAGAACTTCGTCAACAAACTTTAACGGGTTTTAAAGAGGTGTTGCTGAGTATTTTGATATAAGGGACCTGTGGTATCCAGGTCTTATTGCAGAGTAATGTGTTTAAAATATATTAGGAACGTACCATAATGAGATTGGCTGTGACAGATTAAAAATAAAACAATCACCTTAAATTTGTATATGTATGTATGTATGCATGCATGTATGTGTGGGTATGTGAGTGAGTGAGTGAGTGTGTGTGTGTGTGTGTGTGTATAATACGAGTATATTAATATTTATGGGGAAAATTAATCAGTGGTGACAATATAATAATTCAAAAGAATTTTTGTCTTGCTATAGATAAACAGAAAATTTAGGCATAACTAACTCACTGGCTCTATCGAACCCATAGGTGGTTGCGCGGACATAAGCTCTCCATGCATCCTTATCCTAAGCAAATGTTTTCCAATCATCCCCTGTATAATCTACTTCCCTCAAATCATGGATAATGTTATTCTCCACCTCATTCTTGGTCTACCAACCTGAGCGTTTTCCCTCTGGTTTTCCTACAAGAAGCTTCCATGCACCTCTTTCATCCCCCACACGCGTCACATGTCCTGCCCATCGCAGTCTGCATATTTACCATAAACGCTATAATTATTCTTACATCAAAAAAGTTAGTTGATCTTGTCCCGCGCCGTAGCCGAGCGGTTAAAGCAAGGTGCCTTGGCGCAGAGCTGAGGAAAATTTATTGATTATTATTTAGATTGTATAAAAATAGAGTAGAGATTGAATTATTTAGTTTATTGGTACGAGTTCCCATGTGGGAAGAAATTTTCTCATGGAATTTCGGTCAGTATGGGACCAGTCCCCACCCATCATCGTGAGACATTTGGGTAGCTACAATAAGTAGCGAGAAAACAAGCTATAACGGTTGGGGGACCCGACATGCTGACCACATGTCACCCCTACACTGGTTTATTATCGTCTACCTCTGATTAACACATGTGGACGTGAGTCCAGCAGCCGGGTGGTAGGCCAAAGGCCTTCTACGCCAGTCGCGCTTGCAGTAGGAGTTGATCTATCTATACACCCAATTAAAACAAGTTACATAATTTGTGTGTGTGTTCTAATGCCACCCATCTCACTTCTCGTGCTTCTGGTTCGCGATAGATGACATTAATTTGGTCTATTTTAAATTTATGCACCACTTCGACAGATCACTTTACGTAGATGATGTATTCTTGAGTTAGCTACAGAGAGAAGTAAAGGATGTGAGTATGTTTATGTGTTTGTGTAAATTGTGTTGTACGAGGGATTAATATTAAGAGAGGGGAAAACATGAATCTCGGAGCCGGCATGTAGCTTATACCTGTCGAAAACCATCAAGATGGCCGCCAACCTTAACGTCCCCATTTCTCAATATTGTTATATTTAAATCAGAATACTTCTATAGACGAAACATGATAAAGAAAAGGTATACGCTATTGTAACTTCAATTGTGATATGTCTTCAGAAGTTAAAACACAAATAAAATAAAAATAAGTTTAAAATAGGTTAGAATATTTTATACTTGTTCCTTATGAGTATTATTTATTGTAGTCAGATTGATTCTTCACAATAGCATGAGTTCATATATGAAGCAAAATAATTAATTTAATTCACAGCATACGCAAAATAAATAGACCCAAATATAGTTACTTAGAATGCCATTTTCTATTTGTTTTTATAAATTTTAGGCCAAAGTTATGTTCATATATATTTGATATACAGTAAAATGTTTTATAGAACATCACAACTAAAATTCCAGATGACAGAGACAGAGCAATGTCTCAGGAAGGCTACCACTCCCTGTACAGCGCAGACAATTTGATAAGAATGGAAATGTGCCTTTTACTGTGAATCGGGTCATTTTACTTTTAAGCTTATGAAAGCATGAAAGGCTGGGAGAGAAGACAGTTTAAAATCGAAATCCAGTCAATGTGCTTTGCTACCGCATTTCTAAAGAAATACACGTTCTTCCCACATCAGCTCTATCACTTAACCATTGAAAAAGAAGCCATTTTATAAAAGCTCCCAGATTTACAAAACTGCCGCATCAATATTATGAACCGTGATACTGCTGCATCGCAATTTCTGACAGTATTTTTATACTAACTGAAACCAAAATCATAGAACGGCTTAGAATTTGTTAGTATAAGTTATTTATGCAGACCAGAAATATTATTTGCTTCAGTAGTCTGAAATACGTTACACATTAAACTGGACAATATACGCTGAGGGACTGAAGAATATAGTATTTTTATGAATTGAGCAGATATAATGTGAAGCTCATACTTTGTTCTAATAAGAAGATAAAAAATATTGGCCGAGTTAACAAAGTTACGGTAGATGGTTAATGCAAGAACCATGATAGATAGTGAACTACATTGGTCTCCAGTTCGAATCCTTGCAGTATGTTTTTAATAATTAGATTTCTCAACATAGATCTAGAAAATTATAATAAATTTTCATTCTGCATAAGGCTATTCATCTACACATTAAATTTAGTATAATATTCATTCATTCATTCATAGTGTTCTGCTTAAGAGCAGGTCTTTCACTGCAAACTCAGCATTCCCCACTATTTCCTTAACCCAGCTTTCCTTTTGTATCTGCATACAAACCATTTATTTTAATACTGTCTATCGTCTAATGTCTTTTTCTGCCTCTAACTTTCTTTCCGTTGACCGTTCCTTCTAGGGCATCCTTCAGCAGGCAGTTTCTTCTTAGCCAATGGCCAATCCAATTTATTTTCCTCTTCTTTATGCGTTCCAGCATTGTTCTTCTTTCACCCACTCTGTCTAGCACATCTTTATTTCTTACTTTGTCTGTCCATTTTATACGTTCCATTCTTCTCCATATCCACATCTCAAAAGCTTCCAGTCGCTTTTCCTCATTACGTCTTAATGTCCAAGTCTCTGCACCATACAATGCTACACTCTACACAAAGCACTTCACTAGCCTCTTCCGTAATTATTTTGCCAAAGGTCCGCATAAAATGCTTCTCTTCTTGTTAAAAGCTTCTTTTGCCATTGCTATCCTCTGCTTTACTTCTTGACCGCAGTTGCAAGGAATACAATACAGTGCACATGAAACAGGAAAAATCACAAGCAGACAATGGCCGGTTTGCCTCTGTAATTAAAATGTAGAACAATGGTATATAATGCCATTCCTATATGGAATTTGGTAGGCCTATGGCATGTTAAGCTATATTTAGTTTTAAATATAACATGATTTTATAATAAAAATGCTGAGTAGTATTCAATATCCTGTTTTTTTGTAAATATTATTACAGACATTCTCGATAATAATGTGGCGACATCTCTTAGAATGTTCATAAATAAACATAATTTAGGCTTATTCCCCTGCACTGCCTATTTTTATCACAGTTCCCGAAAATGACGGACAGAGAAAATGTACGTTAGCAGTACATTAAACTAATTTTCGCCTGCCTTTCCGCAGCGAGAAGAGAGGTTGGAGTTCCAGTGTCTACGGCACAAACGTGGGCCAGTCTATTTTGCCTAGGCGGAGGAGTAAGAAATAGTGCAAATACTGGAAGGTCACGAATTTCTTCCCGGAGAGAGTACGCGAGTTTAACTAGGAAAGATAGGCATAAACCATTTATAATTTCCTCTGAATTATTTTTCGGTCCAACTTTCCGGTCTTCGCAGAAACCCTAGGAGACTCTTCAACAGCCATCGTATGGTCCCATCGAGCTGCTAGGAAGGTTAGGTAGGATGGTGAGCAGATCATGTATCATATAGCTTCGCTTCCACTCGAGATGACTTCGATTAGAGCAATCTAATTTTCTCCGACGAAGTAACCGTCTCAAATACGAATGATGGTCCTGCCCATGTATATCACATGGAAATCTATTGATATGATTCTCGAATGTGTATCCATCCGGTTACGAGGTCGAGTCGCATTAGCGTGTCATATTGGGGGGTGGGTGTCGTCCGATGAGGCAGGAGTTCTAGAACGTATTCACGATAGGTTCAACACGGCAGCCTATCTCCATATTTTGGAGAACTTATTAGTTCATTCCATTCGGTAGCGTTATCCTTATGAAATACTTTTGTTCCAAAATGATAATCATCCCATCTACCATGCTCTAAGGGTTAAAAGATTGTTTCGGGGGAGACATGATACCCATCTCTTTGAATCACCTTCCGATATAACCCGATATGGATCTGATAGAATACTTGCGGGCTAGAGTGAAGGCAACTTAACGCTCTTTAACGGTCAGGATCATACCATAACCAGGAGGAATTGTGAAATGAGAGTTTTTTACGTATGGGAAGAGATGATATAGGATAAATAACTTTTGCAGAATCTAGTAGACTCCAAGCCGCGGCGAATCCGTGCTGCGACCGACGCAGGAGGTATGTGGACGAGAAATTAGTTCCAGATTTTAATTTATTTTAATTAATTATTTTATTTACTCATTTTCGTCTATGTTTTGTGTTCCGTCTCAAAATATGACGTTTATATCAAATTGACCAAATCCAGTCTCATATAACCCTCAGGTATGGGGGATAAACGATTGCACATATACAGTGTTTTATCTTTTAAAAAGGACAAACACATGAAAATAGGAATGACAAAAAATAAAACATTCGACCGCTTATTGTATCCTAGACCTCGTGTATATAAAGCAAGCACTCTAGCATTGAGCTAATTGTTACGTTGTCGTATAGTCAGTTAAATGGGTGTATTTCAGTGAAAAACAAGAGTTTAACATTTCGGCGCGGTGTCGTGTCACATACAGTATAATAGAATTCGTACTCATGTGAACCGCGGGCTAAAATGGTGTATTTTAACGACCAACAGTCCGATTAATCATTTTGGACGACAGCGTGCATATACATATTCCTGTTCCCGTAATTATAGTCATACAGCAATTTTTTTCTTCTCCAGTAGTCTCTATTGTCCAATAATATTGCCCCAGCCCTTTCCTGATCTTTACCCGTAGTTACTCCTGTATCCGGTATGATTGATTGATCTTTTTATCCTTATGCCTAATGGTTTCCAATCCAGAACCTGCTTGAAAATCCTTATATTCTCCAATATTTTCACGTATCCATACCATGATAACCATTTGCATGCTCAATGATGCAAGGTAAGTCTGTCTTATTCATTTGTTGACTAATTTATTCTTTGTCTAAGATGTAATTATGTTTAGATCCATCGAGATGTATTCCTTTTCAGTTTTTTTAGAAGAATTACATAGTTAATTTACAAATATCAGGGAGCCAGCCTGATACATTAACCTCAGAATGGAGGACCCATATCCTATGAATAACCAACTTATTCTGCAAGGCTGCACAATAAGTAAGCCACTCATCTCTTCTACCATCTCTACAGATGGGAATGATATTCTCTTTCCGCTATTGAATCCGTTGGATGCATTAATAATATAACTGAAATAATAAATCCAATGTAAATTATCAAGAAACAAATCTGAACAAGCTGAAGTTTAGACAATTTTATGATATTGATTTAAATATTCTTAATAACTCAATGGCACTATCAAACCCCTTCCTACCGGGCGCCTACACTCTGGTTTTTCTAGGAGGAGCTTCTATGCTCCTCTATCATTCCTCATTCATGGTTCATATCCTACCCATCGCAGCCAACGAGATTTAACTCTTCTTATTATGTGATTTCCAACAAAAATTTAAATAAAGTTATAATATTGTATTTTTGTATTACGTCTTAACTGAAAGTTTTAAAGTATCATATGTGTACTAGGTTCACGTAAAAAAAGACAAAACAGTCAGTGGTAGATAGAGAAGAGGAAACTAGAAAGCGTTATGTAACTGCGAAGAGTAAATTGAATAGGAACAGCAAGTTATTATCGTGACTATTGATCATTTGGTAAAGTGTGCTCACAATCTTCAAACACTGTATTTTGACCTCATTTCTTACTACATGAACTAGCAGGCTACAATAGTCAAAAATGTTTTTTTCACATAAATATTGAACTGAGAATATATATATAGTCCACCGGTGTGGTCTCGAGGTAGCGTGCAGCCTTATCACGCAGCGGACCCGGGTTCGATTCCAGGTCGGGACAGGCTCCTGGATGAGGTTTTTTTCGGGGTTTTTCCTCACTTGTAAGACAAATGTCAGGAAGCTTAGGGCCCAACGGTCCCCGAAAATCATGCGGTCATCATCATCATCCTTCACCAGTGTGGAAAGCAACGGGAAGCTACCACACTAAAATTCCTAGTAAAGAGCTGCAAAGCATAGCATGACAATGCTATGATTGCAGTGAAAGACCAGCCCTCGGGCAGAATTATTACGGATATATATATATATATATATATATATATAATGGGACACGCCGTAGCGTAGTGGTTAAGGCAGTGCGCTAGAAACCGGAAGGTCGAGGGTTCAAGTCCCGGTGGAGTCAGGATTTTTAAACCGACCCAAATCTTCTGGTGGCACCACGGCCCTGGGGTCGACTCAGCCTCTACCGGAAATGAATACCAGATGTCTTGTTCTGGAAATAAAGGCGGCCGTCACGCAGGGCTGACAACCTTGCTGACATCAAGTGCCGATTGTCTAGAAAAAGTAGGAGCCTTAACCTCCTACTTCTCCATGGGTCTCCTATGGCCTGTAGTGAGATCACTTTACCTATATATATATATATATATATATATATATAACACAGCGTTATATCATGAATTAAAACCCAATTACAATTTTTACACCTACTTATATATGTGTACAAAGGAAATACTACGATACTAAGGAAATCAACTGTGGTGTCAGACAAGGGCGTTCGTTGTCACTTGTACTTTTTAATGTATTTGTTGTCGACACAGTAGATCACTGGAATAATGTTTCAAAAACTCATTTTAAAATAAATAACCCTATTGTTTATAATGTATTATTTGTGGACGTACAAATGGTAATTGCTGATACTGAATGTAAATTACAATTTGATATGAAACAGTTATATGCTATCTCAAAAGAATATGGTCAGGAAATATCTGTAAATAAATAAACAATTATAGCATTCAAAATATCTTCTCCGCTACGTGCAAAAATATATATAGGAAACAGAATAATAGATTAAGTAAACTATTTTTATTGCCTGGGGTATGATGTAACATACAATGAATGGATTAACGAGATTCCCTCTGTCCCTATCTACTAAATAGTTTGAAGCAGTGAGTAAACTGAATAAATGCATATACATGTGTGGAACAATTAGAAAATGCTTTAAATATATGAAGAAAAAAAATTAAATTTTCAAAAGGTTATGGCTGTTCCTGTGTTGTTATATTGAAAATTGGACTTTGACTAAAAACCAACTAAAAAAATTGAATCTACAGAAATAAGTTTCCTGAGACATGTAGCTGGATATACTTTACTTTTTCTTCCTTGCAAGTATTAGGCCAAGGCCTGTTACAATCCTATAGAAAATTTTCCCTCCAGCGTTTCATAGGACGGCCCAACGATCTTCGTCCTCTTAGTATATAATTATAAACAGCTTTGGGGATCCGATTTGAACTCATTCTTTCTAGATGGTGTTTCCAATTTAGTTGGTACTGTTTAATATATTCCAAAATTGGCGTAATCTTCAATTATTTTATAATTGATTTTATTAAACACAATGTGTACATTTAGAGTTTTCACCAGTCTTTTGTCATTTTGGTGAGAGGCTGAGTTCTGCTTTGGCATTTCATTAGGTGGTACCTGGAGCATGGCTCGTCGCAAAACTTGCATCTGCAGTCCTCCTTCGGGTCGTGGTATGACGGATTCTGACATATTTTCCAGTGGAAACCATGCGCGGCGAAGCGTGTGTATAGGTGGCGAAGTTGGAAGTTCGGTCCTTTCCACACATCGGTTTTCATCGTTTCTGTGTCCATTATTTCCATCGGTATTGCACTGGCTTTGTTTTGTCTCTCTTTGATGGCGTCTTTATATGCCTGGGTTTCTGGTAGATTGAAGCGAAGCTTGATGTCCTCAATGAAGTAGGATTCATGTGCTATTCTGTAGGCGTAGCTGTTTCTTGTGTACTTTGAGAGTGACAAGGCCCTCTTGAGATATCTGGCTTTGACATTCTCCAATTTCTTGAGGTTTTTCGCTGTTAGGTGAATCCAAATTATCTGAATACCGTATGTGGCCGCTGGTGCTACCTTGAGTTGGAACAGTGCCATCGCCGTTGGCAGGGACAGTCTCTCAAGCTTGGGGATGTCGAACATCAATTATTTTAGGGGATATGTGGATGGCGACCACAAGGTGCCCAAGCTGAGCAAAACATTTCTTCCACTTACTTGTGTTTTGCACTCTTTTAACTTTACTATCTAACCTCTCTTGGTTAACTCTTGTTTTTTCGACCCCGACACTATTAGGGCATCCGAGGGCTAGGGAGTCTTTCCTTTCTTCCATTTTCTTCTTTTCTTTATTTTCTTTTCTTCTCCAGAAAAGACTGACCACAGGCTATAAGATGGCAGCCCCATCACTTGTCTTGCCTTCCTTTGGCCAGCAATCAATCGAAGGGACTATTATTATGCTTTCAAGTCTTGTACGAGAATTTCTCGGAAGGATATACTTTACAAGATAAAAAATATAGCAAATATATTATGAATGAACTTAACATATTCAACTTAACAGCATAATCAAAGAATACAAACAAAATTTGTTTGACTAAATTCATAGAATGTAGTCAAGAACGTATAACAAAACAGTTATTCACATATTATAAGCCAGAAGTGTATAGATGTGTGAGACGGCCAAGAGCACGATGGAGAGATCAGTTTACTTCATGATAATGGAACGAACCTTTCGCAGTTTAATAAAATCCGGGAAGAAGACGACGGTGGATTATATTATGTAAATCACTTTCAATTTCGAAGTTAAGTGTTTTTAATAGTTCTAATTTATTCTTTTAATATTTAACTGACAGGGGTATTAGGCACAAGTATTTCCCATAACGATAAGATGGAAGATCCAATCATCCAAATACGAGTATTTCTGTCTCTTTCACGTAGAACAGTGAAGTTGTATATTTATGTAAAATCTTCTTCGCTGCAGAGGACATAATTATATAGCTGGAAAGACCGATTCATTTTAACGAACCGATTCAATTTGTATGAGTTACTGAAAAAGCATGACGGATTCAATGCGTTCATTTGATTCACAGGTTCTCCAACCATAAGTTCCGAATAGTTTTCGATTATTAATTAAATGGAAAAGTGAATCAATAGTTTATTTTTCTACTTCAATAATATTGATGCTGTAAGTTATAGCCAGTCTTATGTACCAGACTTAGTTATGATATAGAAATGGATATATTTATTAGATTATATAATACAGAATTTTAGTTTCATTATATATAAAACAAAACCACTCATAAAATATAATAGAGTTATGCATTTTATTAATCGCTAAAAATTACATTATTCGTTATGTTCACTTGTATATACTCTTCTCTCTTCCTTATATGCTCTTAACTGAACCCAGTTATGTAAAACAAGATCTAAAGCTTCGCTAGCTTCATAAACATATGTATGTAGGCCTATATACTCCATACGTCCCACGTGGAGACAAGGGTGCTCCCTAGCGGAGTTTATTAACAAAGCTAATTTAGTTATGCTTATTTACTAATAAAAATGCATAATTAAAATATTTACTAATACAAATGATTTCAAGATGAATCTGATATATCAAATAAAATCACAAATTTCACAAAAACGAGCATAATTAACTGTATAATGAAATCATCTTTAGTACAAAAGAACACCAGATTACGGCTTTATAAGGTTCTCGCAAGACCAGTATGGTAGCGAAGCATGGATAATACGAAGATATGAAAGCCTAATAACAGCAAATGAGATGTGATTTATGCGCCGTACAGCAGGCTATACAAAGTGGGAACATAAAAGAAATGAGGAAATTATGGAAAATACAAAACTATCAGAACGACTGGAAAGCCTATTTTCAACGAATGCCGTCTCATAGAATTCCAAAAGCCAACCTTCATTGCTGCCCCCAAGATCGCTGAAACGCCCAAAAGAGCGCTGGATGGAAAATTCCTCTTTGAGACCGCAACAGGCCACATGGCTTAATACTTGCATGGTTGATGATGATGATGATTAATAGAAATGAAATTCTCGGAAAGTACATTCTTGAAAAATCACGATTCAAACAAAATGATGCACTCAGGAAAAACAGTTTTATGCATACGCTATGAAACAGAATGCATTTTGAATAATATATTTATCACTGGTTGAAGTATTGACTCAGAAAGTAATTGAACCATTTTGAGTACTGAATCATAATCCGTTCGTTCAGTTCATTATAAACGATTTGTTCACAATCTGCTCACTTCTTCCAAGCTGGGTGTTGCGACCAATCCTAAACTAGGATATTTTGAAAAAGAGGTCGTTTCCTGTGCTGAGATGAAATTTTGTTCTTGTCTTGAACCGTCTCGTACATTGAGTGCTATTATTATTATTGTTACTTAATTAACAATATTCATGTTTTATTATACAAAAAATAAACTTTTTTCTTTGTCTCAGAAAGAAAAATATGTGATTCTGATCGTATTTTTTCTCCTGAATTCAAATATCATATCGGGTTTTCTCCATCACGCAAGGTTTCTGAGAGACAGGAATTTATAATTTCAAACACTAACATTCGAACATTCAGAATCACCTAGAAAGTAAGAAATGACGATTTTCTGCTATATTTCGCCTGTGGAGTGTCCCTCTTGATGGTCCAACAATAACAGCTTTGCTAAAAATTACTGAAGATATTCGTGAAGCTGTGGACAGACGTCAATTGACTCCTTTAACCTTACTTGACTTCAGCAAAGCTTTTGACACAGTAGACCACGACTTACTTATGATAAAGCTCAAGCACCTACACTTGTCTGACAGCGCTGTATCCTGGTTCGACTCATACCTGCACGGTCGTCAATAATACGTTTCATTAAACTCTAGATCTTCGTCTTGGCGCAACGTGCCGGCTGGAGTCCCCCAGGGCAGTGTTCTCGGACCTCTTCTTTTCTCAATCTACATAAATGACTTGCCAACTGTACTAAAGCACTGCCGTTATCACCTCTACGCTGATGATGATCTCCAAATTTACCTACATTCACCTCCTCATTCTCTCTATAACAGCTTGACAAAAATGAATGACGATCTCATATCCATCTTTAACTGGTCTTCAAGTATCGGTCTAAATCTAAATCCTAACAAGTCACAAGTAATTCTAATGGGACAACAAAGACTGCTTACAACCTTTGACATATCTACACTACCAAAAACATTACTATAAATAATATAATCATCCCTTATTCTTCTTCAGTAATAGATCTTGGACTACATCTAGACGCAAATTTAACCTGGCAAACACAAGTGAAACACATATGTAAAAAGACTTTCTCCATCTTACATTATCTTAGACGTTTAAAGAATTTTCTCCCAGTTTCGTTAAAACAAATCCTTGTGCAGAATCTTGTGTTACCACACTTCGATTATTGTGACATTATATATAATGATCTAAACTATGACTTGTCGCAGAGACTGCAGCGTGTTCATAATGCTTGCGTTCGATTCATTTTCAATATCCGCCGTTATGACCATATTTCCGAACACTTTAATAACCTCTCTTGGCTCCGTCTTACTGACAGACGTAAATTGCACTCTCTTTCACTACTTTTCAAGCTTCTGAATTCCTACATCCCTACTTACCTGGCGTCTAGATTTGAGAAGTTATCCTCTTACCACAATATTGACACTAGATCACAAGATAGCAGTCTGCTAACAATTCCTCTTCATAGCACTTCCTCCTATTCTACTTCCTTCACAGTAGCCTCTGCCCGCTCCTGGAATCTCCTTCCTCAAGATATCAGGGGTTGCCGCACACTTGGTACCTTTAAGTCACGCTTATACAGTTACCTGTTGTCTAATAATTAATTTTTCTCTATTTATTTAATTTTATACTATGTCATTAATCTTTTCCTGTTTTTTTATATATATTGTACATATATATTTAATTCGTTAAATTTAGAGTAAATCAAAATACATTATAAATATTAATTGTATTGTATTCATAACTTGTAATCGTTTATATTTATAGATATATATTGTAATTTAGATTTAAGACTATTTTTTGTTTGTATTTTTTTTTAAACCTGGTTGAGTGATAGACAAGGCCTTAAGGCCTTAACTCTGCCAGGTAAAATAAAGCTATTATTATTATTATTATTATTATTATTATTATTATTATTATTATTATTATTATTATTAGCATTCCATTTGCCTTGATATCTCTTTTCCATAGCTGAAATCTCCTGATGAAAGTGTTCCCCGTTTTATTTTACAAAGGACAAATGGACGAAAAAGTTTTATGAAAAGTAATTATTTAAATCCATTAATTGAAATTGAAATAAAAAAACTGTGGGTGATGGAGAAATTCCGAATACATATTTGAAAACACGATGAAAAACTGCATTAAGTACAACTATTGGTACTCATGAGACAAAAATTATGTTGACCATTGTAATGATTATACATAATTATTCATATATATTATGTTCAGTTACATTCCATTCTACTCCAATAACTTACTTGAATCTCTCACGTTATAGGTACTTTTATATGAAACAATCCACCCGGGTCTTACAGTAGCACGACCTGTCGGGAGAGGGCTTTCAAACAGTGGATCACACACACACTTTTCTGACCACATAAGGACATGGAGGCCTTCCCCGAATGAGATATTAGATCAATGTCAGGCCCCCCTCCGAGACAAAACAACATTAAGACGAAAACATACTAACGTGGCGAATATGATAGTGATGATTATGATGGCCAGTTAATATTAAGAGAGCATTATGGTCTTAAATTTTCCTGAAATTTGACTTACAGGTTAGAAAAACCCCCGATAAAAACTATCACCCAAAATACTTGTCCCGACCGGGGATCCAATCTCGGCCCGCGCACAAGGCAGCGATGCTACTCCCAGACCACAGCGATCGACTTCAGTTACATTCAAAAGACAAAATATATTCGAAAACCATCAGCTCCAACCTTTAGGTAGATCAGTATAAAGTATACCTTATCTATGGAATTATGTTAGATATTATAGTTACATAATATATAAACCATCTTTAAAAAAGTTAACTGTTGAGAAAAATCTGAAAGAAAAATTTCAATAAGAGCATTATTGTTTTATTATATACTTGTGAAAGAAACATTATCGTTTTTTCAGACTAATGTGAATAAATAGCAATACACATATACTATTGGTAAATCCATGTAACTGTTTAACTAAAACAGTATATTTTCAGCAGATTTCCGCTGTATATATTAGTACACGCCCTCATCCTGTGGGTGGCATTAAAAAGAAATGAAGCGTGGAGGTATAATAAAAAGAAGCTTTGGATATTCCTACGGCAGTTGAGGGAATAAAGATTACTCTTGGTGGATGCTGGGGCTCATTTCTTAAAATATAAACATTCATTAAAAATGCAATTTCAATTAAGCCATTCATATTTTTAGAATACCCTAGGATATATTTAAAGTTCAGATCCTTTTACAATACGGATCCTTTATTTACTGAACACTTAATACCATCATAGGTAACATAATTAGGTGTACTCCTGATTAAAACTAATTTATGCATGATTATAAAAATAAAATAATTTAGTGTACTGTAACTATGAGAAAAACATAAAAAAATAATATATCTCAAGATATTCTTCTTCTTCTTCCTTTCCAGGATTAGGTCAAAATGCTACCTGTTCCGGTTTCAAGTCCATCGTTTGCTTGGCCGTCCCAGTAATCTTTTTCCTTGCGGTTTGTAAGTGTTGATCATTCTGGGTAATCTTATATTGTTCATTCTGTCTAAATGTTCCTTCCATCGGTATTTGTGCTCTTCTAGTTTATCGAGTATTGACAATATCTCCAGTTCATTTCTTATTGACTCATTATGTAATCTATCCATGCGGTAAATACTTTTACGGATCTTAAAAATTTCATTTCAGTGGCTTGAATGTGTGACATATCTTTTTTTTTGTAAGTACCCAATATTCAGATCCATATAAAAGAATAGGAACAGCCATAATCTTATAAAACCTGAGGTGAGTTTCTCTTCCAGTCTTTCGGAGGTTTCTTCTTATGGTGCCGCAGATCATTTGATAAAGTTTTAACTCAAGATGTTTGTAATCTAAATATTTATGAGCTCTTATACTAGATCTACTGAAAAATCATGAAATCCATGAGAAACGTTAATATGTTTAGGTATTTTGTAACATTTGGAGTAAATGAACATAAATGTTTTTGAAGGAAATATTAAAATCAAGAAGTGCTTTAATATTTTTTAAACGGAGATTTATGGCCAGAAACATGAGGAAGAACAGTCCTGATAATCATAGAAAAACAGACAGTAGAAGTCCCATTTTGCTATAATTGCATAAGATCGATTACAAGATGGCCCAATGTAAAATATGAAGCAATGAACTTCAGCTATATAATTATATGGCATAATAAAATAACTGATTAAATTAATTAATGATTACAAAACTATCAGAGGTATAAACTTGTAGTTTTCTGCATTGCATTTGTCAACTAAAAATATTAATTTGTGATCACCTCAACACAAGCTCGTCTAGTTGCTCATAGGATATCTAGAGAGGGTAAGAAATGTTCGATCTCAGAATGTGTACTCATATACAACGGAGAAAATAAGGGATTTATATTTCCTGATTAAAAAAAAAAACACATGTTGCTATAGAAAAAGCAAATGAATGACATATTTTGAGTTAATATATGTAATGCAGAAAACCAAAAGCTCCTACCTCCAAAAGTCATCATCATCATCATAGTACATTCACGAATTTAGGCCATTTGTTGACCTGTTTCGGCCTCAAGAGAAACACAACCCAGAAGTCTTTAATATTTCATTTCATTTATACATATTATATTGAATTTCTGCTTCTATCTCGGAAATAAATACCTGATCTTCAGCACAGAACATTGTGTTCACAAAATAATTTCTCGCGATTTTTATTCATCTGAAAGCAAATTGATTTCATTCAGTAATCATTTGGCACTCGGTAAATGTGGACCATTAACTCTAATTTGCATAAATAAATCAACCAAACAAAGTAGCCCATGGATATTGGATTGACCTTTGCCTTGAAAAAGCATTGATGTTTGTTACATACATATAACACAAAGCTCCATAGAGCTTGAGAAAGTACTTAATTGTGTTATATTCTGTATAATAGAAAGCTCCATGTAGCACGTAAAATACTAATTTTGAGTATCTTTTATAATAACATCAGCCAATATTGAAATTCATTTTTAGACATTTTAACAAGATCGGTTTTTGTTCGATTTATGGTATATTTTCTTCATAAAACGCATAGCTTTATCGCAGAGATTTGCGTACAAGTACTTCCCAAAGCTTTCTAAAATATGGACTTGAGAATCCTTGGAAAAAAATGATTTATGGGCTACTCTTTAGTGATAAAGAATGCCATAAAATGTCCTTAAGATGTAGTGAAAATATTTTATGATCTATACAATATAAAAAAAACAAAAAGTATATAAATTATTTTTGAAAAATGTTCCCTGAACTTAAAAGTGCGAAATAATTCAATTTTTAAAATACATTATACAGACTATTTAACTCATGCCCCAAATGTGAGTCAATGACCAATCACATTTCAATGATTTTTTATTTACAACCAATCACAGTCGTGTTTCGCCTAGAATTTGCCAACTAAAGCTTATCATAATAAAGAAAGCACCTCCTTTTTAACATTCTGAATAGGCCATAGCATTATTTTGCAGTGATCGACTCTTTAAGAAATACGGCTACCAGATTCTATATATAGTGCATGAATGTCAACACATAGCGCATGCGGGAGTTAATATAAAAACATTTGTAGCAATTGATTATACCACCAAGAAAAGAAACCACTGTTTGCACTTTCTTAAATGTTTTTTTTTTTCTCCATGTATTAACATTCCAGAAAAATATAATTGTCATATTTACATCACAAGACATCAGAAATTAATTAATATACAGTTTGATGTGTATCATTTTTTCTCCACGAGAGTGCATTCTTACAATATTGCGTTCCTTTGGCAATAAATAATATGATCAGGTTGCAGTGATGAACAAAAGAAGCAGATGAAGCGTAGGCCTACCTATCGTTTCTCATTTGGTTTCAAACATCGCCGTTTACATTTAATATATAAATATTTTAAAATAACTATATTTAAATAATGATTTGTGAGTGAACAGCTTCATTTTATTCGTTAAATAGACCTAACATATGCCACCCTTCATTTCCAAATTCTTTAGATAAATTCACTCCTCACTTCGTGAGTCGTGAATTTATCGATAATTTGGAAATCACTCGTGGCATTACTTATGATAAATTTTCAAATTTCAAATTCATTAATTAGAATTTTACTATAGATGTGAAAGGTGCTCTTAATCAAAATGCAGTGAATTTACTAATGCATTTTGTTTTCGGCAAACAACACTCTACTGATGAGGAAGACAGAATATAAGTATTATTTATCTGACTTATTTGACTTCTGTTCGTCATTTACTCTTCAGGTAGCTAGTAATTTACTATCAGAATGTAAAGTCTTATAATGCTGGGATATTGACCGCGCTGTCTAATCGGATTGGTGATGTAGCTTTACTTATAGCTATTGCTTGAATATTAAATTTTGGGAGATGACATTTTATTTATTATTTAGATTGGAAGATTGATAAATCTACTGATTCTCCAGCATGGGCAAATCTTCTAGCTAAGGGGAGGAAATCATCAATGGAGAGGGACTGTACCTCTTTTTTTATGAACGGGAGGTCGATATGATTATTCTAGAAATTATTGAATTATAAAATGAAAATAATCTTCAATCCTAATCAATAAAAAATGTGTCAGCAGTGTACCGTAAAATACAATTAGTTTAATTTACATTCAGCTTTGATCTATTAATAATGATAATAGTAATAATGATAATAATAATAATATTATAATATTCTTCTTCTTCTACACGGTTTAGGCTTATTTACTAGCCTGTTCCGGCTCCAAATTGCTGTTCTTTCCATCTTTTCCTTGGTCTTCCCAAACTTCTTCTTCCTCGTGGTGAATAGTTGTATGCTGCTTTTGGTATTCTATTCTCAGTGATCCTTGCCAAGTGTTCTTTCCAGTTTGTTCTGTATTTCTCTACTGTTGTGTTTAATTCCTTTACTTTTAGTTGTCTTATTTCTGTGTTATGCTTTTTGTCTGTTCTTTGATATCCCGCTATTGTTCTGAGGAATCTCATTTCAGCAGCTTGTATTCCGGCAGATTGTTGTGTTTCGGATCCATAAGTAATAATAGGTACTGCCATTATCTTGTATAATATAGCCTTTCCTGGCTTTATTTTTCAAAGTTCTTTTTAGTGTTCCTGTTATATAATTAAACTTATTTAGTTTGTTATTTATATCTGTTTCCGCTGTGTATGAAATGTCGCAACCTAGGAAGTTATATCTTACTACTTGTTCTATTGGTTTATTTTCTAATAGTATCTTTGTCCGAACTGGATGAGCACCCTTGAAGGCCATTGTTTTTTATTTTTGTGAGGATATTTCCATGTTGTATCTTTTTGATATTTCATTTAGTTTATATAGATAAATGGCAGACACGGCGGAGATAGAAATATCGGAACGGCGAAAATGGCGGAAGTGGCAACCCAATATCTGGGGATGAAATAAGAGACCCAGCTCGGGGAAACAAGAGTGAAGTTCTCAACGGCAGAAGACGGAAGAGGCAACCCTCCTTGCGGGGATAAAACACAAGGAAGCAAGCCAAAGGCTTCAAAGAGGCAGCCCCTCCAAAGGACTAACCCTGCAGTACGTTAGTAGCGTACTCAGGGGACACTTTAAAACACTTACAAGCTCCAAAGAGATAGCCGGACTGTTGAACGGATAACGACAAACGCAAAGCACAAGGACAAACGTTTTGGAATTCAAGACCAAATTAAAGTAGCAACATGGAATGTCAGAGGAATATCTTATAAAGAAACCAAACTGGAAATATTAATATTAATAGTAATAGAAATGATGATCTTGCAGAAGATTTCCGGGCTGTTGGCCGTGGTCTTGAGGCTTGTAGTTCCCCAACGTTTCGCCAGAGACTGCCGGACGCAGTCTCTGGCGAAACGTTGGGGAACCACAAGCCTCAAGACCACGGCCAACAGCCCGGAAATCTTCTGCAAGATCATCACAGTAACTCCGGCCGTGAAAGCCTAAGTCAATATAGCAATATAAATGTTTTTCTATTTTTAAATGTTCATAATATTTTACATCAGGTTAAAAAAATTAATGACCGTACTGAAGAGTAACTGTTTTTTAAGGAATAGGTTCATTTTTACAATCAGAGAAGCCTGTCTTTGTTTTCTGCCCTGATCAAGACCCAACTAGCCTCTAACATTACAATATGTCACCCACACATCAATTTGAAAACACAGCCCTTCCTCCTTTATTTCTGTCTCCTAAATGCCGTTTTTCTTCGAGTTTGCTAGGGATAACTCGAGAACTTTGATTAGTTATTTCAATTATTTTTGGACGATGTAACTAGAATATTGTACATTCATTTTTATTAACAGCTTTTAAAATTGAATACCCCGACCATAAACTGTCTAGAGACTTGAATATCTCACTGTTTAATAAAAATACGCAAACAAATTAGTTTAATTGATTTGCACACATTTTCCGTTGAATGATTTTCTAAATTCTATATACTAACTCGAACATTTATTTAGATTTTTCAAGAATTAATACCCGAACATCCTCTTTTCCACGTCTCTTATTTCCACGTCTTCTAGTAGAAATACTTCCATCATAAAATTATGTAATTACCAATTAGCAGATAGAAAATGTCTTCTTAACCAAATCCTTATATTTTATAAAAAAAAAGCAATGAAAGGTATACAGCAACGCCTTTCAAGTCCTCCGAAAGTAGATACTTACACGGTTCCCTATATTAAGCATTTTATGCAGGGTAAATCTGTAAGAAGTATGAAAAAAACTAAACCAGGCATTGGGATTGCCACTGAACAATTTGAGGTAGGGAACCTAAGGTCCGAGAAAGACCCTAAGAAGATATGGAAGTAAACTTCTATATCATATTATTTAGCATCACTATTTTCGAGCTGATTTACAAATAAAGTGCATGTAAGTTTACATGTATTGCTCCGTCTATTTGCACATTCTTTACTGTTCCTGGAAGAAAGAGCCTGATAACTAATAAGTCATGATGCAGGATGTTCGTACTTTACTTTTCTATGAGGTGGCTCTGTCTTATCGTAATTACATTGTCCCATGACGTAACATGCTGAATCACTATTCACTATTCGTGCTATTTATGACATGTACAGGTCAGTCGTACGATGGAGCAGTATAGGCACAGTTTCATAGAGCTGACTGATATACATATTCTGTATGGGAAAATATCTCTACCAATGTTATCGCTGCTGGAAGGCTGTACAGGGAACGATTTCCCATCAAGCATCTTCCTTCACGACGAATGGACTATTGAGAAGATTTTCAAATGCCTACATCCAAAATATTGTAGAATATGAACTAACAAATGTCGGACGTCCTCGGTAGCGATGGTCGTAGATCTATTAGTGAAGACGGAACAGGCAACTAATGCCTAAACCAGGAAGTGAAAAAGAAGAAGATGAAGAAACAAATACGTAAAAAAGAGTTTTTTTTCAATTAAAACTCTTACACCATGCAGAAGCGTTGTTAGTTACATCAATTACATTTATATTATATAATTAGTATATAAAATATATTATAATATAAAACGCAAATATGCTTGTTGTAATAAAATTGAAAACTTAGCACAGAATTTATTATTTTACTCTCACCCTGTAAAATATGATGTAATTATACAGTTATGTCAGTTACTGATATAAAACCCTATATTTAAGTACAATTATTATTAAATATAGAAACTCCATATTTTCTGTTAAAGAGATTGAAAAACACACACACACCACACACATAAATATATATATAATATAAATATATATATATATACATATATATATAAAAATATATATATATGTATAAACATATATATATATATATATATATATATATATATATATATATTGAAGAGAAAAAGTAATGTCGTACGATCTCAATGCTAAATAATTAGAATGCTATTACATTAGTTACCAGGAATTCACCTGAAAACTCTTGAGCAAAGTGGAAAATCGAAAGATTATATATAACTTTATAAATTGTATAACTGGGTCACAATAGAAAAAGTAAAATTATTAGTAACAATAACTTCAATATGGTGATTTGTTCGCGGCTTTCAATTGTATTATATTGTCTTAGTTGAATAGTCTGCATTTACTAAGTGTGTGTGTTTATGTGTGTTTTCTTTAAGTTCGTTTTGTAGGCTAAATTTTAATTCTACAAAGACAAAGCCGTACTGCAATGAGAGACACCAAAACCTAAAAGAGGAAAGTTTGCAATGTGTGAGAGAACTTAACACTGCACCTAGTGACATAGATATTAATACTCAAAAGTCTTCTACCAGATGCAAGGAAACTTAGGAAACAACTAAGAGACAAATAAGCAGTTTTCTGGAGTCCCCATAAAGGGAAATGCGTTAATCTCTATAGTGAATATACACCAGCCAAATCAATGGATTCGTGATTATCAGGGATTGTCGTGTTCCGAATGGAGAAAAGCAATTAAAATGCAAGCCTATGTATGGGGTGTGCGTTCCTTCAGGTTACTAATATAATGATTATGTTCAAAGAAAGTTAGGCTAACAACGTGTGTAGCTTACAATTATACAACACATTTACAATTGTATAAAGGACAATCATTCTTAGTCCCAATGTCTTATCTTCTTTCAAAACTGCTTAATTTACGCTACTCTCTCAAAGTAATGAAACAAATTTCACAATAAAACATAATCAGTTACTTTTTTCGTGGTTTAATGTTGTTATTGTTGAGCAGCAAGTATAACCGCGACGCCGCGCCGGGAAATAAAATCTATACCAAAAATTTCGATAGGGATACGTTGTCTTATTCGAGGGTTCTTTAACATGCCGTTTGACGTGTTCTCCAGAGAAAGTCGTGTACTCGAATTTTCTTCATCCGAAAAATTTCATGGATCTTAGCCGAGATCAAATCAGCAAACCTCAGTCTTCGAAACACTGAGCTAATTCAATAAGTTTTATGCAAAGTACAAGGCGAAAATTTTTCCTTACCCTTAGGTTCGAAATTCTCATTCTGCAAACCTTAACCTCATTTTTTGAAAGGTACTGCAATAATTGACTTAGCATTGTTGAATATGTCTGCATGATTAATTAGAATGCCCATACAATCTTATTTCTGTGTGAAGGACGTGTTAAAGTTCACAGCTAACATGATAAGACGAAGGAGTATTATCCAAAGTGAAATATGAACTGTATTATGTTCTGAATTATCCACATTTTTTACTAAGAACGTTCCACCTACCGGAGCTTTCTATATATTTATCTGTGGTTTTTTTAACTCCAATTTCTATAAATTCTTGTTTAACATTTTAAATGTCTTACATCTTATAAAACACCGAAGTATGTAATTCATAACACTCATTTAAAACCATAAGATAATATTTTTGTTTTACAATGTAGAGTGTAATATTTTTATAGTAAGCTACAACCCTATCATGCCTTTGTGGCGAAATAGGGTTTCAAAATACTTGTAGATTCAACAACAAGAATAATAATAATAATAATAATAATAATAATAATAATAATAATACATTTTATGAAAAAATATTACAAATTTAAAATAATTTTTTATATTGATGGAGTTCTTACAATGTTTTATCAGATAAAAGTAGAAACAGTTAAATAGTATGAGATAATCCCTGGACTTTTATTCTATTAAGCATTAAATGGACTATCATCCCAAAGTCTCTAAAAAATTAAAATATATAGAACTTGTATTCTTTCAGTTATGGGCTATTATACGGATGCGAAATACTGAATCTTACTTTACGGGAGAAGAAAATATTACGAGCATTTGAGATTAAAGTTCTTAGGAAAATATTTGACCAAAGAGAGACGAAGAGACAAGTGAATTAAAAAAAACTACATAATGAGATTTGTATGATCTTTATAGGAAATTAGATTTAATAAGAAGAGTTAAAACTCGTCGTCTGAAACGTGAAGGACATGTGGTACGAATGAGGAATGAAAGAGGAGCATGGAAACTTATTGTAGGAAAATCAGAAAGAAAACTTCTGCAAGGTCGGCCAAGAATGGTTTGGATAATACTATTAACCATAATTTGAGGGAGGTTAATTATACAAGGGATGATTGGAAAACATTAGGTCAGAATAGGGACGAATGGAGAGCTTATGTCCCCGCAGACATGAACCTTCGGGTTCGATAGTGTCAGTGAGTTAAAGTTAGTAGCAAATTAAACCATATGACCCTCCGAGATATTGATCGAATGAACTAATAGGCTAACCACATAGATACTGCGATGGTACAGCATGCTAACCAGTGTAGCAAATTTACTGCAAATCTCTCTCAGAACAAGGTTCCATTTTATGTGATAACATCCACACTGTGAGAATCTGGGAACTGTAACTGTTTATGCGTACGGCTTTCCTGCGAAACCACAACAGTGTTAACCGCCTGCAGCGTTTCGATTAGACTCTCATGCTCCACTCCTCTGTCAGAGAAGCTGGCTACATATTACGGCGAAATCAGAAACCTACAATTAAATATCAAATACCAAACTTAACTATCATAATTAGGAAACACTCTATTGTAGGAATAAAATAGAGTAGTGGAGAACAATTAGTATTAGAAGATTCCAAGGGTACCATTAATATTTGTAACAAAATTAAATAGTTGGGAGTTGAAATAAATGACGTTCTTATTTCTTCATTATAGTTCTTATCTAAACTTGATGCTATTCTTTTTGCAGACGATTAAGCTCTCCTGGCACTTTCCGAAAATTATTTGCAACGATCAATTTATAATTTACAAAACATAGGTGCCATATTTAATATGGAAATAACAATTAACAACACTAAAATTATGGAATTTCATGGGAAGGACCCCATACAAAGTAAAATCTGTCTCCAGAATAAAATTTTAGAGAGATCTAAACAATTTAAATATCTTGGATATTATCTCTCTATCTGGGATGAAAAGGATATCCCTGAAAAAATTACTAGTTATAATAGAAGTTTGGGAATTATTAATCAAGTTATGAAACCATCCCTTGTACAAAAAAAAACAGATTACGTTTATGTAACACTTTGGCTAGACCAGTGTTGACCTATGGTAGTGAAGAATGGACAGTAAAAGGACAACATGAAAGCAGAATAACGGCTTGTGAAATGAGATTCATGCGCAGAACAGCGGGTTACACCAGATGGGATCGGAAAAGGAACACCGATATCTTAAAAGAATTGAAGACTACGCCAATTTTGGAATATATTAAACAGTACCAACTAAACTGGAAACACTATCTAGAAAGAATGAGTTCAAATCGGATCCCCAAAGCTGTTTATAATTATATACCAAGAGGACGAAGATCACTGGGCCGTCCTATGAAACGCTGGAGGGAAACTTTTCTATAGGATCGTAACAGGCCTTGGCCTAATACTTGGAAGGAAGAAGATTTCTTACCTAGCAATGTATAGCCTCTACTTAACATACAAACGTTATAGTGTTACAGATTATATTCAAAATTCAAGATCTCACTTGCTCAAACATATAGAAAGAATAACACCCAATAGACTCCCGCAAATGTTGGACGCCCCACAACTAGATGGAGCGATACGGTCACTTGATGTGGAAACAAGTCTGTGGCCTAATTCCATGACGCAGAATATGAAGAAATAAATGAAGATAGAAAAAATGATTTGGAGATAAAAAAGAAAATAGTTAAAGCTCGGAGTGCAATAGCAATATTGAATTTTCAAATGCCTACATCCAAAATATTGTAGAATATGAACAAACAAATGTCGGACGTCGTCGGAAGATATGGTCTTAGATCTATTAGTGAAGATATAACGGGCAACTAATGCCTAAACCAGGAAATGAAAAAGAAGAAGAAGATGATGAACAAACAAATACTAAACAAAGAGTTCCTTTTTCTTCAATTAAAACTCTTACATCACGCAGAAGCGTTATTAGTTAGATCAATTACATTTATATTATATAATTAGTATATAAAATTTATTATAACATAAAACGCAAACATGCTTATTGTAATAAAATTGAAAACTTCACAGAATTTATTATTTTACTCTCATCCTGTAAACTGTGATGCAATTCTACAGTTATGGAGCAGAAACGTGGACTATAAATGTAAAATTAAAGTCAAAATAGCAATCTACAGAAATTTATTCTTTAAGATCTGCACGATACTCTAAATTGGAGGGGATCAGAAACAGAAAAAAATAACTTCAATAAAACAATTACGCAATTTTTGGGAAATAATTACAATGATTTGAATGAAATGAAATATTGCCAGTTAGAAGTTTGGAGTGGGTTCCAAATGAGATGAAATGAAGAGGGAGACCTTAGAAGACATGGACAGAAGTAATTATAAATTTCACGAAGGATAGGGGACTGCAGGATGGTGGAAGGAAAAGGAATAGAGATGAATGCGAGGAATTTTTTTTTTTTTTTTTTTTTATGATCAAAACGTAATACAGGGCACAAGAAGGTGTTGCATACATTTCAAACCCACTGAAAAATAATAAAATACAAACATTTAATACACTAGTTTATTCCTGAGTTGCAAATGCTAAAATGGTTGGGACACAAAAATTCATACATACCTGATGAAAAGAATCTTTAAGAACGTCACTAAATGGCCGAAATAATGACCATATACAAATAGATTTAGGGGGGAAAGAGAAGGGTGGGGCGTTATAAGATGGAAGAAAAATCAATATCAAACAAACGATAACCAGTGAGAACACAGTATGTGGCAAGATTGTACACGAATAGTAGTGCCACAGTGATTGCATTAAAACAAATAACTCCTAATAATTTAAAAATAATTTCAAAATTTTGATAATTATTTCAAAATTTAATAAAATACATCACGTAATTTATAGGAATATTGTTGTTTCTAAGAGATACCACATTACAAATACTACAAGACCCTGTTACTAACACGTAACTTTTATACAAGGTTTGTACACAACTCAGTTGAAAATTCTTACTAATAAACCCTGTATTAGCTATTCAGTGTATAAGAGGTGTACAACTTTACATGGGAATCATTATACACGTCTTTTCCTTTGTTTAAGGATTGTATAAGAAGAGCAAATGGCGGACTCTATGATCAATTCATTGTTTTCTTATGTTATCGATGAACGTTTCCTTAAATTTAACGCAAAATACTAACTGCTGTTTGATGGGCACACAAGACATAAATAATAATAATAATAATAATAATAATAATAATAATAATAATCATAATAATAATAAGGCTCTTGGTAGTAAAATAAAGCATTATTAAATGCCTGTTGTTACATTCGTTCTCGATTAATACTATTTTAAAATTATACACTCATTCACAAAAGAACATGTTCTACAATAGTTGATGTGAGACAAGATTTAACCTGAATGTAGTTTAAATGCTCCATAATATTATATTACTAAAACTCTCTTGCATCATTAATATATAATAAACATACCGATATAAAAATGTTTTTATTATAAAGGTGAATTGCTTGCAACGAAGTTTTATTGGCCTAATGGTCTTGTGGTCAGATCTTCTGACTACAGTCAGTGAAGTCACAGGTTCGATTCCCATCAAGCTACACATGATTTTTTCTTTATTCTGTTGTCGCCCATGGTCCGTAATTTAGGATAAATTTAGGTTTAAAGACTCTCCTGGTGATTTATTATTAAAATATAAAATTATAATATTTCGTTCTTGCATAGCCCATTAAATTATTTAAATATCTTTTTGGTATAATTTTATTTTTATTGTTTTGCTTTTGCTAACATTTCCTACTATTTTGAACGTTTTCTAACGCTTCTCAAAACACTGTGTTAATTCACAAGTAATGGGAAAAATTTTTTTTTAGTTTTCAAGAAATTTTCGAAGTTCTTGTTGTTAGATGGCAGCACATATTCTACGACATATTTGACGTAGCCTAAAGTAAAATGTACATGAATCAAAACGTACTTATTTTTTCCGTACCTCCTCAATTAGGGGATCTCTATTTATTCTTGTCCATACTCATTTCTTGCACGATTAATCACTAGTCGACGTTGTTTTCTTTATGTTACAAAGTGCGCCTAATATGCTCTGAGGTCATAATGATGAATATGTTACGTATTGTGTATAAGGCTTGTATTGTTTATATAGTCCCTGTACAACGTTTATTAGTATGGAAATAATACATGAGCTATGCAAGGCTTGTACGTGCGATCAGTATAGTAATGGACCAGCAGACACAGGGTTTGTGCTGTGCGATGTTGTTATGTCTCCATATTTCTTTAATTGACAATTGTTTTTTGTTCTAGAAAATATTTGGTTTAATATTGGAAAGCTAAAATGTCATGTCTCTTTCGGTATTTAGTTTTGATAGAAAACCCAGTTTGCTGTCCAATGCTATAATAATCGCACTATATATTGTATAATTCTGCCAGAATAAATAAAACATTATTATTATTATTATTATTATTATTATTATTATAACTAAACAACTGACGAAAGCGTGTATAAGATATTTTATTGGTAAGACTGTTAATGCTTAGTGGACCAACACATTACGCTAAAAAACAAGAGGGAAAATTTCTATACATAAATGAATTTAGTTTGCGAGAACGGTTATTATAATATGAAAAGTAATAAAATTACAGTGAAAACAACTAGCTAAGTCGTAATTCGGGGATGTGTGTTATCTGTCCGTTGTAACTTGAGAATGTCTCATGGCTATACATTCGTTTTATTCCTAGATAAGTAGATGGACTATTATTTTGTAAATACCAAATAGAATTTGCACTTTGAGAAAAATATCAATAATATTATTCAAGCTATTAAAATTTATGTATCGATAAATGTAATCTTCTTCTTCTTCTTCTTCTTCTACTTCTTCTACAGCTTCAATTAGAGAATACTTTGGCCTTCTCCACGAGTTCATTCCACAGTTTTATATTCTGGGCACATTTGTTCCACATTTGTTTTATCATTATCAATTATAGGCCTACATCATTTACAACATTTTTCCATATTAGGGTCGTCCAGTGTACTTAAGGATTAATGGATCCATTTGTAGATCTTTTTCACCATCCTTATCATCCATTCTATATATTTATCTAATCCAGCTTAATCCTTGTGATTTAATGAAGTTACTTATATTTCTGTTTTTGATTATTCTATTTATTTCATTTGTTCGACTTCTCCACGATCTGTCCTGATTCTTTATTGCTCCAAAGATTTTTTATTACTTACCTTTCAAAAACTAAAAGCTTTTGTTTTCTGCTTCTTTAAGTGTCCAAGTTTCGCTAGAATAGGTTACAACTGGTCTTATAACTGTGAAGTATAGTTTAAGTTCGGAGGTTTTAGAGTTTTGTTTACTCTTAGGTAATGATAAATTTGCATAAAAAGTTTTGTTACCAAGTGCTATTCGATTTTTATTTATTTTTCAATCGTATTTGTGTAATATATATATATATATATATATATATATATATATATATATATAATTATTAGGAATTGAAATTTCATGCGGGAACTATTTATTTATTCTAATTCTTTAAACGTTTCATGATATAATATTGTTAAAGCAGCCATATTTGTCAGTTCTATATTACAATATATAATATTTTACATTTAAGAAAATCTATCTACGGTATATTGAAATGTCGATAGTAAAGAAAGAGCTTGTTCCTATATACATGGAATTATATAATATTGTTTTTATTTCGGCAATACAATTGACTGTTGTAATGGAAGCTAGAAAACAATGAAGATTGTATCTGCACTATCGTCAAGCAATATTATCAATGGTAAATTCTGTTTTAACTTTATTGGACACACATTTGTATCACAAGCACAAAAGTTAGACACAATACCGTATAAAACTTGTACAAAAGTAGCTTTAGTAACTTGCGTGTATAGAATACAATCAGAGGGATAATATAACTCGATTTTTGCAATTACTCTACATCACTCAAAATTAAATTAATTAAATACTTGGCACGACAGAAACTAAGGCCGAATGAAGTTATTACTATCTGACAAGGAAATGAAAGGGCAAGTAGTCTTCAGGATGGTCTGAAGCTATACCTTGAATGAAGATTAATTTTATTGTTCTTAACCGGAATTTGCTACTCTTCATTGCAAAACTTTTCCATTGAAATTACGAGGCTGAATGGATCCCTATCCTATACTGAAAGAAAATGTATGATATAGCCTGGATCGAATCTGGGATGTTGTGAAACATGATATCTATTACAGAGCGATTCTGTCATATTATCACCTACTCTTTAAAAATAATTAAAATACTTATACAGCATAACTAACTAACCCAATGGCACCACCGAACCCGTAGGTTCATGGCTGACATAAGCTCTCCATATATGTCCCTATCCTGAGCCAATGTTTTCCAATCATCCCCTGTAGCCTATAATCTACTTCCCTCAAATCATAGTTAATGTTATTCTCCCACTTCATTCTTGGTCTACCAACTGGGAGTTTTGCCTCTGGTTTTCCTACAAGAAGCTTCCATGTACGTCTTTCATTCACCATTCGTGCCACATGTCCTGCCCATCGCAGTCTACGAGACTTAACTGTTCTCATTATATCTGGCTTCCTATAAAGACCATGTAATTCACTGTTATGCAGTCTTCTCCATTCACCTGTCTGTTCATCTCTCTTTGGTCCTAACATTTTCCTAAGAACTTTATTCTCAAATAGTACTCGTTATCTCCTTTCCTCCCTTAAAGTAAGAGTCCATGTTTCGCAACCATATAATATAACTGGTAGAATAATAGTTTTATATATTTTCAGTTTAACGTTTTTTGAACGGAAGTCAAAAGTCTCTGTAATGCATAATAACACGCATTTCCAGAATTGAGCCTATGTTTAATTTCCTTGTGCATCTCATTCCTGTTTGTGATCATTGTTTCTAGGTATTTGAATTCAGCCACCCCTTCCTCAAAATTTCCCTCATTTGTCATTAGCTGCCCATTTGCATTATATAATGTATTTCTATGTGTTGCCATATATTTAGTTTTATTGATATTTACTTCCAGTCCCAATTTCTTAGTATTACTCAGTAGTGTTTGTTAAATATTGAACATTAGCAATCGTATCTTAACGTTCTTTATAACATTTAAAATTTAAATTTAATTGGCTGCGTGTCCTTTCAAAAGTGATATGGAACAGATATACCTAATGTAACTGCATAGCGGTAAAATGTCTCTTTTCACTTGTCTATCATTAAACGTTGATTGGAAATCGACATATTCATAAACATTTGCTTTGTTACTAAATGTTAATTAATCAAATTCTAATTCTTAACATAAAATTGTAATCTTATAATCAAAAGCTTTCCATTAAATAATAGTAAGTACACCCAATGTCCCTCTTATTGACATAGTAAAATAAATAGTTATAATTTCGAAACTACACAAGGGAAACTCAATTTAAATTTTACAAAACAGTAGCCGTTCTAACGTTAACATGTAGGTCTGAGACATGGCCTTTAACGATCTCTGATAAACATAAAATTGAGACAATAGAAATGAGATTCCTGAGATCCGTTGCAGATGTATCTTTAAGGAATCAAAAAATAAGCTAAGATACTTATATGAATTAAACATATATAATATAAACGAGAGAATATACAGAAATAAATGTAAATTATTTGAACATTTACAAAGAATGTCAAATGATCGTTTATCAAAAGATATCTAATATATAAAAATTAATGTTTGTTTGTTCGTACTTCATGCGCGGCCATACCGTTGATCCGATTGGATAGGGTTTTTTGCAAAATATTCAGGAGATTCCTGGCATGAACATAGGCTATAGGAGAGTTGTGATACTCAATTCCTACACCCTTAAAAATCGCCTTTTGCAGTTAAAAACGTGAAAAAAGTAACTGTTTGGAGGCTTAAATGGCTTACTCTGCCTAAACCATAACAAATACACAACATTAATATACACATAATTGAATACCTCAAAATGCTCTACAAAAAAATCTGCGCTAGCATATGTTTATCTCTTATGGATAACTCACAATAACATTTTTTTCTTTTATTGATGCCAAGAAGACCGAGGCAAGTACGCAGATTCCTGTGCAAGAATAGTAGCACATGGCGGGTATTCTTTTACAGGTAACTCATAATAACGATGTCTTTTAACTTATTTTTGCAAAACGATCGAGATAAGTAGATTCCCGGGCAACACCGGGTAATCAGCACGGGGAATCTTAAAATGATTACGATATATTTATATTTATAATTATTTTTCATTTTACTTATTCAACTAATCATAAGAAGTACATTCATTTTCGTCTCTCAGGTCATGTATGCCAAGAAGATCGGGGTGAGTAGATTTCCGGACAACGCCGGGTAAACAGCACGGGGTATCTAAAAATAATTACGATGTAAATGCTTCCTTTTACATATTTAACTAAACACAAAACACATTCATTTTCGTATTTCAGCTCATTTATGTCAAGAAGATCGGGTTAAGGAGATTCTCTGGCAACGCAGGGTAATCAGCGCGGGATATCTAAAAATATATAAGTTAATAATTCTTTTTCAACTAAACATAAAAACATATTCATTTTCATTTATTTAGGCGTAGCAGCGCACGCCGGGCATTAGCTAGTTTTATTATAAGCCTGAAGGCCAAAGAAATGTAGAAAGTCTGAAACGACGTTTGAAGGATCACCTGTAATCTATTGTATTGCGGGGAACGGAACGGACCAATAGACCCAATACCTTGAAGATGATGATAATTTCGAAACTATGGCTAAAATTGGCGGAATTCGAAAGAGAAAGTTGGACGTTTTAGTTCAACGTTGTTAATTATAGAAGCATCACGAGGCAGGTCATTTCATAGGAGAATTCATTCTTATCTTTCGGTTTGGAGTAGAATTAATCGCCCTTTGGACACCACAAAAGAAACTCTTTTGTATACTATCATTAGAAGAATATAATTCCTTAATTTGAATTAATCATGTCTTACGTCGTCAGTACAATGTAGGCCGTTCCGACGTACGCGTCAATAATGAAATGAGATAGGTAACTTACATAAAAGGGAAGAGCTGTAGCTATGCTATATGCTGTGATGGAATGATTTTTCAGCAAGGCGGATCTCCACCATATTTTGAGAACATAGTTCGAACATTCTTGACAAATAATGCCCTGTAAGATGGATCGAAAGAGCATCACCGTACATCACATGGCCTGCCATGTGTCTAGCACCACCTGATTTTTTTTCTTCTCAGGTTTTGTTAATGGCCAGGTCTGCGCACTACTGGGTGATGAAGCAGATTTATAAGAAATAATTTATGCTGTGTCAACAGTGTAACTGTACAGATACTTCATTACACATTGGTCGAGTTTGAATCCGGGTTGAATATTCCCATGCCACTAATGGAAGCCATGTTGAGGTTTATGAAACATAAAATCAAAACAATTCGAAGTTTCCATTCTTTGTAGCAAATTGTTTCCCGTATAAAGTCATATTAATTCAAAGATATATTGCTGTCTTAGATACGCTGCACGGAAAAGAACCTCAGGACTCAGATGTGAAACCTCAGAACAAAATACGTTGTTCCTTTTACGCTGAAATTTGCATCGCGCGTCTTATTGCCTCAGCGATGTTAAATAAACTATAGACTAATTAAAATACGTTCGTAGCTCGGCCGGACCGTTCCCCGGTGGTCTTGGACTGTGTGAGTATTGGCACGCCTTCCTCCAGAGTTACACGTACACGACTGGCAAATCATTGGTACGGAGCACTAACTACTGTGTTTAATAATAATAATAATAATAATAATAATAATAATAATAATAATAATAATAACAATAATAATAATAACAATAATAATAACAACAACAACAATAACAATAATAACAACAACACCACCAACAATAATAATAATAATGTAAAGGTCATCACTTTCAACATCTGTTGTGATGCAGGTAAGCTTAATGTAAGTTAGTACAGTAGTAATTTGTAATTTTAGTACAGTAGGTAGTGCTCCGTATCAATGACTTGCCGGTCGTGCATGAGTAACTCTGGCGGAAGGCGCGCCATTATTCACCCATTCCAAGGCCACCGTAGAACGGTCCGGCCGAGCTAAGAACGCATTGTAGATTCTGATATGTTGAAACTCTTTGTCTTTGGCTATGATAATTGAGTTTGTAGTCTATTTAGAGAAAGAGAAAACTGGCGTAAATCATTGTAACAATCGCCATATCATAGTTTTCTTGAGGAACTTGTACGTATTTGATATCACGATTATACCAATACGAATTAAGTTTCCTAAGGTGTTTTTCGAACTGTAACAGTGGAAAATAAAGCGCCAAAAAAAAAAACACCGTAGCACTGGAGTTGGAAATAGGTGCCACCGTTATAATATGAGGATAAGTTTTCCAATGTGGTTATAATTATTGATTTCCGTTCAGATCTCACTACTGTATTTGAAACAGCAAAACGTATAAAAGTAATAAACACTAAAAAGTAAATAAAATAAATATATTATCTTCTTCTTCTTCACTTCACGGTTAGGCAAATTGCCTGTTCCGCCTCACGGTTGTTTGTCCATCTTTTCACTGGCCTTCCTGCATTCCTTGAACCTCTTGGCTTGTAGTTGAATGCTGCTCTTGGTAATCTGGATAAATTCATTCTTTCCACATGTGTAAACCATTTCTCTCTATATTCTCTGATTTTTCTCATCCAATGGATATATATTTAACTCTGTTCTTATATCTTCATTCCTTATCCGATCCAATCTTGTGCAGTTTTTTGTTCTTCTAAGGAAGTTCATTTCTGCGCTTTGTATTCTACTTTGCAATTTTTTGGTCATTATATATTATAAGCAAACTAATTTGTTATTAGTGTGACAGTAATAACATTATTATAACTCCAACTAGACATGTATTCAATCTGAAACTAGACCCACAAGACCAAACGTTCGCCTTTGCTTCTTGGTTGACTAAATCTAAGGCCTTCGAGATAGAATACTACCTATATATCTCTTTATGTCTTTAATATTATAGCAATTTGTAGAGAATCAGAGTAATTACATTACAGTTGCAGCCGGCGAGATTTCTCCGGTCGGATCAAGGAGCAGTGGCGTCTTGAGATTCTTAAGGAAAGCTTCAGCGCAAAGTGAAAGCATGTATATTTTTGGGCACAATAAGTATATTGTGGGATAACAAAATTGGAGATCGATGAAGAAATACGTATTATTAGTAATGAGAAATTCAAAATAGTATTTGTTTCCAATCTTCAATTAAAATGTATAATAAATTGTCTTAGTTCACAACGTAGCCGAGTTGTTAAGGTAACAAGTCTTGGCGCAGAGCTACGGGACTTGCGCTGGTTCGAATCCCCATGGGGGAAAAATTTTTCTCACGGAATTACGGCCAGTATAGGACCGGTGCCTACCCAGCATCGTGAGGCATTTGGTAGCTACAATAAGTAGCGGTTCCAGGTTGAGAAAACCAGCTATAACGGCTAGGGAACCCGACATGCTGACCACATGTCAGCCCTACACTCACTAGATGATCGTCTACCTCTGTGATTAACACATGTGGATGTGAGGCCAGCAGCCGGATGGTAGGCCAAGGGCCTTCTAAGCCTATCGCGCATGGGATTTTTTATATATCCTTCTAGTTCTAGAATATTTAATGTGTGAGCACATATTATTTAAGCTTTTTACTTAATAATTAAATTGAATTTTATTAAAATAAAACAGTATTTATTTCGAGGGTGAGAGTAGTATGCGCGCTCCCGCGTGCTTGTGTGGGTGGGGAGTTTTATACCTTTTTATGTATGAGAATAGTTATATAAATACTAGAGCCATGCATATATTTGTTTATGTATTCATATTTTTGTTATTCTTGGAACTGGAATATGCACGTACTGCCAAACAGGCCCGTGCGCAATGTAAATTAAAATGAATGCATTTCCTTTTATTGAAAATATAAAAAAATAATAAATTCCACTATTACTTTATATACGTACTTTAAGCCTATTACTGTATATTGCAGATAGTTAAAATGCAACTTATACTGCATTTATACCGGTAATGAATACTAGCTAATACCCGGCGTGCGCTGCTACACCTAAATAAATGAAAATTAATGTGTTCTTATGTTTACTAAAGTAAAAGAAAAATAATTATAAATTTATATCGTAATTACTTTAAGATACCCCATGCTGAATATCCGGTGTTGCCCGGGAATCTATTTATCCCGATCTTCTTGATATAAATGAGCTGAAAGACAAAATTCATTATTGTGAGTTATCCGTAAAAGAATACCCGACATGCGCTTCTACTCGTGCCCGGGAATCTACTTATCCCAATCTTCTTGGCATCAATGAAAGACAAAAATGGCTATTGTGAGCTAATGTTAACAATGCAACATTTTAAAAATAAGAAATCGCCTGGAGCAGATAATTTAAACATAGAATTATTCAAATGTGCATCGATTACATTTATTGTTAAGTTTCTTGAATTTATAAACCTTTGCTGGAAAACGGGTTCTGTTCCGGATGAATGGAAGGACGCAATAACTGTTCCGATATTTTAAAAAAGGAAACAAAGAGAATATACAAATTATAGAGGAATAAGTTTATTAAATTCAGCTTATAACATATATGCAAAAATTTTAACATATAGAATAAATAAAATAAATGAAACAATATTACGTGCGGAACAAAATCAATATAGAAAGGGTAGGTCAACTATAGATTGCGTTTTTACAATGGCCCAATTGATAGAAAAAAGAAAATAATTTAATTTGTTGATTATACTAAAGCATTTAATAGTGTAAGTAGTAATAAATTATGGAACATATTAGAAATGAAAGGAATTCCTCAACATCTTATAAGAGCCATTCAGAGTTTATATATAGAAACAAATTTTAAAATAGACTGCGGATATGAAATTAGTGAACAAAAAAAATAGAAATAAAGCAGGGAGTGAGACAAGGGTGTCCATTGTCACCAGTATTATTTACTTTATACTTGGACCATGTCATAAATGAATGGCAAGAAACAACTCTGCTTTTTGCAGACGATCAAGTAATAATGAGAGCATCACAAATGCTTTACAACAATTCCTTTATACTTTAAATAATATCTCTCTAAAATACAATTTAAGAATATCTACATCTAAAACAAAAGTATTAGCTCTGAAAGGAAAATTTGTAATAAGAACAAAAATAGTATAAACAATGTAATTATAGACCAAGTTCAGAATTTTAATTATTGGGATGTCATTTAGGTAATGGCAGAAATTTAGATAAACACACTAAAATACAACGATTCAATTATCTATGTGACACAATTAAACGTACTTTATTGAATAAAACTAGAAAAGAAACTATTTTAAAATTTTACAAAATATTGGCAGTTCCATCTACGGATGTGAAACCTGGACATTAACAAAGGCAGATAGTAAACAAATAGAGGCTGCAGAAATGAAGATGTTGAGAGCAATAGCAGGATAGCAAAGGACCGACAAAAAGAAAAACGAAGATATAAGAACTTAATAGATTTAATCCCTGTGCAAGAATAAAATACTATCAAAATGCTTACCTTCAGCACTTATTACGAGTGAATGAACAACGCATACCAAGAAGAATGTATAATTATAAACCAAAAGGATAAGATTGTTGGGAAGACCATTGAAGAGATGGAAGGACCAATTTGACCTATAATGAGATCGGAACAGGTCATTGTGCTTAATCCTTGTTGATGATGATGATGGAGTTATCCGTAAGAGACAAACATATGCTGTCGCGGAATTTTTTGTAGAGTTTATTTTTATATTCAATTCTGTGTGCATTAATTTTGTGTATTGTTAAGGTTTAGCCAGCGTAATCCATTTAAGAGTCAAAAATAAATTTTTTCACGTTTTGCAGTACGAAGAGTGATTTTTAAGGGTGAAGGGGTTGAGTATTACAACTATCTTATAACCTATAACCATCTCGGGAAACTCCCTAACATAAAAAAAAACGATAATCGGCGGATGAACGGTATGGCAGCCAAATAAAATACAAACAAATAAACTAACATTCATTTTAATATATTCGATTATGTAATTATAATTAAAGATGAAATACATTATGAAAATTACGCATTTTCTCTGATAACTGAGGAACACTATAACAATTTCAGTCAGTTTGATCGGCCCAGGGATATGAACTTGGGACTTCATGAATATGAATGTCAAATAGTACTGCCTGAGCCATGTTTCTCGGGATGCAGAAAAATAATTTGCTATGAAACAATATGTTGAGGGCAAACGTTTTTCGTTAAAAGGGACGAGGGGACATAATCTCTTGTAGTGAGTGGCATTCCATGAAGCTTTGTGGTGGGGACTACAATGCCCTGCCAGAAGCTCATTAAACGACACGTGCTATATCCTCTTTGCAATAACAACCACCTAAATGACAGTAAAAATAACCCACCCTCCTAACATAATCCTCCAATTAATTATACTCATGTCAATTCCTGGGACAAATATGACAAATACTCGTATTGTGCTAAATCAATATGTTTCAAAAATGTCTAATAACGAAAGGCTTATTAAAAAAACTAGAATATTAGCTTATCAATCGTGTATTGTGCGACACGATGGGTGGATTTCTCAACCGTTCTAAACCACGACCGCGGTTTTCCGATTATTTATTGTTTCCATAACACCTATAAAATTATTGAAAATTCACAGAAATTGTTATGAAGCCATAGACATGATTCAGACATTTGCATTAGGAATTAACAGCCGTAGACTTTCAGTTTTTATGGTTGTTATGGAAACAATAAAAAATAGGAAAATCGTGGTCGTGGTTTAGACTTCGGTTGAGAAATCCACCCTATAATACGAGTTCAGGGTATCCGAGTTCAAATTCACATTCCTGAACAATATTTTTGTGAGGAGACAATTATTATTAATAGCCACGTCTTAACATAATAAGAAGAACAATGGGTAACACTAAGAAATTAGGCTGGAAGTAAATATCAATAAAACTGAATTAAATTTTGAGAAAGTGGCTGAATTCAAATACCTAGGAACAACAATCACAAATAGGAATGAGATGCAAAAGAAATTAAACATAGGCTCAATTCTGGAACTGAGTGCTATTATGCATTACAGAGACTTTCGATGTCGCAACTCCTTTCATAAAACATTAAACTGAAAATATATAAAACGATTATTCTACCAGTTATATTATATGGTTACGAAACATGGACTTATACTTTAAGGGAGGAAATGAGTTTACGAGTATTTGAGAATAAAATACTTGGGAAATTTTTGGACCAAAGAGAGATGAACAGACAGGTGAATGGAGAAGATTACTTAACAATGAACCACATGGTCTTTATAGACTGCGATGGGCAGAACATCTGGCACGTATGGGGAATAAAACACGTGCATGGAAGTTTCTTGTAGGAAAACCAAAGGGAAAACTCCCAGTTGGTAGGCCAAGAATGAGGTGGGAGAATAACATTAACTATGATTTGAAGGAAGTAGATTACTGGAAATAATTAGCTCAGGATAGGGATATATGGAGAGCTTATGTCCGCGCGGCCATGAGCCTACGGGTTAGATAGTGTCAGTGAGTAAGTAACGAAAGAAAAACCTACAAAAACAACATATGGCTTATTCAACAATATATATGGCAAAGTGGTGTCAGTTTCTTTTTACAAAAATGAGTACAGTACACGGTTGTAAAGAAGAAACTGCATACTGTATTACAGATATATCAACAATTAAGTCATCATATAAGATAATAAATATCTCCATGATTATCAATATTAAGCTAACTTGATTCTTTGTAAACTGACTGATAAAACGCTGCTTTTCTCAAAATGAAAAAAAAAAGACCGCTATGCCATATAGCCCTTCATACGTACATACATGCAGCTGGATTCAAGGATCCAGAAATAATACGAATATTAACATAAATGTTAAACTGCCAATAAATAAAATGAAATAAAACATATTTCTGAGGTACTAATTAAAGTTCAGGGTTTAAATAAAGTATGAGTTGACATTTACGATTCGTATTACGCACATCCCTATCTAAATCCCGGTGACTATCAATCTGACCTTTCATGACATTTCTTGGTACCGGTAATCAAACTACAAACTACTTATTGCTCTTACTGTAATTTTAAAATAATAATAAACCAGTAAACTTATAAACAAATGTCTACAAACATCTTCTCAATACAAAGAAAAACTCAATGATGACCTTGACCTAATATCTGGCTGCTGGCCTCACATCCACTTGTGTCATTTACAGAAGTGGACCCGTATAGGGGTGACATGTGGTGAGCACGTCGAGAACCCCCGATGCCATAGCTGGTTTTCTGAACCTGGCATACCAAGATTCCAAACAAAATTGAATATGATACATTAAATCGTCCTTAAAAACTAAAAACAACCCATTACAACAGATACAATTTTAGAGTCCAGATAAAGTAGTGCTTTCATTGTTGTCTGAAGCCAACCTCAAAAGTTATCTTTAGGTGTAGGTCCTATATCAGGAATCTGATATATTTAATGGAAATGTACAGCAAAAGAAAACGTTATAAATATGTATGTCATATTGGTTATTTGCTATACTAAGTTTAGATCGTGGAAACAAAGGTATGGTATATTACCGATATTATTTATGACCATTTAATTCATGCCCCAAATTGGAGTCAATGACCAATCACATCTCAATAATTTTTTATTGACTACCAATCACAGTCGTTTTTCACCTCGATTTTATCAATTTAATTTTGTCACTTCAAATCAAGCTTCTCCTTTTTAACATTCTGAATAAGTCACAGCATTATTTTGCAGTGACTGTATGTGACTACCAGACTGTATATATAGTGCATGGATGTTAGCAGATAGTGCTTGCGCGATATAACATAAAACATTTGTAGCAATTGATTATACCACAAAAAAAAAACACTGTTTGCACTTTCTTAAACGTATTATTTCCCAGGAATTTACGTTCCAGAAAAATATAATTGACATATTTACATCATAGGACATCAGAAATTAATTAATACCTAAAATATTCGTTATAAATTTCTCCAGTAGGGTGCATTCTTACAATACTGCGATCCTTTGGCAGTAAATAATATGATCTGGCTGCAGTGATGAACAAACGAAGCATAATAATCGTTTCTCATTTGTTTTCAAACATAGCCGTTTACATTTAATATATAAATATTTTAAAATAACTATATTTGTGAGTAAAGAGCTTACTTGTATTCGTTAAATAGTCCCAACAAATGCCATTCTTGATTTCGAAATTCTCTGTCACTTCGTGACATCGTGAATTCATCGATAATTTGAAAATTACTGGTGGCATTACTTTTGATAAAATTCTATTTTTTTATATAATCCATGATATTATTTCAGTATTCACGTTACAAAAAAACCTTTCTTTTTATCAGAACACACTGTATTTTTAGAGGAAATTAAATATAATTACCTTAGTTTAACCTCTCACCTTACAGACGAGCTTACTTTTTAAATGCCACACGCCACTCGGGCCTCACAGTGACACGATTTGTCGGGAGAGGGATTTTAAATTACGGATCACACACATTCTTATTTCTGACCAGTCAAGGACAAGAAAAGCCTCCCCGAATGAGTGTTAAGCTCAATTTAAAGGCCTCCTCCCAGAAAACACATAAGATGAAGCATACCATCGATACAGACATTCATATACTAAATAAGGCTGATATGATGATGATAGTTATGATGACCACATGATGTTCGGGGGTTTGGGCCTTAAATATCCCTGTCATTTGTCTTTATAGGTGAAGAAAACCCTTAAAAACTGTCACCCAGGAAACTTGTCGCAATCGGGATTGAACTCGGTCCTGCTGCGTACGAGGCAGTACGCTACTTCGAGACCACAGGGGCTGACTTATACGAGGGCGGATCGGAAAGTAACGCACAATAATTGTTTTCTGCCTTGGTATTTCAGCTATAATGTTGAAATTTCACAGATATATAGTTTGAAGTTTTCACTACAGATGGTATTTTTTTCTCAGGTGCACCTCTTGCGAGAGAAGCTTGAACTATGCAACAAAGATGGCGCGCATGCTACAGTCGTCCACCTGTGAGGAACAGAGAAGTGTTGTTCGATTTTTGTGGGCCAAAGGGCATAAACCCAGTGAAATTCACAGGGACATGCGTGGCGTGTATGGGGATGATTGTATGGACCGTAGCAATGTCTCCAGGTGGTGTACATTCTTCCAAGAGGGACGCGTGAACCTTAGTGATTCGCCACGCTCCGGCCGGCAGTGCGCAGATGGCTACACTCCAACCAAACGGACTTCTACGAACAGGGCATATTGAAACTGGTAACACGATGGGAAAAATGTGTTGAGAAAGTTTGTGACTATGTCGAAAAGTAGGTAAAATATGTAAGTTCATTTGTGATTTTTTTCCTTTTTTTTACTATTAAACTTTAAAAAAAAATTATTGTGCGTTACTTTCCGATCCGCCAACCAAACGGACTTCTACGAACAGGGCATATTGAAACTGGTAACACGATGGGAAAAATGTGTTGAGAAAGTTGGTGACTATGTCGAAAAGTAGGTAAAAGATGTAAGTTAATTTGTGATTTTTTTCTTTTTTTTACTATTAAACTTTTTAAAAAAAATTATTGTGCGTTACTTTCCGATCCGCCCTCGTACATTGAAACCAAAGCATTTTTAGAAAGCGACACTAAAAAATATGATTTCCTCAAAGAGAGTTAACAAAAAATATATAGAAATAAATTGGTTTAATATAGGAATAAGACAGAAAAAATCAATTTGTCTTATGATTTTATTCTATTACCAAAGATCAAGAGGATTTGCTGTGCCCTTAAGGAAAAGAAGTATGGAGTTGATTTTAATCCTCTCAGCGTCCTACTTTCATCTTATTCTTCTAAAAGGAACCTACGGATTTCTTCCAACGTTCTCCATGCGGTTGGCAATTTCATCTCAGGTTGTTGAATAAAGGTTTTTCCCCTCCAACCCTTCCATCAGAGCTTTCCATCGATTTTAACCAAGTGCTTTTAGTTCAGAGAAATTCTCGTAGAGCGCGTCCAGGTCGACAGGAAGACAAACACAGCTCAGAGATTAGTCTTTTCTCCACAAAGAGGCAGCACATTCTAACCACCATTTTCATCTTTTATTTATTTCTTTCGTTTGGATTCTTTCCAAAAGAAAGTAAGAAGAGCAACTATGCGATGCATATACATTTCACACCATTACTGAAACGTCAAAGAAATTTTAAAGATATTTAATAAAACCAGATTCTCAAGTGTTTCTTGGTAGGCAATAAACTGGTTTTACATTAACAAAGATCACTGTCAAATAGTGTGTTAAAATATAACATATGTTTGGAGAAAAATAAAATATATTAGAGTTTTTTTAACAAGGATAAACTGAAATGAAAGAAACAGGAAGCACGGATAAATCTATAATAATAAACAGCAAGATGTGATCACAAAATAAAATATAAAAAAAATGTTTCGTACAATACACAAAGTATCAAAAGTAATGCCACGAGTGATTTCCAAATTATTGATAAATTCACGATTCACGAAGTGAGGAGTGAATTTATCTACAGAATTTGGAAATCAAGTGTGGCATTTGTTAGGACTATTTAATGAATAAAATTAAGCTAATTACTCAACAAATCATTATTTATCTATAGTTATTTTAAAATATTTATATATTTAATGTAAACGGCGATGTTTTAAAACAAATGAGAAACGATTCGTACGCTTAATTTGCTTCTTTTGTTAATCACTGCAACCAGATCATATTATTTACTGCCAAAGGATCGCAATATTGTAAGAATGCATCCTAGTGTAGAAATTTATAACCAACATTATAGGTATTAATTAATTTCTGATGTCCTATGATGTAAATATGTCAATTATATTTATCTGCAACGTTATTTCCTGGAAAATAATTCGTTTAAGAAAGTGCAAACACTGGTTTCTTTTTTTTGGTAGTATAATCAATTACTACAAATGTTTTATATTATCTTCCGCAAGCACTAACTGCTGACATTCGTGCACTATATATATATAATCTGGTAGCCACATGTAGTCACTGCAAAATAATGCTACGACCTATTTAAAATGTTAAAAAGGAGGAGCTTGATTTTAAAGTGATTAAATTACACTGATAAAATTCGAGGTGATGAACGACTGTGATTGGTTGTAAATAAAAAATCATTGAAATGTGATTAGTCATTGACTCCCATTTGGGACACGAGTTAAATAGTCTCTAATAAATATGAGATATTTAATGATGTTTAAAGACACAAACTGCTACTTGATACGAACATTTACAAAGAAAGAGTCTCCACAAAATTGGTTTCAAACTTATGCTTCTTCTTCATCTTGTTCTCTCGTCCAATATAGACAAGATGTCTGTTCTTCTTCAATGTATTGTCTCAATTGTATCATTCCATCTTTTTCTTCGGGCATCCAATATTTGTTTTTCCAGTTGGGAATTTATCCCTAGCTCTTTTAACTAGTTCCGAGGCAATATATTGGTGATCTGAGCTGAAATTATACCCTCCGGTGGCTTGCTGGGCCGGCCTTCGGTGTTTTTTTTTATCAAGGGAGCCTTCCTCTAGATGAGTTGCTTTCACCACAGCTATGGACCCTCATCTAGCCTTTCCGTTTCCACAGTAATTAGCCTACAAGGCAGAAGGCCACATTCTTTCCTTTTGTTCACCGATGTAACTTATGTAATCTTTATAATATAAGAAAATGCAAAGAAACATATAACATCAAATCCACTGAGAGATTTTTTTTCAAGTTGTCTAATTATATAATCTAATATAGGTGGGCCCAGGTTTTAGTCCAGATGGCGATCTCAAATCACGTATTTTTTTCTTCGTTTATTTTAGACGTCAAGGCAAATGCTGTGTTTTAATGAAATGACCAGGACGCGTTCATGTTATTTTCACAATTTAATAATATTCATAAAATTAATCAGTTCTCTTCAACTCAAAGCACACGGCAAATGTAACAACTGGATGCAATGCCAAATTATTGACGCGATATGAATTCAGATATATCTGATTCCTATAACGTGACATTATAAAAATGTGTGAATTAAATATATGTTTTAGCTTTGAAAATAAGTGTATTTTTAGATATCGTAAACCATTCAGTCTGAATTTGAAACAAATATTTTGCAAAACAAAAGTTGTGGTAATGCGCGTAAAAATAATTTAATAAGAGTTAAAATAGGATTGGTGTTCACCGCTGTGGTCTAGTTTTTTTCTCAGACGGAGCGGGCCCCAATTCGATCCCCGGTTGGGTCAACTTTCTTGGATGAAGCTATTTCCGGGATTTTTTCTCACCTGTAAGAAAAAATGTCAGGAAATTTTAAAACCCAATAAAGTCTTCCTAACATTATTTGGTCATTACAATCAGCTGTAGGCCTATCATATTCTCCTAGTTTAGTATGAATGAATTATGCGTCTTGTCTTAAATATTCGTTTGTCTACACTTTTAAAATTCATGGTAGAGCACGGTTGGGGTCAAAATTGTGTTAACATTTTAAAATTCACACTTAGTAAAATAGTCGTTCTCAACTAATTAACTTCTGTTGTAAAATGTCGTCACACTATTAGAATGTAAGCCTTTCAAAGCCCGTGCTTCATCTTCAAGATTTCTTACGGTAGGCCTACTGAATTACTTGTGTATTTCATATAGAGGGTTTTGGTCGATTGCCTTGTTCATATTTCTTGCCTCCTTGATAATTTTAGTTTATTCGAGAATATCGATTTTGTGTCTGTTGTTCTCTTTGTGGATTATTGACATGGTATTATTAATGTGTTGTTAAAACGATAACCGCTTTCTGAAGTGTGTTCAGCAAACCTTGATTTTCCTTCTCTGTTAATGAATTCTGAGAAATGTTCGTTAAATCTTATTTTAAACTTTTGGATGTTCTGCCTATGTAAACATTTTGACAGCCGTTACAAGAAAATACATAGGTGGAACATCCAGAAATGTTAAAATATGATTTAATGTACATTTCTCAGATTTCATTAAAAGAGAGGAAAAATCAAGGTTTGCTGAACACACTTCACAAACCGGCTATTGTTTTAACAACATTGATAATACAATGTCAATAATCCACAAAGAGAACAACAGACACAAAATCAATATTCTCGAAGAAATTTAAATTACCAAGCAGGCAAGAAATACGAAATGCTGAACGAAAACATGTCCAACGACCAAACCCCTCTACAAGAAATATACAAATAATTCAGTTACATGAGAATCCTGAAGATGAAGCATGCTCTTTGAAAGGCCTAAATTTTAATAGTGTAACGACGTTTTACAACATGTTCGTTTGTCTCATAGATGACCCTTGCTTTGAGCTGATCTCTCATCCGGGGAGGGCTTCCATGCCCTTGCATTGTCAAGAAAGTATGTGTGTAATCACAGTTTAAAAATCCACTCCTGATAGACGTCGTGTCTCCGTAAGGCCCGGTTGGCGTGGGGAATGTAAGTCTACAAAGAGAGAGAGAGAGAGAGAAAGAGGAGAGAGAGAGAGAGAGAGAGAGAGAGAGAGAGAGAGAGAGAGAGAGAGAGAGATGAAACTAAGGTAAAGAAATAATGAAAGAAAATATAACTGGATGCAAATATTATTGATCATGTATAAGAGTTTAATTATCTTCGACACTTAATCTCTAATTAAAAATAAATAATAGTTTAAAAAACTAAAACAACACGCTTTATTAGAAAACTGAACTAAAAAATGAAAAATAATTCTAATTTCCAACACGCTTGAGATAAAATTAAAGTGGTCAACAAAAAAATCATCTCCAACACATATAGAATAAAACTAGAGTTCTCTACAAAAAAAATAATTTTACCATCAAAAGCGTGGGGTGCTTTTTATGGTTTTTACGTTTTCTTCTTAGAGACTTTACTATTACCAATATCTGTTTATTATCAAATGTATTAATTAATATAGAGCACCATACGCGTTTGATTGTAAAACTATTTTTTGTATATAACTCTAGTTTTATTCTATATGTGTTGGAGATGATCTTTTTTTACCACTTTAATTTTATACCAAGCGTTTTGGAAATTAAAATTATTTTTCATTTTTTAGTTCGATTTTCTAATAAAGTGTGTGTTGTTTTAGTTTTTTAAACTATTATTAATTTTTTAATTTTAGTTTAGTTTTCTAAAAATGTAAATATCTTTAAATTCGATGCTATTGTAGTATGACCTAAAAGTAATACTCTTATAAAAAATCCTCGGGGCCGGATTTGAACCAGCGACCTATGGATTACTGAAATTATATACCACTAAAGTCCATCACTCTACCAACTGAGCTACCAGAGGATATCAAATTAATTTCTTACAACGATGGACTAAAGAGTCGATAAGTCTGCAACCTATTATAAAATATATATATATATATATATATATATTATATATTATTTATGAAATTATTGTATTGTTATTGGTCCTTTAAAAGTATACAAAGTTTCAAGTCGATGCAATGTTTTTAAGTGGCTGAAAATCGTGTTAAAAGATTCCATTACATAGATAGATAGAGGTCAAGCTAATATAAAGCGTGTAATGAGAGAGTACAGATTACAGAAATATAATATAAATGGAATCACAAAACGATAGTTTGGGAAACAAATGTCCGTAGAAAATAAATTACGATTCACACTATTAAAGCACAAGTCGCCCTAAAATGTAACAATGAACACTGGTTTTATGAATTCTAGACATAAAACCAAGTTAATGCTGTAGAGATGAGATTTTATACATCCTCTTTTAGGTATAAGTAAGTTTTATTAAAACGATAAATGCTGGCATTAGTGAAAGGTTCAACGTTTAAACATAGTCAAGTATATCCAAATATATCAAAATAAATTCGTAAAATCACATTCACAGGTTGGATTTAAATCGTTTAACATATATTCCAGTATCAACCTAAAGGACGCAAATGCAGAGGAAGACCTAACATGCTGGAGAAATCAAGAACTGTGGTAGCATTAGTCGATATCAAGGCGATACTAAGAGCCAACACACACGCTCTATTGAGCAACACTAAGATTTTGGGGCTGGAAGTAAACATCAGTAAAACTAAATATACAGTCACACATAGAAATAGATGATACATGTTGCTCTAAAATTCCTCTACGAACTTCTACGACCTGTAGAGGGGACTGAGTTGATAATATTTAGAATTTGAAACCTAACTGCAGTCAGGGAGCACGACGAGAATGTAGGAACGCAACTAAGACATTACATGGAGTAATTTGGAATGAAAATATTACAACGGAAACTAAAATAAAAATTTAAAGAGCATAATACAGAATATTTTGCATATGGAAGCGAAACTTGGTCTTTGACGGAATTACAAAAGAATAAAATTAGAACAGTTGAATTCGATTATTTTAGAAGAAGCCTCCAAAAAACAAGACAGGATAAAATAAGAAATGAATTCCTTTGGAGAGAAATGAGGTCACCACATCTGTTGTTAAGAGGATTGAAAATCAAACGCTAAAATGGTATGGCCATGTACAAAGAATGGAAAATGAAAGATGGCCAAAAAATATATACCAATGGTCACCCCCTGGAAAAAATAAACGTGGCAAACCAAGATGGAAATGGAAAACCTACGTCAGAACAATAATGGAGGATAGGAATTTGGAAGAAGGAGATTGGAATGATAGAGATAAATGAAAACTGAAGACGGCAAACCTATAAGTGGGGGAAAGCCGAAGAACAAGAAACCATGTCTGGAAACGTACCGTTTCCGTGCTACTGCAGTTTGAAAACATTTTTTTAACTCTATCACTTTTAAAGTAATTTATTATGAGGCGTGACACAGTATATCACCAGTTTTACAATTCCTCATTAATAACACACAAACAAAATTGAAACTGAATCATTTTTCACAAACACTTTGTTTACAGTTAAACTTAAACTGTTTTTGTCCTTTTAAAATGATGGTTAACGTTCAGATCCACTACAAGTGCAGTTCGATGTGGCGAGCAGCAACTTCCTTGCACACATTGTACCTACGAATGATGTTTTGGTAAACGTACCCTATCACACCTGTTGTATCTGCAATCTCTCCTGCAGCGACCACAACTCTGCCACCAGATCTTCTTCAGTCTCTACAGGAGTGTCAAAAACCAAACTCTTCATACGACCCTAGAGGTAAAAGTCCAATGGAGTCAAATCCGGTGATCGTGGAGGCCATGCAATTGGACCACATCGGCCTATCCATCTTTGTTCGAATCGTCGGTCCAGATGTTCCCGAACATGAAGTGAAAAGTGAGGGGGAGCGCCGTCATGCTGAAACCACATGTCTCGACGGACGTTCAGTGGCACAGTATCCAACTACACACTCTTGTCGTAGGAAGGTCAAGTGGATGAAACCTGTAAGCCTGGATGGAAGATGTACGGTCCAATCACATGAACATCCAGAATACCTGCCCACACATTAATTGAAAATCCGTGTTGGAATCCCTAGGCATGCGCGGCATGGGGGTTTTCGTCTGCCCAGACATGGCTGTTTCGTAAATTGAGTACAAAATTCCTAATAAATGTACATTCATCTATGAAGAGAATGCGCCGTGGAAATAGGGGCTCGTTGATGCACCGGTGCAGAAACCACTTACAGAGCTCAACGCGTGGAGCAAAATCCCCTGAAGTAGTGAATGTACCCTTTGGAGGTGGTATGCATGTATTCATGCATAACATTCCAGACGGTGCTAGGAGCAACATCCATTACACGCGCAATTGCTCGTGTACTCGTTGACGGATGCAGTACGGCATCTTACAATTCGGGAGTGCGGCGTCTCCTTGGAACACCACAGTCATTCCTGCCGGCGGTGAAGTTACCCCTTTCTCGAAGCCGTTGATTATGGCGAAAAGGATATGCGATGGAGTCGGATGTTATGGAAAGCGATCATGATAAAGGCGAGGAGTAGCTCTTCCATTCCTTCGAGATTCCCCATACAGAATGATCATGTCGGTGTATTCAGCGAAAGTGTACTCAACCATGTTGCTCTAATAATGAAAGACACGTGAATGAGGCTCGAACCAGCTCCGAGAGGTAGGATAACCGTCAATTGACATCATATGATTCGACGTAAGCGCCTCTCATCATGTAACTCTGCAGGTGGACGAATCGCGAAGCCATTACTTGTTGAGACACGTGACGTAAGTTCAGGCAAAGCTTGTTTTCAAACGGCTGTAGCACGTAAATTGTAAGTTTCCGGACATAGTTTCCAATTCTAAATATTTTCTACTGAGTCCTCTCTACAAGTTCTAGAAGTTTGTAAGGGGGATTTTAGAGCACCCTGTATAATGGAAATAGACAGTTAATGGTAAATGAGGGAAAATCTGAAGTGGTGAATTCAAATACCTAGGAATAATAATTGTAAAGAGGAATGAGGTGCATTAAGAAATTAAACACAGTCTCAATTCTGGAAATGCATGTTTTTATGCAACACGGGGACTCTTGTCATCCCAACTTCTATCAAAAAACGTTAAACTGAAAAAAAAAATAGATATAGCTGTTATTCTCTCAAATATAGTATATGGATGCGAAACATAGTTATTAGGAACATTTTTGGACCACAGAGATATGAGCACACAAGTGAATGAAGAAGATTACATAATAATGAGATACTTGATCTTCATATGAAATCTGATATAATAAGTACAGTTAAGTCTAATAGATTGTGATGAATAGGAACGTAGAACAACTTCTGAATGAAAGCGGACTATGGAAATTCATGTAGGAAATGCACTGGGAAAACACTCAGTTGATAGGGAAAGAATGAGGTGGGAAAATAATATTAACCGCGATTTTGAGGAAGGAGATAATTGGAACAAAATAAATCAGGATAGTGATGTATGGAGAGAGCTTATGTCTGCGCGGCTATGAACCTATGGGTTCGAAAGTCCCATTGAGTTGGTTAGTTATGTGAAGAAACTTTCGGCAATTTATTATCATTGCCATTATTATAATTGTTATCAAATCATCACATGATTATTGTAATTATTATTACTGGAATTAGGTATCTTGCTTATAGGCCTATATCTGGTTCCAACATTCTATCGGTGTTCTAGTGTCTCAGGGTATCTTGAGATTGGCTGCACAGGATGGAGCTAAGTTATTTCGGCGACCTAATGTCTCTGCACAGAAAGGTAACTAAATCTGCCGAGAACTCAATGTCTGAGGGTATATTGAGAACCCGTTGCGAAGGAAAGTTTGAAAAGTTCTGTCGGGGACCTTGTGCCTCAAGGAATATTGAGAACCTCTTGCGCAAGACGGTGGCCAAGTTCTACTGGGAACCTAGTGAATCAGGATATACAGTATTGAGACCCCGCTGTACAGAACGGTGGAAATTATGAATAAAAATATAAAATAGTCACGGTGGTAGTGTCTCAGGATATATTGAGACATCGCTGTATAGGAAGGTTGGAATCTAGTGTCTCACGATGCATTGAGTATGTCAAATATTCCATACTATTGGTATTACATATACTCGTATTTCGTATTTGTGGCATACTGAAAGAATTCGGTACATTTTCGGACACAATAAGGGGCAAAATTATGGCTATTAAGTATTGGTTGGACATAATAAACGGGAATCAGGACTCGCTTAGAGCAGAGTGTTACAATGAACAGAAAAGGCAGTGTGTTTCGGGAGATTGGGTAATCGGTGTAGAAAGGGGATTGAAGGGCATAGGGATGGGTTGGGTATTAGGCAGAGGAGTACGCGGAATAATAGAAATGTTTGGAGGACAGTTAAGAAGAGACTAATCGATATAGACAGACAGTATATAGAAGCAGAGTGTAACCAGAAAATATCGCTCACCCTGCAGACGGAACTGAAACTTTCGTGGGGAAGGAAGAAATATATTGACTCTTTGGATGGGGATGATAGAAGTGCTATTGCATGGTTTCATTTGGGGGGATGGATGACCCATAATTTAACAAATGATGAAGGCATTAAACTATGCCCACTATGCGATGACCATGAAAATTGGCAGCATATTATAGCATTCTGTAGAGAGACAGAACAACTTAGATTAAAGATGCTGCCGGAGAGATTTCTCTGGTCGGATCGAGGGAGAGTGGCGTGTTGGGATCTTTTAGGACGGATCGAGAGTGAATCAAAACATGCAAATTTTTGGGTACAGTAAGAAAATTGAGATATAACAAAATTGTAGATTAAGGATATATGTATTAACAATAAGAAGAATCACAATATGGTCTTTGTTTTCGATCTTTAATCATGTTATATAATAAGTAGGTCGGATAAGTTGAATAGTCTGATAGTGCATTTAATGTCTGCAGGACGGGAGGAGGGGGGTATGAGCGTGCGGTGTGTATATGTGTGGGGGTGTGTGGGTGTATGTGTGTGTGTTTTTTTCTAATTTGTTTTCTAGCATTTTTTTTTAATATTAATGTACGGAATGTGGATGAATGTAGATATGTATTATTGTGATTTAGTGTAGACATAGATTTTACTTATATGTAGCCTGTTATTGTTTTTTGATACAGGTGTATTTGTTTATATTATTAGTTTTATTTTTTTATTCATGGAAAAATTATGCACGTACGGCCAACCAGGCCCGTGAGCAATGTAAATGCATATTTATTTTCTTTATTCTGAAAAAAAAGGCAATAAATTCCATTATCTATCTATATTTCGTATATTCCAGCAAATAATTATGGTTACGAATTTGATAAACATTTTCATGATCTATACGATTTTATTAAATTTAAGATAAAATTAAATATATCAGGTCTATGTCGGGTATTAAGCTTTGAATTATGTGAGCACAATTATAACATTTGATAAAATTGACATCTGAGAACGGATTTTAATTATTTACATATTAACTTATTCTACAACATCAAGAAGTTGTAAAACAGAGTCCACTAACTACCCACTACAACAGCCATGCTTAAACATTTGAACAAAAGGTATGGCTTTTGTATCACTTACCATTTATTCCTAAACGAAGGAGCAAAAAACAAGAAAACATACAATTCAAACTTCTGATAAATTTAGATGCTAACACATAAAGAAGTATATACATTTATATAATTTAGTGTTATTAATATAATAATTGCCTCGGTTTTACAATATATCATCATAACAGATGAATAACCAGTTCAAGAATCAACGATGTAGTTAACTGAATACATTTTTTGAACATAAATATGAATAATTAAAATTAAATTTGCAATTTTAATTTCTAACCAAATAGTGATTTGGGCCTATAAAATTCCAGTACTCATTAAAAAATATTGTATAGCGTTCATCTATAATAGATCTAATTTGAAATCCTATACTTTTTAATTAATGTGTGTAATAAACACACTAATACCATATAGTCCACCGCTGTGGTCTCGAGGTAGCGTGCTGCCTTGTCACGCAGCGGGCCCGGGTTCGATCCCCGGTCGGGGCCGTTTTTCTGGGTGAGGTTTTTATCGGAGTTTTTCCTCCCCTGTAAGACAAATGTCAGGAAAACTTTAAGGCCCAAACGGTCCCCGAAAGCATATGGCCATCATCCTTATCATTATCATCCTTATTATCATCATCATCTTTCACCGGTGTGGAAAGCAACGGGAAGCTACCACACCTACACAATTCCCTAGTAAAACTGCAAGCATAGCATGAAAAGCTAAGATTGCAGTGAAGGACCTGCCTTCGGGCAGAATTACTGTGGATGGAATACCATATAGGATATATTAGTGAACCGTGGCATACTTCACGCAGAATTACGAAATACCATGGGAAAAAATTGTATCATGGAATTTCGGGTAGTATATGGGTCCTACATATTGAGAAATTTGGGTTGCTGCAATAAATAGCGGCCTCAGATTGGCAAAAAGCAGATACAAAGGATGTGGGATTATTTATATTGGACAAATGTCAAAATTATACGGCTGAATAATTATTTATCCACTTCTATTTTTGACACAAACGTACGTATGCCAGACCAGCACTCCGGAGGTAAGCCAAGGGCCTTCTAGGCCCGTTATATCATAGAGTAAGGGCTTAAAATATTAATGTTTATGGCTTAATATGAATTATAAGAACGGTCTAAAATTCTGGTAACAGGACCAGCTATAAAAATGAACTTAAGAATCAGGAACTTTAGCAACATCGTCCATAATTACCTAAATTTTCACTTTTATTCGTCACACCTCGTATTTTTTCAATTTATTTTCTTTCATTGTAAGTGCGATATAATAACAAAATAATAATAATAATAATAATAATAATAACAATAATAATAGCAATAATAACCACATTAATAATAATTATTATTATATATTATTATAAATATAATACTTTTTTATTATTATGTAATGTGAATGTTAAAAAATCGGTATTGGATTATGTCAGATATAAGCAATTGAATTGGTATGGACACAAATTAAAAACAAATAACGAAAGAAGAACATTTACATAGTCGGAATGATGTTCGCCTGGGAGAAGAAAGAAAGGAAGACCTCGAATTCTTGAATGCAGAAGATAAGAATAGGAATGATAAAAAAAAGGGCTAGACGGTATGGAATGAATGGATAGGAAACAAATGATACAAATAGAAAAATAGGCACAGAATGTTTTATAAATAATGTAAATCTGTATATATATATATAAATGATAATATTAAATATTAACGATATATTTGAATACAGTCCACCGCTGTGGTCTCAAGGTAGCGTCCTGCCTTGTCACGCAGCGGGCCCGGGTTCGATCCCCGGTCGGGGCAGTTTTTCTGGGTGAGGTTTTCATCGGGTTTTTTCCTCACCTGTAAGACAAATGTTAGGAAAACTTTAAAGCCCAAACGGTCCCCGAAATCATATGGCCATCATCATTATCATCATCATCCTTCACCGATGTGGAAAGCAACGGGAAGCTACCACACCTACAATTCCCTAGTAAAGCTGCAAGCATAGCGTGAAAATGCAATATTACTATGGATGGATATTTATATATATATATATTGGATTTGCCTGGTGGTGTAATGGATAGCACGCTGGAGTACCAACCGAGAGGTCCGGGTTCAAATCCCGTTCAGGCATTTATTTTCTTACGTCATATATATATATATATATATATATATATATATATATATATATGTGTGTGTTATAATTAAATGTTTAACATTGAGCAATGCAAGCTTAATATGGAATGATAAGAAAAATAAATGCCTGAACGGGATTCGAACCCGGATCTCTGAGTCTGTACCTCAGCGTGATATCCATTACACTACCAGGCGAATCCAATTCAAACACTTATTTTTAATGGAGAGTATAATACATATATAAGAAAAATAAGTGTTTGAATTGGATTCGCCTGGTAGTGTAATGGATATCACGCTGAGGTACAGACTCAGAGATCCGGGTTCGAATCCCGTCCAGGCATTTATTTTTCTTATCATTCCATATATATATATATATATATATATATATATATATATACAGGATGTGTGGAAAGGAATGGCGCACGCAAACTTGCATGGTTGAAAGTACACGATAATAGTAGCAACAATATCCCAGTAAACATGGGTCCGCAAACGAGCCGTTTGCGAGATAATTACGAATGTATGGTTACAAACTGCCACTGACGTCATTGTTTGTAACTTCGTACGGTATACTCCTTGTGCATTTGAAGCCGTCCTATGTTCTTTGTTTACAAAACTGAACATTGCGGAGAGGTGGAGTTGTAATCAAACCATACACGCAGAACGTACAGGACGGATACAATACACAGTCTCAAAAGGTTTCATTCTCGTCTGAGGAGTGTCACTTGTGCTGTGTTGTAGTTAAAATGGAACCTTACAGTAACGAAGAGTATGCGGATATGCATTTCATGTACGGTAGGGCTAATGGCAATGCACGGGAGGCTGCACGCTTGTACCAAGAAACATATCCTGATCGAAGACACCCCGAAAGTCGTACATTTACAAGGTTCCATCAGCGCCTGAGAGAAAATGGAACTTTTGCACATGGCAGAGCAGTAGGTAGGCCTGCTCGCAATACCTCTGAGATAGCGGATATGATGTTGGAAGCAGCACAGCTCTCTCCAGGGACCTCGAGGAGAATTGCCACACAAGTGCCTGTACTAAGCCACAGTAGCATATGGCGAATTTTACAGCGCAATTTACTGTACTGTTACCATCCCCAACGAGTTCAATGTCTCAATGATGCGGACTTTGTTCCTAGAGTGATGCTTTGTCAGTGGATGCAACAACAGACTCTAGTCAACCCTCGTTTCGCATATAACATTTTATTTACAGACGAAGCAGGATTCACACGCGATAGTGTTTTTAATTATCACAATACACATTTTTGGTGTGAAATAAACCCACATGCTGTTCATGAGTCACCACATCAGCACCGTTTCTCACTGAATATGTGGTTAGGGGCACTAGGTGATCATCTCATTGGGCCACACATTCTTCCACGAAAACTTAATGGACGGAGATACCTTAGGTTTCTGCGGCGTCATTTTCCAGGATTGCTTGAGATGTTCCCCTTCAGCAACATCGGAGTTTGTGGTACATGCATGATGGAGCTCCGGCACATTTTGCTGCTGCTGTGAGACAGCATCTAACGCGCAGATACGGCCGAAGATGGATAGGTCGAGGCGGATCTGTACCTTGGCCTCCAAGATCCAATTCCTTTGGATTTTTGTGTCTGGGGTCACTTCAAAAGCGAAGTGTACAGCACACCCGTTAACACGGTTGAAGAACTGGAGCAGAGTGTTGTACAGCTTGTCAAAAATTCGGAAATGAATCAGGGGTTTTCGAAAGAATTCGACATTCATTGCAGAGACGAGCACACTATTGCATTCAGATGCAATTCGAACACCTCCTTTAACAGGTAACCCATAAGTGAAGTGAACTGTGAAATGTGAACTAAATGAGATGAAAAATTAATAGTAAAGAGTAAATTCAAATTAATTTGTACTAACTGGGACGATGTTTACAATGAAGTCAGTGGCGGATTGTAACCATACATTCGTAATTATCTCACAAACGGCTCGTTTGCGGACCACCCATGATTACCGAGACATTGTTGCTTCTATTATCATGTACTTTCAACCATGTAAGTTTGCGCCATCCTTTTTGATACACCATATATACGACATTACTTTAAAATCAGTCATCACATCACATGTGTTCCTAAAAATATAAAATAACTGCACATTAATTGTTCAATTGTTCAGAAATTCATAGAATAGATATAGAAACTAACAAGTAATTATTTCATTCGATGAGTTGAACTATTCTCTTCAAAGGCTACAACGATTCCGAATATGAAGAATTAATTTTTTTTACATTTTATCTGTAAAATATATTTATTTCATACTATGTCAAATTTTATATATCTATATTATTAAAATGAATGTGGAAAATTAATTATTACAGTTCTCAAATCTTTTACCACACGAACATTTCGCCAACATAAAAACTAGAATATAATGTGTGGTGATTGATTTAAGAAAAATTTAGAATACTCTGTTTATTCATAATTCTGATGCAGTAATTTCAAATCTGTGATTTATAAATAGTGATTGCTTACCTTAAAACCGGTTCACGGTACATTACTATAAATAGGAACATGTACACCCTTAGACAAAAAAAAAGAGTCATCTCTTGATTCTATGAACCGATCGGGGAACTTCGTGAGCACTCGCAGAAGCCTTATTCACATTAACACGTTTTCAGTAATTGTACTGTGTTGTTTGCCAGTTAACGCAGTGCACACTCAAGTAACATAAAAGATATATCTTGCCTTTGTGTGTTTCCGTGGTCGAGAGGTTTAACACACAACATTTGCGTTCGTAACATCAGGGGTTCGATTCCCGTTCTACCTTCTTTTTACTGAATGTTAGGTTAGCATTTCGCCTGTAATATAGTTTCATATATAATTTTATATTTGAGTTTTATGGCTTTAATGCACACACAAAACACACAAATGAAAACCTTCTAATAATTAGATGAAGGAAGAAAAAAATACCTTCTAAAATGAAAACTTTAACAAAATTAATATCGGATGTATGAACCCTCAGCATCTATTACTGCCCTCAATCTGCAGGGCATTGATGTAATCAAATTTCTACAGTCACGTGGATTTTCGGCTATAGCATCCCAGACGCCCTGAATTTGTGCCCATAAGCCATCTTTCATCTTTCGTGCATCTGCAGGACAATTAGAGTTCATTATAAACAAAACTTGTTATAGGCTGTTGCTTTTGCGCATAACGTGTGCGCATCAGTCTATTAAAATCAATAGATTGACATCACCTAGAACAAACCCTGAATGTGGTAAAATAATTGTTACAATAACGACATTAACACTGATTTAGTTCAATTGTCAAAATAAAATGTATTTAATTCACGAAACATTTTAATACAAATATCACGAAAGAACTACATAATTGAGGACGCGAACCTGCGACCTTCATTACCAGAAACAGTGACTACATGCTTTACCGCTGACCTAACTGGGCACGTAGGAGTATCTTCACTCAGTTCATGCCACATAACGCAGTAGCTCAGGGTCTGCACAATTATGACTAGTTTACTAGCGTGAACCCAGCGCTGTGTCGAGTAGGACTTAGAAGAAATATGCGTTCAAGAGATGACTCATTTTTTTTTGTCTAAGGGCGTACAGCCGTTGAAATAATTGATGGCCCACGAATAATTTTCAAGTCTCAGAGGAAAGCCACGGCGCATGATCAAAGATCATCTATTTGGTTCACAAGTATACAACTATTTGAGAAACTAAATCCTTTCTACTTCGTGCAATAGAAAACAATTTCGTATAATTAAGTAGTGCGGTAAATTCTGAAAATAAAACAAAGCAAAAGAAATGAAACAAAATAAAAAAAAATTGAAGTAAGGACGAGAGAGAGGGGAAAAAAAACAAAAAAAAATAACGGCAGGATAGAACACGTGACCTCATGCACGGGAAACAGAAGCTCCCTCCACTAGACCACAACCATCTCACCTAGAAATTGTCTGTATGAAGCGATGCAGTACTTCAGGAATTTCTTGTGTAATGAAATTATATATCAACTTAATTTGAATTAATGAGACGCATTTTGTATTAGTAATGAAAATAAATAATTTTATTATGCTATGTGTATTGTAAACAAAAGTAATGAGACGTTACAATCGTTATGCATTATATATATATATATATATTCTTTAATTTATTTATTTCCATAGGCCTATATTCTATATTCAATTCCATAGTAATTCTACCCAAGGGCAAGTCTTTCACTACAATCATATCATTTTCATGCAATGCTTTGCAGCTTCACTAGGGAACTGTAGGTGTGGTAGCTTCCCGTTTCTTTCCACACCGGTGAAGTATGATGACAATTTTAAGGATGATGATGATGATGATGGCCGGATGATTTTCCGGGACAGGTTGGGCCCTAAGCTTCCTGACATTTATATTACAGGGAGGAAAACCCCGAAAAAATCTCACCCAGGTGCCTGTTCCGACCGGGAATATTTCCATATATAGGCCTACATACAAGTTTATTTATATAACGAAGCCTGGTAACATGTAGGCATTATGAAAGTTAACGATGTTATTAAATAATAGTAAATAAAAATTATCTACCTAACCGGAATGGAACGTGGGCTCACGTCGTCGGAAAAAGAGCATCTTACCGACTGCTCTACTTAAGCGAACGATACGAATGCTGCCTGAAGAGACACTTACGCCGTCCGCTTTATACTCGAACGAGTCAGAACATGTAACAACGTACTTGTGTGAATCGCTCTTCAAAACTCTTAACTTTCCATCATCAAGAGTTGCGCCATTATTTTTTTTTTCAAAGGCTGTACATATAGAAAACAGCTCACATGTAGCACTGGACCCAGCTCCGTGTGTCTGAAAGGAATTTGCTGTCTCAGCTGTTAGTATTATGAGAAGCAGAGAAGTGTACCTCCTCCCACTCCCCACACTTCCCCCCGCAAACACACAGAGCTTGGACTCGAGCTGTACCTCATATTGCTTGATTTGCTACACAGTTTCCTGGGAAGAAAATTGAATGTCGCACGCCGCTAATATAATTAAATTGACGTCTACAAAATTGTTGAATTCTAAGAACCAAAATATCGGCTTATATTTAAATAAATCAGCTCAACATAATATTCCAGTTAAAACATAATAATCTTTCCTTTTCCGACTTCGAAAATAACAATAATGAACTATCAATATTTGACATTACATTCTAAATGGCGATCTTGAAGTGAGCATCATGTCCCGCGCCGTAGCCGAGCGGTTAAGGTAGGAAGAACTACGGGACTTGCGCTGGTTCGAGTCTCCATGGGGGAAGAAATTTTCTCATGGTATTTCGGCCAGTATGGGACCGGTGCCCACCCAGCATCGTGAGGCAATTGGGTAGCTACAATAAGTAGCGGCTCCAGGTTGAGGAACCAGCTATAACGGCTGGGGGACTCGACATGCTAACCACATGTCACCCCTACACTGGCTGTTGATCATCTACCTCTGTGATTGACACACGTGGATGTGAAGGGCCAGCAGCCGGCTGGTAAAAGGGCAACCGCTGAAAAGTGGAAAGACCCTCAATCGGAATCGGAAGTGAGCATCATAACAGTTGAGGCTACACCTTATATCTTATTTAGAATAGATTAGAATAGAATAGATTTATTTAGCCTTGTGCAGTTAAGGCCATGTGGCCTTCTCTTCAACTCACCAGAACAAACATATGCTGCATATAAATACAAAAAAAAATACAATAATAGTACATACTAAACAATTAATTACCTGTCAAATTGAATAATAACGAAAATATTGTCTAATAATACAATACAATTAAATACAATTATAATTAAACTAATGATATAATGAATACACAAAGGAGTAACAGCTCGAATCTACTATACACAAAAAGAAAAGAAAAATATACAAAGAAAGCATAAACTATAATGAATTAATCTATCGCTTATTATACAAGGCATTAGGTAAATATATTGACAAATCTTAAAACTATTTTTATTAAGTAATGGAAAAACAAATTATTAATTTTTAAAAAGTAATATTAGTGAGTTGTTTCGAATAATAGGTAGTGTGATGAGGAGGGATTAAAGGACAATGTGCTCAAGGGATCAGGTATCTAATTTAAGTGTATCAGAGAGTCTAGTAAAGCGGTGTGATAAATAATAAGGTAATGATGTGCATAATATTTTATAGAGAAGGCATAGGGAATGGATGGTTCTACGATCTTGTAGACGAGGCCATGACAATTGTTCCAGGGATAGTGTAACATTTCCCTTATATGTTGCTATTAATTTAATGAAAGGTAATAAATGCAACATGGGTGCTCCCTAGCGGGAGTTTGTTAATCAAGTTTAATTTAGTTACGCTTATTTACCCATAGAAACCAACGACTAACATGTGGTTAGCACATCGCGTCAATGAGACATATAGTAGGAAACTAAGGTATTACTTGGATGGATTAAGGTCGGTTAAATTTTGCAAAGAGGTATTTTTATTCAGGCTTACGGTTCTTTTACGAGACTGAAATCTTTAGACTCGGGATCGACGGTTTAAAGCCCCTCCCGGAAGATTGTTCCTTGGATTGTTCCAACCTAAAATCCTTAGACACCTACCGGGTTTGAACCCGCGACCCTCGGGACTAGAGGCAAGGAACATAACCACTAAACCCCCGCGGTCGACAAGAAATTCAACAAGAATATTGTATCTCGCACTATAAATATCACCAAATTATCGATCTTTTAACTATGCCTATATATTCTTAAAAGTCTTCTGAAACAATATATGTAAGGTAGACAGTCCCGTTGCTAATGTATGGTAGTGAATCTAGGGATTTAACTAAAATAAAATATCACAGAAGCAGCTGAAATGAGATTTCTGAGAAGTGTATCTGGCTGCAAACTTCTAGATAAGAGAAGTGAAGATATTAGAAATTAGCTAAATATTTTTAACTTTTAGATAAAATAAAAGAAACTAGAGAAAACTGGAAAGAACATGTTCAAAGAATGAAAGATGAATGCATACCAAACATTATACTTAATTACAAACTAAAAGAAACAGGAATGTTTGTAGAGCGAAAAAGAGATGGATTCAACTTTTTAAATGAGAATCATAAGACCGGATCAAGCCACAAGGGCTTCATCCGTGATTGTTGATGATGATGAGATTGGTCAGAATAGCCAATCTTGGTTGTACATTCGAGATGATGATGATAATAATAATAATAATAATAATAATAATAATAATAATAATAATAATAATGCTTTATTTTAGCTGGCAGAGTTAAGGCCATAAGGCCTTCTCTTCCACTCAAGTAGCGAATAGTAAAGTTAAACAAAAATTACGTACATATTACAATTTTAAGATATTATTAAAATACAGACTAAACAAAATAGAATGATGATGTGATCTAATACTAGCTAATACTAACAAAAACATAGAATATAATAAAATTAAAATGATATAAAATAAAGTACGTAGCTTCCTAGATGATTATTAATGGAATGTTCTATATAGTTATGCAGTTAATGTTTTAATTGTGTCGAACTTAATATAGGTAGTTTAAAACCATCAATGTTACAGTCATAAAATATCCTGAGCAAGGTTTTCTTTGGAAGGAAAATAAAGCCCCGAGTCCTGTGTCATACATCTACGGACTTAAAATAATCTGAAATAAGAGGACTTAAAAAAAACTTTCACTTTACGCTATTAAGTGCTATATATATTACTTCACGTCAATCCATTAAAAATACAATCTACTGAATATATATGTATGTGTGTAAACAAATAAATCAATTTATTTATATATTAGGATACGTCAATCGCTGTGGTTTCGGGGTAGCGTCGCTACCTCGTGCGCAGAGGGCCTGGGTTCGATCCCCGGTTGGGAAAAGTTTCCTGGGTGATTGGTTTTATTTTCCCGAGTTTTTCCTCACCTGTAGGACAAATGTCAGGAAACGTTAGGTCTCGAATGGTCTCCGAATATTATTTGACCATCATAATCATCATTATCACATTCGCCATGTTTAGTATGAATATGTGTGCGAATGGTGAGTTTCGTCTTCATGTTGTGTTGTCAAAGACGAGATCCTCACATTGAGCTGATCACTCATTCGGGGAGGCCCTCCATGTCCTTGTGTGGTAAACATGTATGTACGTGATCCGTAATTAAAATCCCTCTCCAGTCATTTCGGGTAACTGTAAGGCCCGGTTGGCGTGTGGCACGTAAAAACGCCTATAAGTTGAGAGATTAAACTGCGGCAATGGAAAGGAATACATTAGGTTACAAATATCTTTGTGCGTATATGGGTAAAGCTTGTGATCAAATTTAATTTAAAACTCCATATTCAGAAACACTAATTTATGTGTAACAACCTCCGCAATTTGAAAGATTTTCCTGTAGACAAACAACCCATAAGTATCCGCATTCATTGGTGTTTCATTGAGTACCGAACCAACTCTTAAGTGATACACATCAGTCTTGTTTCTGATAATTAAAAGTCTGGCGTTTCGATGCAAATAAAAAAATATATTGTGGCATGTACTCGAGAGCAGGTGGGATAATTAGGGACATATAGGTTATTTGTCCAAGAGTTCGTTATCGCATGACCAATTAATGAAGAAAATGTAGGGTACAGAATTGGCGGTTGTCATTTTGAGCGTCTAGTAATCAAATAAAACATTTATAGATATGGGTTTATCTAATGGCACCCGTCTACTTACCAAAGAACTTTGTAACATTATATTTATTTACACTCTGTATATTTATATTTACATTCTGTACGGGATATACTTCTTGTTAGTTTTCAAAATAGTAATAAAATAGTTTTCGTAAAACGTGATCAGTAACAGGCATATATAAAATCATACCGTCATCCTGAAACAATTACCATACCAATAATTGTCATAAATTAATATAAAAATAATATACATTTGGAATTTGTGTGTTTTCATTACTGTATAATTTTAAGTTACAAATTATATATATATATATATATATATATATATATATATATATACACACACACACAAAATATGTTTAAACAATATGGTACATTTTGAAATTCGTTTTCAACAGCTTGCTAAAAGATTTAGTGCTATTTAACTCCATATTCTATAATCCATAGTAATTCTGCCCGAAGGCAGGTCTTTCACTGCAATCATAGCATTTTCATGCTATGCTTGCAGCTTTACTAGGGAATTATAGGTGTGGTAGCTTCTCGTTGCTTTCCAAACCGGTGAAGGACGATGATGATGATGATGGCTATATGATTTCGGGGACCGTTTGGGCCTTAAAGTTTTCCTGACATTTGTCTTACAGGTGAGGAAAATCTCCGATAAAAACCTCACCCAGAAAAACTGCCCCGAGCGGGGATCAAACCCGGGCCCGCTGCGTGACAAGGCAACACGCTACCTCGAGACCACAGCAGTGGACACATTCTATAATGTGCCGAATATATGATTACATATTGAAAATAATTTGATCTCCTCTACTATAATAGTACCAGTTTACTTAGATGAAGAATCAACCAGTATTATTCAAATGTGTCCACCGTGCTGCCTTTCCACGCAACGGACCCAAGTTCGGGACAAGTTTTATGGATGAGCTTTTTACGTAATTTTTCCTTATCTGTAAGACAAACGTAATGTAAAAGTTTAGTGATGGTAAAATTAATTTTGCAGTATCTATTGTATCACAATAGCCCTTTTATTTCAGGCCCTTCACTTAAAATTAATTGAGATTAGGTTGAAATTAATCTTCTTTAATTATCTTACGAATCTACTATTGTGATAATAGATATACAGGAAAAATATCATAAAAGGACTACGGAAGGTTGAATTGGGACACCAATTTTTGTCTATTTTGACACGAGTTAATTTTTTTTAGAGTTCACTAAAAGGTTCTGGGATTTGTTTATAAAAATAAATTATTTTGAGTTTAATATTAGGGATATTTTGATGCACACGAAAATTCGAAAAAATGCACAAAATGTTCGAAAAATTGCTAAAAAATCGAACATTTTGCACAAGTACAATAGCTTATTATATATATGTTAAGGCCTAAACGGTCTCCGAACATCAATAGCCATCATAATCATCATCATTCATATTCACCTTAGATCAAGTATAAGATTAAGGACTCTCCTGGGGCACCAATATCAACACCCATCATATCATTGGGACAGCGTAACTCCGCCTTTCAGGCGCCCTACCATCACAAGTGGGTTATAATTATGCCAATGCATAGGCCTAATTGCCAGAAATTATGAAATGTCGAAATGACAACCCAGGGCATAGAATAAAATAAATTGAATGTTAAGTTAATAATTGTTTTCATGGGATTGTACATATCACCATGCAGAATAAATAAAAGCATCTAAACTTAAGGTTTCTATTCAAATAGATTAACTCAATATATCAAATGCTTTAATTTATGAACGATCAGTAGTTGGCAAGAAACTGGTTTTCATCACAACTTCGAGATTCGAATTAACGAAATAAATGGCATCGTTACAAGAAAATTTTATTATATCAAGTTCACAGAATATTAAATATATACTTGCTAATAACATAATCTGGAACCGTTTCAATTTGATAGAGATTTAATATTATATAATAGTCACGTTTAGAGAGTAACATTTTAAATACAACATTAGGCCCTATAAAATCAATACCTGTAAAGTTTCATCTTCCTGAGCTTGCTTAATTTTTTACAGTGTACAACAATATATTACTAATATCTTCAACATCTATAAAGATAATGAAATCTCTGCTAACAAGACGGCAAATTATCTTCTTGGGAAAAGATCAACACTGGAGTAAGACAGGATGTGGACTTTCACCGGTGCTTTTCATTAGATATATATTAATAAATTAATAAACGAATGGAGGAAAACACAAAGAGGATATAAACCCATCAATGGGAACCTCAAACTCGATGCTATTCTTTTTTGCAGACGATTAGCTCTTCTGGCACTTTCCGAAAATTATTTGCAACGACCAATTTATAATTTACAAAACATAGGTGCCAAATTTAATATGGAAATATCAATTAACAAAACTAAAATTATGGCATTTCATGGGAAGGACTCCATACAAAGTAAAATCTGTCTCCAGAATAAAATTTTAGAGATATCTAATCAATTTAAATATCTCGGATATTATGTCTCTATCTGGGATGGAAAGGATATTCCTGAAAAAATTACTAGTTATAATAAAAGTTTGGGAATTATTAATCAAGTTATGAAACTATCCCTTGTACAAAAAAACACCAGATTATGTTTATATAACACTTTGGCTAGACCAATGTTGACCTATGGTAGTGAAGCATGGACACTAAAAAGACAACATGAAAGCAGAATAACGGCTTGTGAAATGAGATTCGTGCGCAGAACAGCGGGTTACACCAGATGGGTTCGGAAAAGGAACACCGATATCTTAAAAGAATTGAAGACTACGCCTATTTTGTAATATATTAAACAGTACCAACTAAATTGGAAACACCATCTAGAAAGAATGAGTTCAAATCGGATCCCCAAAGCTGTTTATAATTATAATCCAAGAGGACGAGATCAATGGGCCGTCCTATGAAACGCTAGGGAAAATTTTCTATAGGATCGTAACAGGCCTTGGCCTAATACTTGGAAGGAAGAAGAAGACAGAGTAATCTCACTTAATTTCATGAAATGCGTAATTTTGTGATACAGGATTTTTTATTTGGTCATGGTACATTAGCGATTTATCATACTAACCTCTGGTTCTGAGGTTAGCCAATTCTGTCATGGTGCAGAAGAACAGGACGCGTGATGATTCGAATCCTTATAGGGAAAAATGTATTCTCTTAGTGTGTACACACAGAATCGCGATGAATTTGGCAACTATCATAATTAGTGGCTCATGTCGAAAAAAATGACAGAGAAGCCCGACCTGTTACATGTGATTCCTATACAGGATGAATAATCACCTACATTTGTCATCAACACTTGTGGATCTAATTAGTAAGCCAAGGAACTTCTAGACCTTTCGCGCCATGATTTTTTGGAGAACATTTTTTGGGCTATATAGGGCGTAATTAATGATAAATAATAAAGTAATGATGATGAAAATTTGGAAAACATTCTCCGTCTAACTTCCAATTTGAAATGTTATTTAATGACGATCTTTAACATCTCAGGTCGAGATTTCAAACTGGTCTTGGAAGAGTCAACCATTTTTTCTTAGAGAAATTTTATTTCAGATTCTCGAAAGTGCAGTAAATCTCCAACTGGAATCGCATATTCACGTCCCTTTATTCAGCTTTTTTTACGCCATACGAAAATCACGCGAACTCCGGATACAAAAACGATTATGGTAGACAATAAACAACTACAATCTACTGCATATACTTAAAATATAAGGTATGCAAATTGTATGTACAAATAATTGTATAAATACGAAATCGTATACAGGGTGTACAGCGGTCGGGAAAATCTTGAAAATCGGGAATAAGTCGGGAATTTGAAAGGAACCGGGAAATAGATGTGAATTCAAAAAGCGACGTGCACATATATTTGATTTTATATGCTGTGGTTAATGCTGGTAAACTTTAAAATTTAAGAAACCTAGATTGTTTGTTCTTTCAATGAGAAATTGTTATTTAAGATAAAAAACTCCAAGCACGACAGGCCTAGAAGGCCCTTGACCTACCAGCCGATTACTGGCCTCACATCCACATGTGTTTATCACAGAGGTAGACGTTCATCCAGCCAGTGTAGGGGTGACATGTGGCCAGCATGTCAGATCCCCCAACGGTTATAGCTGGTTTTCTCAACCTGGAGTGGCTACTTATTGTAGCTACCCAAATGCCTCACGATGCTGGGTGAGCACAGTTTCCATACTGGCCGAAATTCCATGAGAAAAATTCTTTCCGCATGGGGACTCGAACCAGTGCAAGCCCCGTAGCTCTGCGCCAAGGCTTCTTGCCTTAACCACTCGGCTACGGCTCGGGACAAATAAGATATAAGGAAGCATAATTCGATCGAAAAAATAAATTACCCGAAGAAGAAAAATCCAAAGTTGAAAAAAAAGCTGATATTATTATAAAAGTACTGGAAGAAGAAAAAAAACTTTACTAAATGAAGTAGACACAGAAATTGCTGTCATTAACGAAAAAATCAAACGATAAAAAAATAAGATATGAATTAAGTAAATTTAACGTGAGACTGTTTGCAATGTTTTACTGTAACATAGCAAATAATAGAAAATAAATAAGATAAACTCTTTTGCTATTCTTATTTAAGACCTTACAATAAAAATAAATTATGTTTTTATTGTTATATATTTTTAAAATGCTACTACAAATTAGTTTTATTAAAATTAATTAAATTTAGTACTAAAACAGGAAATAGCGGGAATCTCATATTTGTAATTTGCTGGACACCTTGTGGTTATCAAACCTATCATCAAGTTTTAGAAAGTATTTGATTCCAGTTGAGAGTGAAGTCACGACATACGTGAAGAACAGATGTCAATTTACTAAATACTTGAGCGTGTACATACAGCAAATATCAACAGGTAGTGGTCATTCACAAAACATGAAAGCACGCTATTATAAATAAATCATAAGACACGCTATAAAACTTAGAAGTAATGCAATCAAAGAAATCAGTAACAGGTATAAAGACTTTCTCATATGTAGGCCCTATTAGCGTGAATTCTAATTTTTTTAAGTAAACCGTAATGTTAATGAGAGGTTATAAGAAAACTCTGGTGAGCGTCGATTGTGACACAACAATATTTTCACATTCATTTTCGGTATTATTTGCGGAATATAAAAATATATTTTAAGAATTTTAAGGTAAAAAAAATCGTTATAAAATAACTAATTATTTTCACTATTAGCAAGTACTAATTATAGGAAAAAAGGGTTAAAGACAATAAATAGGTATAGTATGTAACAACGGTATTAGAAGACTTAAAAGTAGTAGACAACAAACTTACTACTCATATATTGAAGTTATCATGTGAAGGAACACAGTTTAACAACCTGACTACGTAAATATTGCATTTTTTTCGATTTTCATATTTAATTTGTTATATTTAAAAAACTGACCCAGGTTCGATCCCCGGTCGGGACAATTTTCGTGGGTGAGGTAATCTTTTGGGTTTTCCTCACCTGTAAGACAATTGTCAAGCTACTTTAAGATGTAAATAGTCCCCTAATATCATCTGACCATCACAATCATTCATATTAGCTTTTTAGTGTGAAAATACGAATGAATAATGTGTATTGCCTTAAAAATGTTCCTGTTGCCTCGGCGGTGGCTCGGCATGAGCTTATCGCTCATCCATAGAGGCCTTCTATGCCATTGTGTGGTCAAAACGTATATGTGTAATCCTTTTAAGGTTCGGGCGGCTTGGGAATTGAAAATAGCCTACAAGGAGAGATTCAATATTTAGTCTTGAAAATTACAGTTTCGCTGTAGAAATATGTCGACTCATTTAATTTTTAATTGGTGAAATATTGACTCAATATTTAGTCTTGAAAATGACAGCTTCGCTGTTGAAACATATCAACTTTTTACATTTTTAATTGGTGAAATATTGACTGAATATTTAGTCTTGAAAATGACAGCTTCGCTGTTGAAACATGTCGACTCATTAAATTTTTAATTGGTGAAATATTGACTCAATATTTAGTCTTGAAAATGACAGCTTCGCTGTTGAAACATATCAACTTTTTACATTTTTAATTGGTGAAATATTGACTGAATATTTAGTCTTGAAAATGACAGCTTCGCTGTTGAAACATGTCGACTCATTAAATTTTTAATTGGTGAAATATTGACTCAATATTTAGTCTTGAAAATGACAGCTTCGCTGTTGAAACATATCAACTTTTTACATTTTTAATTGGTGAAATATTGACTGAATATTTAGTCTTGAAAATGACAGCTTCGCTGTTGAAACATGTCGACTCATTAAATTTTTAATTGGTGAAATATTGACTCAATATTTAGTCTTGAAAATGACAGCTTCGCTGTTGAAACATATCAACTTTTTACATTTTTAATTGGTGAAATATTGACTGAATATTTAGTCTTGAAAATGAAGCAGCTTCGCTGTTGAAACATGTCGACTCATTAAATTTTTAATTGGTGAAATATTGACTCAATATTTAGTCTTGAAAATGACAGCTTCGCTGTTGAAAAACATATCAACTTTTTACATTTTTAATTGGTGAAATATTGACTGAATATTTAGTCTTGAAAATGACAGCTTCGCTGTTGAAACATGTCGACTCATTAAATTTTTAATTGGTGAAATATTGACTCAATATTTAGTCTTGAAAATGACAGCTTCGCTGTTGAAACATATCAACTTTTTACATTTTTAATTGGTGAAATATTGACTGAATATTTAGTCTTGAAAATGACAGCTTCGCTGTTGAAACATGTCGACTCATTAAATTTTTAATTGGTGAAATATTGACTCAATATTTAGTCTTGAAAATGACAGCTTCGCTGTTGAAACATGTCGACTCTTAATTTTTAATTGGTGAAATGGATACATTGACTACATGTTTTACGATTTTATCACCAAGAAGATCATTAATTTATTAAGTAAAAATAAATTTAGTTAAAAAAGAAAATATTAAAACAAATACATAATTTTTCTAATATAAAAATAGAGTACCTGAGGTCTCAGTCTTCCCCAACATTGGATGTGGGTGTGGAGTACTTTCGAAGCATATGCTTCATCTTCAACTTGTGAATTGGTACTGGTTGTTCGTGAGAATTCTGTAGAGCGGGTTGACGTCACTGGGTGAGTTCTCATTCAGCAGGCGAGCGTATTTGGTTTCTTTTAGTATCTCGATTTCTTAGAGAATGTTGATTTTGAGTTTGTTGTTTTCTCTATGGATGACGGATAAAGTGTTGTGGATGTATTGAATTGGTGACCTGTATCTATGACATGTTTTGCAAATATGGATTTGCCTTCATTAAATCTAAAGTCTTTGAGATGTTCGTTATATAATATGTTGAAATTCCTAGTTGTTCTGCCAATGTTAAACTTCTCACAGCTGCTGCATTTTAGTTTGTAAATTCCTTTGTTTTTGTAAATGTCTATTTTTTTTAATTTCCGGACATAAAAAGAGCTTCAAAATGCACAAACTTAGGGTATATAACTCACAAAGTATAAAACGAAAGGTGGGGCTCATTAGACGCAATTCCAGTTGCTACAAAGCGAGAGGCTGCGAATATTTATGAGAAGAGAGATTAATCTGTTCTACAATGTTGAAGGCTTACTTGTATTGGCACAGATTTAACATTTTCCAATACTGTTATTTCAACACAGTTCCAATAATTGAACATATTATAATATTATAATGATATTGTGAAAAGAAAAAATAATGTCTGAACCAGGAATATAGATACCGGTACTTCTAAACGAAGCAGGCTGTTGGCGATGGTAGTGACACCTACCTGGCAGCGGACGAAACGAGAATTATAGATTTGTATATGTGGAAAGAATTGTTAATGTTCGTGCCAAGTCTAGAATGGTGTAGTGGGTTGCCCACTAGTACGTAGAACTAGAGGTCCACGGTTCGATTCTTGGTTCAGACAATTTTTCATTTCACAATATCGTTATAATATTGGCATAGATTGTAGAGAATGCGAGCGAGGGAGTGGCATGATGTGTATCACATAGCTGCATATTTACTGGGATAAGAAGAGAGTTCTATTATGTAGAAAGACGCAGTAAACGTTTCATTTAGTAAAGAAGCAGTGTTATTGTAGTGTAGGGCGGTAAGTTGATATTTCTCGTACCTGTTCTTACGTGTAGTGAAATGCCATCCAAAACGAATACACATGTGCCTGCGATAGGACAACCTTTGCCTTAAAACGTTTCATTACCTTGTAAGCAATGCATAACCTAAATACACTTTATATAATATTGCTTACTAATGTTTATATTGTCCAACGCTGTGGTCTCGAGGTAGCGTGCTGCCTTGTCACGCAGCGGGCCCGGGTTCGATCCCCGGTCGGGGCAGTTTTTCTGGGTGAGGTTTTTATCGGGGTTTTTCCTCACCTGTAAGACAAATGTCAGGAAAACTTTAAGGCCCAAACGGTCCCTAAAATCATATGGCCATCATCATCATCCTTATCATTATCATCATCATCATCCTTATCATTATCATCATCATCGTCGTCATCCTTCACCGGTGTGGAAAGCAACGGGAAGCTACCACACCTACAATTCCCTAGTAAAGCTGCAAGCATAGCATGAAAATGCTATGATTGCAGTGAAGGACCTGCCTTCGGGCAGAATTACTATGGATGGAATGTTTATATTACAGAAGAATCACCTGATATGTATGTAGACATGTAATACACCCCATTCCACTCCCTCCCCATTGCTTTAGTACAGTCAATACCAGTACAAGTAAGTCATCGGCATTGTGGAAAAATTCCGCTCTCTACTTCAGACGTTATGATCGATTAAAACGTCATAGTATGAAAAGGGGCTGACTGTCGCCTTCCGCCTGAGTCCCGTCTAAGAATTTCCAGGATGAGAATTACTTTCGTTGGGTATTAATGCCAATGTTACTTCCTCTTTGCTAAGAAGTACATGTGCAACGTAACACGGACTCGCGATTATAAGCCCCCTTGTTTCCATTGACAATGTTAAGTTGATTTTTAAACATTTGAATAAAAAAACTTGAGAAATTATGAACTGTGGCAAGAATTCTAGATCAATATTGCTAATAAATTTAAAATGCTTGATTTTCAGACAAAAATATGGCAACCGATGAAGAAACTGATACAAACAAACAAACAAACAAACAAACAAACAAACAAACAAACAAACAAACAAACAAACAAACAAACAAACAACAACAAACAAACAAACAAACAAACAAACAAACAACAAACAAACAAACAACAACAACAAACAAACAAACAAACAAACAAACAAACAAACAACAAACAAACAAACAAACAAACAAACAAACAAACAAACAAACAAACAAACAAACAAACAAACAAATAAACAAACAAACAAACAAATAAACAAATAAATAAATAAATAAATAAATAAATAAATAAATAAATAAATAAATAAATAAATAAATAAATAAATAAATAAATAAATAAATAAATAAATAAATAAATAAATAAATAAATAAATTAATTAATTAATTAATTAATTAAATAAATAAATAAATAAATAAATAAATAATGGGAGGCTATTAGAGAATATATTAAATTATCAGTAGAGCCCGGATTTGTATGCGAAATGCATGTTTTTTACGCACTAAAAAGTATGCGGAAATGGTTTATATGCTAAGTGGCCCCTTCACAGACAAGCGGTACTTGGTAATGCACAGAAATGCATATTCCGGGGGAAAATGCTTATTTTAGAGTTTCAATGCATAAATGCATATTTGACTCCTAATTGTGGTATGAAATTATAATTTTCCCTTCCGCTAACTACGAGTAATTAATTAATTACTATTTGATATATATGTTTTAATTAATAAAGTATCTGCAATCAATTGGATATAACCATCGCGTGTATATTTACACCTGTGTAAGAGGGGAATACCCGTAGGCCTTGAGAAATGATATTACGCAATTAAGAGTAGGAATGAAACTAGGGAATCCCCACGATCTGTCAAAAAGACGAAGGAGCTTCATACAAGAAAACCTCATGGAAACCTTTCTTATCTACTGTAACAGTCGGGAATAAGGTACGATTACCCACAAAGCAAATAATGTATTTTATTTTATTACAATTTGCTTTTTTGCATATTTAGGGTGCATATTTTCTACATTTGTCATGCACATTTGCATACATATTTTGTACGGTATTTTATTTTGCATACAAATCCGGGTTCTAATTATTATGAGTATCTGAGAGCTTAGGTTAATTAAAAAAGAGGCAAAACAATAAATACTTTGATGATGAATATACAGACATTATAAAGAAAAAAAAGCTACCAAAAATGATTGGTTAGAAGCACCAAATGAACAAAATGTAGAACAATTAAGCAATATCATACGGGAAACTACTAGATTGTTAAGAGTAAAAAAGAAGGAATAATTGAGAGAGAATATTAATGATCATGAAATGAATGCAAAAATAGGAACATCAGGAAATTAGGAAAGAGAGAAGAGGATTTTAGGGTAGAACAAACATAATTAGGAATGAAAATGGGGAAATGATTGCAGATTTTAAGAGTATAATAAATTCATGGAACATTACTACAATCAGCTACTAAACATAAAAAAGGACATTGAAGAAGTGATTTACAGACAACAAAATATTATTACAAAACTAAGTGTATTAGAGGTTAAAATGATGATAGATAAATTTTGAACCGAAAGTGCATTTTTTCGGTTCAGTGTGGTATCTTTGTTCTCCTCCCTACACAGGAACATTTGTGAAATATGCCAATATCCATGTTCTCCTAGTGGCTACCCCTTCCCTCTTCATCCTTCCTGCCGCGCATGTCTACGGCGCATTCCCCCTCTACCTCGGAACCTTTATATACATAGTGCACCAACAGAACTATATCATTCGATCATCCTAGCAATCGGCGTTTTTGGTTGTATGAACGGATTCAAGAGTGGAATCCGGTTCCAGGTCAATATGCGACTGGAAAGTTAAACATGGAATTCTACATAGACAAGTTGTCCTGAGGCCAAGAAGAGGCCTGTTTGAGTTGGTCCGACAGTCTAGGGAAGAGGATATCCCCGAAACTCGGACACCTGTGTGAGTGTTGTGTGATGTATGGTATGTTACTTATTTATTTTTCTGTACGGCTACTTTGATCGTTTGATCGAATGCCATCATTTTTTTGTTGTTAATTTACTTTTACTCAGCCAACTTGTTCATTAAAAGTTATCTTTAAACAACGCCCCTCTTGCATTGTTTAAGTATAAATAGTTGTTCACTATCCTGTTATGGAAATCACTCACGTAAGAAACCATTCCGAGCTCCTCAACTATCATGCTGATTAGCATTATTAAAACACAATTATTTTGGTTCACTCACTGTATGTATTTAATAATCAGTACTCATATATATATATATATATATATATATATATATATATATATATATATATATATATATATGTCAGAGAAAGAAAGATGAATCAACGGCTACCTTCTATGGGCCCGAGGTAAGCCATTTTCCTGATAAGATATCCTCTTTGGAAATCAGATCCACATTAATAGAAACAGCAAATTACAAAACCCGATCCCGGAAAAAAGGTAGCAGTCTGCGTGGTCTTCAAATAACGCCACAAATAGTAGTCAGATGCGTGGTTTGGGTTTAGTAACCCCCCACAAAATGGTTCCGCAGTTGCGTGGTTTATTAATAGTGGGAATCGTAACCCCCACAAATGGTATCAGAGCGTCTGGTTTTGTATCTTTCGGCTTTGAAAGATATGCTGTATTCTATTGACAGTGGTTCAAGTAGTATCGATTTAAAATTTTCCACTAAAGTTTTGGAGTTTTGGATTCAAGTGCCAAAACAAGGGTATACACTCTGCATGATCGTAAATGAAGTTTGGAATTAGAAAGTCGACATTTTTCAGAGATATTACCCCGTGGATAACTATTTGTTTTCGATACTTGGTATCTATGCTAAAGTTATTGAAAAGTATTTATTTACGCGTTTGAACTGTTTTCACGTAAATGATATTGACTCATCTTCCTTTGTATGTAAACAGAGAGTGACTTATGTATACTAAACTACGTTCGCTTATAGTTGTTTACATCTTTTGTTCATTGTACTTTGTAAACATGCCTAGTAGGATAGATGTAATATCCAAGGACAATCTGGTCCGAGAATTGAGTTTACTAGGTATGGATATTGATGGTAATGTAAAGATGTTATGTAAACTATATTCAAGAGTAGGTTTCGGCGTAGTTTATATATATGTTCTGGATATTAGAGAAGCTAGTTTTTGGACATCGGTATATGTGCTGATTGAGCCATTTTCGTTTGTGAGAGATCTTTGAGTGAGCTTCAGTATATGTGGATCAGGTTTTGTTAATAAGACGCAGGCTAAATTCTAACAATCAAGGGTAACTAGAAGTTAGTAAGCGTCGATGGCCACATCATAAAACAACATATCAGTTAAGTTAAAATATGTTCTGTAATGGATTAGAAAACATTTTGTATTATGTCACATGTTAAACTAGAACGTTGGAGGTTCCGTTTTCCTGTCTTCGCCTGTTTTTTGTTTCAGTTTACCCTTCCTTAATATTGGCATAACGACGCAACCTGGAATGTTCGGCAGTCGAGCACTTGGTGGATCCGGCCGACCCCCGAGTGCCCAGCTGACCGACATGGTGGTTATGTAACTACAGATTCCTGGATAGCGGTGGAGCGGGATTGCGATCCGGCAATCCAGTTATGGTATCGTCACCCTGTTCTTCACCTGGAACACCGCAGAGTTGTACTATGGCGACTGAGTCCAGATGGAATTTATTGTCAGCGCCTGTATAGTCAACATAGAAGCGAGTGTGGTGATTGTGATTTAGGGGACGATGGAGATTTGTGTTGAAGTTTACCGCTTGGAATCTGATAGTGTTGATGTGCCCCTCCCAACGTGGGATTTTTCTACCTGACTTTGTTTTGAAGCTTATGGACTGTTTTCTTTTTACCCGGAGGGCGCAGGGGGAGTTATTGAACCGAAAGTGCATTTTTTCGGTTCAGTGTGGTATCTTTGTTCTCCTCCCTACACAGGAACATTTGTGAAATATGCCAATATCTATGTTCTCCTAGTGGCTACCCCTTCCCTCTTCATCCTTCCTGCCGCGCATGTCTACGGCGCATTCCCCCTCTACCTCGGAACCTTTATATACATAGTGCACCAACAGAACTATATCATTCGATCATCCTAGCAATCGGCGTTTTTGGTTGTATGAACGGATTCAAGAGTGGAATCCGGTTCCAGGTCAATATGCGACTGGAAAGTTAAACATGGAATTCTACATAGACAAGTTGTCCTGAGGCCAAGAAGAGGCCTGTTTGAGTTGGTCCGACAGTCTAGGGAAGAGGATATCCCCGAAACTCGGACACCTGTGTGAGTGTTGTGTGATGTATGGTATGTTACTTATTTATTTTTCTGTACGGCTACTTTGATCGTTTGATCGAATGCCATCATTTTTTTGTTGTTAATTTACTTTTACTCAGCCAACTTGTTCATTAAAAGTTATCTTTTAAACAACGCCCCTCTTGCATTGTTTAAGTATAAATAGTTGTTCACTATCCTGTTATGGAAATCACTCACGTAAGAAACCATTCCGAACTCCTCAACTATCATGCTGATTAGCATTATTAAAACACAATTATTATGGTTCACTCACTGTATGTATTTAATAATCAGTACTCATATATATATATATATATATATATGTCAGAGAAAGAAAGATGAATCAACGGCTACCTTCTATGGGCCCGAGGTAAGCCATTTTCCTGATAAGATATCCTCTTTGGAAATCAGATCCACATTAATAGAAACAGCAAATTACAAAACCCGATCCCGGAAAAAAGGTAGCAGTCAGCGTGGTTTAGGGTGTCGCCCCGCGCGCGTACAAAATGGTAGCAGAGCGTGGTTTATTAGAGAGGTTAAGTAGTTAGCTGTCGCCCCGCGCGCGCACAAAAAGGTCTATGTATAAAGCATAACTATCAGATGAGATCCCAGCAGAACTGATAAAATCACAGAAAGAATAGATGATGAAAAACATACGTCGGTTGCTTAGTATGCTTTGGGAAAAAGAGGTTCTTCCAAATGAAAGGAAATAATCTATTGCTGTACCAATCTGTAAGAAAGGATATAAAAATAATTGCATCAACAATAGGGACATCTAATTTCTTTCAACTTTGTACATAATTCTATCAAACATATTACTCCCTGCATCGAAGTTGTATAAGGCGATCGTCAATGTGGATTTAGAAGAAATAGGTAAATAATTTATCCATAGAAGGATTGAGATAAAATAATTGCTTCATTGTTAAAACGATTAACAAATTCCTTTCTTTCCAATTCATACCACATGTCCCCCATCGCAGTATATGATACTTAAAATTATTGTTATTATACCGATACCTGATTTCTCACAACGATCATGTATTTCACTGTTATGAAGTCCCCTCGGTTCCCCTATCCATCTCTCTTTGGTCCAAAAATTTCATAAGTAATTTATCATCAAATAGGCCTACTCGTAATATTTTCCCCTCCCTTAGAGTAAGAGTTCGTGTTTTGCTTCCATATTATTAATTGGGAGAGTAACATTTTTACATATTTACAGATTTTTTTAGAGAGGTTAACACAGGTATCCCTGCAATGTATAATAGCAAGCCATTCCATAATTGAATAATGTATAATTTGTTTGTTAACCTAATACCTGTTTGTAATCATTGTTCCTAGGTATTTTGATTCCGACAAATCTTCAAAATAAACCAATAATCGTCATTTGCCATTAGCGGTTCATTTCCATTATATAATGTATTTCTATGTGTAACCATATATTTAGCTTTATTGGTATTTACTTGACTTCCAGCCACAATTTCACCTGAAAAAAAACAATGGAAATGAAAGTAGTATTACTGGAATAAGTATAATAAAATATTAATTTTCCTTAAATTTCACAACCCCACTAAAAATAAACACATGTGATACAGGGCACAGAACATGAGCTTTAAGCAATAAGAAAACTTACGTTCTGTCACTGACTAGTTCACGCACAGGATGAACAACGATATTGTTATCATGTTATTGATTACTGCATCATATTTCCAATGTCTCTTTTTGTTTTTATACAGAAATATACGTGGCAAAACAATGGTAGTCATTGAAAAAAATGTTGCAAACACAAATTTGCAGTACTCTACTCGTACTTCAAAATGGCTGCATTTTTACAGTTTTTACACTTTTCTTGTATATTTCGAATACAGTATTCTGTTGTGTTTTTGAAGTGCTGTTTATCCCTGGTATTCCAATTAGCACCCCAACCATACCGGTACGCCTGTTGGAATCTTGGAAAAAGAAACTGCTGGTAAACAAGTAATTGCATTTTCATTTTATTGTTGAGTTGGTGCAAATATATAAGAAGAATCACCATAAACTAAATTATGGGAGATGCGTCGAATCATATGCTTGTACATTCGAAAAATATCTGCCCAAAGGTTACAACTCATTACTTGTATCTGGTGGTATGATTTTCGCCACTACTTTTTCAATGTCATAGTCCTCTTCTTATATCAGTTGTTTCATCATACTTCCGTCGCAGTGAACACCATATGAGTCCAATAGCAATAGATTGCATGTTGCAGAGTTGGGAAGGAATAATTCTTGTAGGAATTCTCTCCTTACGTTTTTTTGTTATTTTTCCCCAACGTAGTCCACTTTATTACAAGGTTTTCTGCCTGGAACTTGCGTTCCACAACTGTTGCGTTAATACTTTGAGGTTCTTGACGAATCAGTAGTAACCTTAGAATCAGTTTTCCAGCTCTTGACATCACCGGCATTATAGTGTAGGAGTGTGTAGCGCCCCTTTTGATTGCACAACACCATACATTTTACCGGTTACTTGACATTCTAACGTTTTGCTGAAAGACATCTCCTTATTGAAATCACTTCCACCTGCATTAAAAACCTGTTCATCAGTGTATTTGTCCATAAGTGATGTGCGCTCACGTCTGAAGGTTAGACTTGATTTTTCAATAAATTTCGTGTTATGTACTTGACGCTTTGTCACATAAGATGTTATTTTGCGGTTGACAAACTTGTATAATACTTTTTAAACCTATGTAAGCAGGAAGGACTTGCTTTGAAGTAAGTTTGATCTGTGTCCACCAAATCACTAGCTGTTTCGAGTGCAATTCTCTTTATGTCACTTTCTTTTACAATTTCATTTCTAGGCAGCCGCAGACAGAATTTTTCAAATTTTGTTCGGTGCACACTTTTCATTTTATTTATAACGTAATTTTGTTGCTAAACTGCTTGTTTCATTTTGTAGAGTTGGCTTTCGTTTGTTAGTCATGATAATCTATGTTTTGTACTGCTCCATGACCTATGGTTAAAAGTTTATATTTTTGTTCCTTGGTGTACCTGGCAGAATTCAATACTCAATTACCTTACATTTTTCTTCAAAATTAATGACCCGGGATGCTTTTGGCGGAGACGGACAATAATAGAACCAAAATGGTGTGAAGTACTCGATTCTTCTTCTGATGAGCCCATTCTTTCTACTGATTCGCTTTCTTGTACATGAGGCATGTCACCATCATCATCTAGTGGTTCATTTTCATCAATGTCCAGAGTATGAATTTCTTCAACTGATTCCGTTTCATAACTCTTTATTAGGTCATACATAACATCAGCAACTTCAAGCTCATTTCGCGACATTTCAGATTCTGTCTCTTTATAACCTTATTTTGTTAGTTTAGCGATAACTTTAACCAATGTATTTACAGGGTTCATCTTCTCCAATTACTAAAAGCAAACAGAACACTCACAATGGCACAACACAACTGACAGCACGCCTAGAAAAGTACTGATGTTCACTCTCGATTATACCACAGTGCATATTATATGTGCCCGCAACCTAAGATGAGCCCGTCAACTTACATCTTCATTGGTCTGTATCTCTGGTGTTCATTGTATTGGGGTTGTACAACGTATGCATTTGCATTAATTTAATGCTTAATCGAACTGTAATAACGACTTTTGTTTTGTTTCTTACACCAGGTGAAGTTTTGCTGATTAGCGTGTTGGCCTGTATCATCTCGCTATCGCCTAATACTATACTACGTCGGCAGAAACTAACAACTTATTAATATCATTAAGTTCTACGCCTTCTTGATCCTCAAAATTATATAGTAGAGGAAATCTCCTTGCACCCATTGTGAATTTTAAAACTATATGAAAACCGTCTGCTTACATGCAACTTATCCTTTGTATCATTCAGACACATGCTAGTAAGTCCAACTTTTTTTAGGAATTTGGAATTCCAGCAGGATGCTAAAAAACACCTCTCACGTAATTGCCTTTTTAAAAATCTACATCTAATTCATTCTAAGTGCTTTTATTCCCATTTATTTTTTTAAAATCTGTTTATACTAAAAATCTGATCTATTGTAAGCCTAGTTCTTCTAAATCCACATTGATGATCACCCATTACATCGTAAATATAGAGTAAATCTGCTTTTTATATATATATATATATATATATACATATATATGCTGAATTTTATACGAAATTGAAAGTAATGAGATGCCCTTTACTTGTTGCAATGAGTATATATTCTCACATAATCGATTATTTCCATTCATTTGGAAAAACCTTTTCTTTTTTTTTCGATCAGACTAATGGATCGATGTATCTTATCCATATTTTTTTTTCACCCTGATTGTATCAATTCTGCTGGTAACCCATCTGAACGTAATGTTTTATATACCATTATTTTTTCTATCGCCAATTTTAATATCTAAAGCGCTTATTTATGTGATTAATATTTCTGCTGTTTTCAAATTATCTTCTTCGTCATCCTGTTCTGCACGAACATTTAGTAGGTAATTAAAGTAATTTTCCACCTATTTCATATACTCCTAGAATGTGCAATCATTTCCCAGTTTTCAATCTTAATTATGTTTGTTTTAGCCTGAAACCCTTTCTCTCTATCATAATTCTCTGATATAAATATCTGATGTTAATTTTTTTTAAATTCACTTCATTATAATTTGTTTTCTCTCTCGAATACATACTATTTTTATTCTTTAATAACCTGTTGGTTTCCCATCTGATGTTATCCAATTACTTACTTCATTTGGCTCGTCAAACCAATTAATATTAGCTATTATTAGAAACTCGGTACTTTCCTCAACATACCATTTTTGTTTTGCTTATTTTTTTTAAATAGACTACACTTACTGATGCTGACAATATAATAGTATCTCTTATTTTCTAGCATTTTCTATTTATATCCGTTTTAATCTTCGTTTGCCACTTTTTCCTCTGAACAATTCAATATTTCAAATCTATTAGCAATTTTGTTCTGATATTCTTGCCGCAGTTTATCATTTCTCAAGTTCTATAATTCAAAATTTTCAGAATCATTTCTTAAGTCATAACCATACTCTGAATTAACCAAAAATGAAAAACAAGCGGCATAATTTTTTAGTCTTCTCCAAGAAAGCAATGAACATCACAATTGTTATTGTTTTGCACCTTATGTAACAACAGTATGAGAACATGAGGTGATTGAATCTTGCCGTGCTTATGATTTTGTCCTCTAGTTCCATTAAGAAGTGCTGCAAACAAAATCAGATTCACTGCAGTCTCTCGACAATTAAGTTTCCAACAAAGATTATAGTGCAAACAAAGATCATTCTTAATTGATGAGTCGTTTTGGAAATTTATACAGTCACATATTTTATGTTCAAAATACTTTACTAGCACGAAATTGAAACAATTGAAATGTAATGTACTTAAATCGTTTTAAACAAAATATATAAAGGATATTTCTTTAATGAGTAACTTATTGAGTAGTGAATAGATACTGGTTCATCTTTTAAAATTGTTTTAAACCATTCTTATTAAATGTTTCATTCACTGAGAGACGTAGAATGCATATATTTTTAACGCATTAGATTAATACGTAAAGGATAGAATTTCTGTCCTTTATTAAAATCTATTTTATTACTTTCCAAAATAATCAAATTTTCTCTCATTTTATTAATTAATTACGTCTACATCTACAGCTAGTTATAATAAAACTTTGGGAATTATTAACCAAGTTATGAAACCATCCCTTGTACAAAAAAACACCAGATTACGTTTATATACCACTTTGGCTAGACCAGTGTTAACCTATGGTAGTGAATAATGGACACTAAAAAGACAACATGAAAGCAGAATAACGGCTTGTGAAATGAGATTCATGCGCAGAACAGCGAGTTACACCAGATGGGATCGGAAAAGGAACACCGATATCTTAAAAGAATTGAAGACTACGCCAATTTTGGAATATATTAAACAGTACCAACTAAATTGGAAACACCATCTTGAAAGAATGAGTTCAAATCGGATCCCGAAAGCTGCTTATAATTATATATCAAGAGGACGAAGATCTCTGGGCCGTCCTATGAAACGCTGGAGGGAAAATGTTCTATACGATCGTAACAAGGCCTCGGCCTAATACTTGGAAGGAATAATAAGAAGACACCTACAATGGCGTAACAGCCCAATGTTTGAGCCTTAGCATCTCCTTTGTTAGGTGTTACTAGAGAATTCAATTTAGTTACGCTTATTTGCCTACAGAGGGCACGCCGTAGCGTAGTGGTAAAGGCAGTGCGCTACACACCGGCATGTCGAGGGTTCGAGTCCCGGTAGGTCAAGATCTTTAAACTGACCCAAAACTTCTGGTGGCATCACGCGACTCAGCCTATAACGGAAATGAGTACAAGACGCTTGTTATGCGGGTAAAAGCGGTCATCCCGCAGGTTTGACAACTCGGCTGACATCGAGAACCGATTGTCAAGGAAAAAGTCGGAGTCTTAACCTTCTAATACTCTAAGGGTCTGCTGAGGGCTGTAGTGGGATCACTTTACCTTTATTTTCCTACAGATGTATGGTATGCGGTCAACATACCAATCCAATGAGACATCTAGCGGGCAGCTAAGATATTACTAGGATGATAAGGTGGGTAAATTTTGTTTAGAGGCCTCTTTCAGGATTAAGGATCTTTTACGAGCCTGAAAATCTTAAACCTCGGGACCCACGGCTTACAGTTTCTCCCGGAGGACTTATTTCTTGGACTTTTCCATACTAAACCAAATCCATCAAACCAGGCCGGGTTTGAGCGCGCGAATAATTATCTTAACATATTAATAACCAACAATTCTCTGCATTTTAAATAATCTGATGTCATATACCATTGATTAATTAAATTATTAAAGTATTATGTAGCAATACAATTTTGAGTATCTCAAATGATGGAAGATCGTTAACACTCAGGTCAATACATTAAGGGTGTGAGAGGGTTTAATTAAGGGCAATTCTATTTTTAGGTTTACATAGGTTAATCAGGGGGTGTTTGGGTGCCAGGAGTATTAAAAGGAATTCTCCATGTATGAGAACTTAGGTTGCTCAGATTGGAAATTGGTAGAGTTGAGGTTATTTATCTTCAGGGATAGCAAGGAGCTGGCCGGCGCAAGACTACGCTAGATGAATTTTAACAAATAGGCTTTATTAATCGAAGTGGACACAGGATACACGTATAATTCTAGATGCACTTAATGTCGGACAAGGTATTGACCGCAGGAACGCATTTAGAATCCATGATGGAATCTCTGAGGGTCTATCACGGCCGAATAATTTCTAAGTGTGAAATTCCTGAAGTTACGTTTTTGCTAATTGATGGCCATTGTGCCGATTAACAACTATGTCGATGAGTCTGTTCCGACTCCCGCCTCGGTGAGTTCCGCAGGACTCAGAACGCAGGACTAACTTAACATAATTTAGTTGGATATAAGGAAAACTTCGTTTACTCTCTCCCTGTAAGCGTGTCGTCATGAGGTCATTACCTTGTGATATAACCCTTTACTATATTGGCTGACAACGATTCCTTAGGTCTCAGGAAGGTATCGCCGTCTTTTGATTGGACAAGGTTCCACCACGTTTCCTGGCCGAATACTGCCATTCTAAAATACAGTTCTATCATAAGTTCCTACACTGGGGAATTCCGGTCTAAGTTTATTATATAACTTTGTTTAGGTCAGTGGCCTTTTTCCCGCTTGTTTGCTCAGTTGGCGTGCTAGCGTTTTGTCTGGTTCCTTATTAGGAGTTGTTTACTCCACGTTGTAGTTTCCAAGCCCTACATCAATTCTTTGTTCTCAACCTGTCAGCGAAGCTCGGTTTAAGATCTTAGATTGCTGGTCTACCAAGAAACACCTGGTAATCCGCTAGAACAATAGATGTCTTCAAATTTTAACTATTTTGTCGCCGCTTCAAGTACCTATCGCTTGACAATAGTGGTACCATGTACTTGTTAAATGGTTTCCGTAATAAACTGGTCGTTTATTCGGGATCCTATAACTTCTTTAATTCAATTTATTTTTATTTAATTATATAAAAATCAAATCCCTCGTGTTCTCACGATTTGATTCAATATACATTTCGTATATCTCCGACGATTATTTCGTCCTATGGAGATTTAACAGGTGTATGATAATAATACTCGTCCTAATTAATTAATTATTTTGAATTCTTAATCTAGGAGTCTGAGTGAAAGATTATGCTTCAAGGGATGGCCGTAACGTCTATTGACATTTGAAAATGATTAGAATTGAATTAAAAATGTGTCGCTCATAAAAATAAAATGTAGGCCTATATTATGCGTTTTATATTATAGTCTACATGAAATTGCAAAACGAGAGTGGAAATGACAGGAACAGGTATTGAAAGCTATTACCGAAATGTTAACTTTATTATGAGAAGTTGGCTAATGTTCGCTTGTAACATTCAGCACTGCGGGCAGTCCAGCGTAAAGCGGCCCTTACACGATCAATATTTACGTCAATAAATCACACAATAATTGACATTGTACAATAATATTGATCGCCTATAGACCACACTAAAAAATTGCGCAATATATTGAGTCAATAAAAAAAACAGTTTGATTTTTATTCTGCAATCTAGTAAATATTGCGTAGTATATTGGCAATATTGCGCAATACTATAGCCACACAACATGGTGTCTTCTTATTATTCCAGATTTTGACTGCACAAGTATCACCCGCGAACTAATTTATTGAGCAATAATATTGCACCATGTGGGTTGGCCACGTAATACTACTGTACAAAATATTGACGTAAATATTGATAGGGTAGGGGCCGCTTTACGTCAATATAGGCCTATTGCACAATATTTTGTACAATAGTATTACTTGGCCAACTCACATGGTGCAATATTATTGCTCAATAAATTAGTTCGTGGGTGATACTTGTGCAGTCAAAATGTGGAATAATAAAAGAAGACAGAACACATAACTGAACTATTATTGCACAATATTGCCAACAGACGACGTAATATTTACTAGATTGCACAATAAAAATCAAACTGCTTCTAATTGACTCAATATATTGCGCAATCTTACAATGTGACCTACAGACACTCAATATTATTGCACAATGTCGATTATTGTACAATATATTGACGTAAGTACATATCTCGTAGGGGCCGCTTGATAGATTGCACAATATATTGAGTCAATAAAAAGTGTGAATTTTATTGTGCAATCTAGTAAATATTGCGCCGTCTGCTGGCAATATTGCGCAATACTATTTCAGTTCAGTATTCTGTCTTATTATACCACATGCTGACCGCACAAGTATCACCCGCGAACTAATTTATTGAGCAATAATATTGCACTGTGTAGGTTGGCCAAGCAATACTATTATACAAAATAGTGTGCAATATATTGACGTAAATATTGATCGTGTAGGGGCCGCTTAACAATAGTTTTCTGCAGTAAGTGTGCACTATAGTGGAGGAAATTGGTATAAAGGCACTAACTTTTAGTAGTAAAACAACCTGAAATATTTATGCAAATACCGTATGTGTGTCACAGATTACATATAATTATCTTAGACATAATTTCATACAGGTCTCCACATTTTGTATTTATTATATACGTAAATATTACGTAAAAACTAAGAAAACGCTGTCCTAGGTGTGGAAATCGGTATAAAGGCAGGTCAACTTCTGGCTCTTACACAGACATAAATGTAAACAAAACAGTGCAGTTACACGCAGAAGACGTGTCTGTGAGCATCGTTCATCAGCTACAAGTCAGTAGCGTGTACAATTCCGCGTGGAAAGCCTCTATCAAATGAAGAGAAAGCAAGAGTTAGTGCCTTCAAGTAGATGGGCCTTTCCAATAGACAAATACTTACGAAATTGGGGCTTCAAGATGTGTCATTGATAATTTTGTCAAACCGGGCTCACAATATAGAAAAAACGGGAAGAATGGACGGACAAGAAAATTGTCTGAGCGCACTAAACGTCTCATTTTACGTAAAGCAAAAGGTAAGAGTATGTTTTCTTCTCAAATCCAGGCTGATTTGAAGTTGCCAGTAACAGCCAGACGAGTAAGACAAATTCTGTCAGAAGACAAGAACCTACAATTCAAAAATCGTCTTAGTAAACTACCTCAGAATAATGCACATAAGACAGCTAGAATGACTTTTGCTGAATAACACATGTCCTGGACCTCAGAATGGAATAACGTAATATTCAGTGACGAGAAGAAGTTTAATCTGGACAGTCCTGATGGCTTGTATTACTGGCACGACCTCCGTACTGAAGAGCAAGTTAGAATGAGTATAAACTTCGGTGGTGCAGGCGTTATGATTTGGGCAGCATTCTGCTTTAAAGGAAGATGAAAACTGGCATGGATGCGCATCATGATGAATTCTGAGTCTACACTGAGGAGCTTCTGGAATCCGAATTGATACGAATGTATGAGGAATTTGGCGAAGATCTAATTTTTCAGCTAGATAATGCTTCCATTCACGTGTCTGCCAAATCAAAGGAGTGGTTCAGGAAGAAAGAAATACCTCTTTTGATGTGGCCAGCCAGAAGTCCTGATTTAAACCCGATTGAGAACTTATGGGGGATCCTGGCAAGGCATGTGTATCGCAATGGACGGCAGGTTGGGACAATGACAGATGAAAAATGCTATTCGGGAAAAAATAAACACCCTCATGAAGTCAATGCCAAAGAGAATCTTCCAAATAATTAAGAACAATGGAGGTTCAACTAAATTTTAGATCCTCGTTGTAAAACTATGTACTGTCTTTTTTGGTTTAATCTGTGAAATAAACAAAGTGCCTTTATACTAATTTACACCCATATGTGAGAGTGGTTTCAGTTTTCGTGTACTTTTTTGGACGGAAATCCATAATTAATTTTGACATTATTTGTGTGTGTTTTATACTCAATCACCTCCTACGTTATGATAGAAAAATGCCAAAGAAGGAGTAAATAAACTTGCGTTCACACTTCTAACAAATGCCTTTATACCAATTTCCTCCACTGTAGAAGATTAGAGAATCTCTCCCCATAGCAAGAATATGTTATATAATAGTAGGTAGGTATAATTTGATGATAATATACCATAGACCTATTTATTTATAAACAGGTTTACAACGTAATAAAATATCTTCCTGTGCCCAAAGCGTTTTAAACATATCTCTTCGTCCTCTGTTCTTCTCTATCTTCTCATTTCAATTCTTTAAGACCTATCCCCCTCATACCTGTTCTTATATCATCCATCCATTTAAATCTAGGTCGACCTATCTTTCCTTTCCCAGGTCGAATCCATTCCAAAGCTTTTCTTGGTAATCTTGTCTCTGTCATTCTACGTATATGACTATACCATACCATTCTGTCTGTATCTCACAAAATATAATATTGAATTTTGGACTTTCGTTTGTTGTCTGATGATTGTATTTCCGGTTTGTCTTCCAATTAAAATGTCTAGTTGAGCGTCTAAAACAATCCATTTCAATATACATAAGTTTTAAACTCAAATTTTTATTCAACTGCAAAGTTTCTGCACTGTATGTTAGCATGCAAATAATTTTGGATTTATAAATTTGTAATTGGGTACCGGTATCTATTCATATGTTTTTATCCAACAAAACTCCGGTTAACATTGTTTTTTACAGGTCTGTCTTTTTTTTAATTTGGCATAGCCTGTCCAAAACCAGGTTGGGAAAGGGCGAAGGGGAGGAGTTACACCTAATAAAAAAACCCTTGGTTCAGCTTCTCCAGCTGATAGTGCCTTGTGAGGGCCCCTTGCCAGAGTTACAGTGAAAACTTTAACAGCGGAGAAGGGCCCTTCGGTACGGTGTACCTGGCTTAAGAGGAAACTATACATCTATACCCTGTCCGCTCTTAAAGTGATCCTCGTCAAAACCAAAGTATGTGACATGCTCTCTTTTCATTTGTTATGGACACCGACGTACGTTGTAAAAACAATAAGTACGCGAAAAAGTATTTCCCTTCATTAAATTAAAAATATGTCCCCAGAATATATTTGTTATTCTTCGTGAATGAAAATAATAATAACCAAAACATACAAAATATTCTAAAATATACCTAATCAATAATTACAACTTAAAATAGTTTATTACATATTGGTGATGCATTTGAGTCATGCTTCAGTCGATTCTCATGAAGTAAAATGGCTGAAAGTATAAAGTTTTCTGTTGCTGTGTCGTCATCTCCCTGTCAAAAATGACAGTAATTGTGACGCGAATGAGGAAAGCTATGCAATCTCTTCATCGTCTAATTTCAAAATCATCCACTCAGATTCAAATTACAGCTTAATTTAATTTGAGAAAGTTATATATTTTTGTTTTATATTTTGTATGTTCACCGCTGTGGCTCGAGGTAGCGTGCTGCCTTGTCACGCAGCGGGTCCGGGTTCGATCCCCGGTCGGGGCAGTTTTCCTGGGTGAGGTTTTTATCGGGGTTTTCCTCACCTGTAAGACAAATGTCAGGAAAACTTTAAGGCCCGAATGGTCCCCGAAATCATATCGCCATCATCATCATCCTTATCATTATCATCATTATCCTTCACCGGTGTGGAAAGCAACGGGAAGCTACCATACCTACAATTCCCTAGTAAAGCTGCAAGCATAGCATGAAAATGGTATGATTGCAGTGAAGGACCTGCCTTCGGGCAGAATTACTATGGATGGATGGATATTTTGTATAATGTCCTGTGGTTTCTGGTAACGTCGTTACCTCGTACGCAGCGGACAAGTTTCCTTGGCGATGTTTTTTTCGGAGCTTTTACTCACTTGTAAGACAAATGTCAATAAAATTCCCTCATGTTTAGTGTGAATGTGTGTGTGTGTGATTGGTGTTTTCGTCCTAATGTGTTCTGTCGGAGGAGGCCCTCACATTAAGCTGATCTCTCGTGCGGGTAGGCGCTCCATGCCCTCATGTGCTCAAAAAAAGTATATGTATGATTCATAGTTCCCTCTCCTGACAGGTCATACCACTGTAAGGCCCGAGTGGCGTGTGGAACTCAAGTATCTATAAGGCGAGAGGTTAAACTGCGTTAACCCATTCGCCTCAGAAAGACGAGATACACTCGCTTAACTCTGTCTATTATATATTTTGCAATATTTTGTACATCCCTTAACAGAGTAATCTTTTGTTAACATTTATGAATAGTAGAATAATGTGTTTTTGTCTTCACTCTTATTGTGATATCAAGTACCGTTATATTTTGTTTGTTTTGAATGTCTGAAATTAGACAATGTAATTTATGGTGACTTAAATCCGGTTTCTGGGCAAATGCATTGAATATTTAAAGCCGAAGCGAATGGGTTAACTGATTTGAATTTTATATAATATTCTGCATTGTTATTTTCATAGCCTGATCTTGGCAATAAATTATATGTCTTTGTTACAATCAGGTGTATGTGTATTAATATCGTACTGAAAAGCTTTAGAACAAATAATCAACTAGGAGAAAATAGTAAATGATGTTCTACCATGGCTCAGTGACAGGCGTAGTCTACCTAGACACGAGTGTTGGAAGTTACAATCAATACTCCACTCGCAGTTTTTTAATGTACAAGGCATAAGGAAAAACTTGGAAATGCTTCAGGTTCTATATTGATTCTTCACATACGTAGAAAATAATGATTATATCAATGATTTCGATGAATTCCAATAATTGTAGTCAATATTTACTAATTAAAAATAGTATTACAAATGAAATTAAATTGTAATAAAAGTAAATAAAATGGGTGGAAAAAATACTGTTTATTCTTTACATCCATGAAATTCAGATTAACATTAATGTATAGGCTACAGTTTTCCATCATACAATTCGTCATCAATCATTCAGTAGAATAACTTCTCATTGATTAGTCTCTTCCGTTTTGTGCTATATTATCCGGTTTTCATATACGGTAACCCCATAGTCCACGTCTAAGAACATGATAAATTAGTCAATTTTCCGTGTTTTGCTCTGCGATTAATCTGAGCTAATTTCACGGGAACATACCCACAGTGATTTTAAAATGTTGTTGTTGAAACATAAGATCTTCCAAAACTGTACAATATTGTTCACAATACGCAATACCAGGTGATAAATCTAAATTCATGATTTAGAAAGTAAGGGTTATGAAAAAGAAGCCAACTACTCCTGAAAGCATTAGAATTTACCTACGGGGTGAATCATAAATATGGCTATACGTTTGATTGCGTTGTGTGATGAGAATATTATCATTACAGGAAATATGAAATTACCGTTTGAAAGGCAATTATTCAAATTACAACAATGGAATGAAACATAACAGTGTAGAACTTACGTCATTGGTCAAAATGGCGTTGAATATGCAACAGCAAATTACAATTGCAGCATGGGCAATAACGTATGCTAATGACCGTGAGGCCGCAAGACGGGCAAGACGTGAGTATAACGTAACATTACAGCCGTCGACTGTGGGGAAGTGGAGAAAACGACTGCTGGAAACGGGAAACATGCGAAAATCAAACTTCCTGGAAGGCCTCGCATTAGCACGGATGCAGAAAAAACGAAGAGAATTGTGGAGGCGTTCGACACTAGACCACAAAAATCAACCCACCAAGCTGCACGTGAGCAGTGATTTGTTTTGTTTTGTTGTATTGTTGTAATTTGAAGGATTCCCTTTCCAATGATAACATCATATCTTCTTTAATAATAATATTTTCGTCACGAAATGCGATGAAACGTAGAGCCATATTTCTGAATCACTCTGTAGTTATCTGATGCATAGTAAATACGTTACTGCGATATTAAATATAAATGAAAGTTAGTATTGAAAATTTTTGTTATTTTAAAATGGAAAATAAATGATTTAGTTTGGCTTGATAAGTGGGGTAGTAATCTCATCGAGAACTGATACACGTGCACAAAATATAACACATAATGTACAAGTGTGAGGGAACGTTTAAAACTGTTAACAATGCAAATTACTAATTATATCAGAAAAAAGGTCATTGCAAATATATGGGAATTCAAATAGAAGATAATTATTACCTCTACCATTTACTTTTCGCAATTGATCAGGTGTTAGTTGCTCAGGATCTTAGATGATGTTAAAGAAATTAGAGATAGAATTAAAAAATGGGGATTACAGATAAATTATATTAAAACAGAATATATTTCACTGGATACAACAAATGAGTTAAAAATGTAATTGAGGAAGAATACGTAATGTTAGAAATTTTAAATATTTAGGATCTATTTTAGAAAAAAAATGAGAATTCAACTATAGAAATTGAAATAAGAATAACTGATGGAACAAGAATCATTGGTATGTTGAACTCAGTGCTTTGGAATATAAATATAATATACAGAACGAAGAAAACTATATTTCAATTCCTGTTATAAAGCATTTAATTATATGGGTCCGAAACCTGGGCAGTAAGTAGAAAACAAGCCAACAAGCTGTTAGCAGTAGAAATGGATTTTTGGAGGCGAACGACAAGCATTTCAAGAAAGGATGAAGTCAGCAACAGCACAATAAGTGAAATTTTGCAAGTTGAAAGAAACATATTAGAATACATTTATAAGAAAAACGTGAAATGGTATGGATACCTCATCACAATGGAAGAAGATAGAATAACAAAGAAGATCCTTGATTGAAGATAATGTTGTAGACAGGAACCTCTGGCGACAAATCACTTTGTGTTGAAGGAGAAAGACTGTAATGTGGAATATTCCCAATAAAAATATAAAGATAAAATTTACTTAAATATAAAAAAATAATTTTATTTTTATTTTTATGGGAATCCCGAATTCCCTATATCTCTAATGTTAAAATACTACTTACAAAGTACATAATTCTTACGATGTACCGGAACGTATTAAATGGATTTTACTCAACATTTCGGGGAATCAATAAAATTAAAGTGGGTCGTACATAATTTCACCTCATACACTGTGTTCTTCACAGCACAGGCCCGCGGTTTCAGAAACAGTCGTTCATACTTCAGCCATCTTTTGGACTATTGAAATTTTGCCTTCACCATTGCACTTTGTTCATCAAATCAACACTTGATGGCAGTTTAGTACATAATAGAGAAGATAAAAATTCAACAATCGAAAAGATTGCTGAAGATAGGAACGACTGTTCTCTGACACCGCGGTCCTGTAATGTGAAGAACACGGATTATATATGAGGTGAGATGATGTATGACTCATTAAGTTTTATTAATTTGAAATCCTCATAGTTCATAATGATAATTCCCATCGTACGTTTTATCAAATTTCAGGGAACATCAATCAATTCTTGTGTACAATTGATTGTACATTTATCTTAAAAATAATTTTTATTAGATAATCAATTGAGTTGGTGTTTACTTGATGAAAATCCATATTTATTACTTAAATAAAAATAAACATAGTTTTATTTGATTTTCATATTTATTATATAATTCAGTGACAACTGTTTCGGTACACTGTACCTTCTTCAGACATGTTAACAAATTATGAATTGTGCTCCAACTGATCTAAGCAACAATACAACAATATTTATTAAACATTTTTTCACAGTAATATAATGTACGGTTAAAAACTATAATATAGTTACCTTGTAGGTCCGTCTCCTCAACTTAAGTTCTTTTAAAATTCTGTAGGCCTTTCGGGACTAGTCCCATCATCAGCAGAATGCATTAGGTCCGTTCTTGTTGGCCCTTGTTGAAGGACTGACTTGGTTGTGAGAATTTTGTACAGAGGATTGTGTGGATTAGGTGTGTATTCATTGAGAATCAGGTTCCTGTTGATTTCTCTTAGGATTGCGATTTCCTCCAGTATATTTATTCTCGTTGGAATGTTTTCTCTATGTACTATTGTGAGGGTGTTGTCGATGTTATGCATATGGTGTCCAGCTTGGATTACATGTTTTGCATAACTTGATTTTCCTCCATTGTAAACGAAATCTCTGAAATGTTCCTTGAATCTAATGTTGAAGCTTCTGTTAGTTTTCCCAATGTAGAATTTATTGCAGTCTGTACAAGGAACATTTCAGAGATTTCGTTTACAATGGAGGAAAATCAAGTTATGCAAAACATGTAATCCAAGCTGGACACCATATGCATAACATCGACAACACCCTCACAATAGTACATAGAGAAAACATTCCAACGAGAATAAATATACTGGAGGAAATCGCAATCCTAAGAGAAATCAACAGCAACCTGATTCTCAATGAATACACACCTAATCCACACAATCCTCTGTACAAAATTCTCACAACCAAGTCAGTCCTTCAACAAGGGCCAACAAGAACGGACCTAATGCATTCTGCTGATGATGGGACTAGTCCCGAAAGGCCTACAGAATTTTAAAAGAACTTAAGTTGAGGAGACGGACCTACAAGGTAACTATATTATAGTTTTTAACCGTACATTATATTACTGTGAACTAATACCTCAACGGAAAATCACCATGAATTTTACTAGTATCGAAACATTTTTTAATTTAACAAAGGGGATTCATTTAAAAAAATGTTGAGAATTTAACAGTTTGTTACTACTTTTCAATTTATTTATTTCTACAGCCTCCAAAAGATCTAATTACTTACCCTTATCACAAACATGTAAAATTTCAAAATTTGGATCGAAACAATGATTAAATTGGAATAGGTGGTTAGCATATTTTGAATATTCTAAATTTCTGTTATATGCTCTCATGTGATCAGTTGGAACACAATTCTTAATTTAACATGTATGTGTACCGAAACAGCTGCCACTGAATTATATAATAAATATGAAAATTATATAATAAATATGAAAATAAAACTACGTTTTATTTTTATTTAATTATTCTACAAACCGTTGCTAAATTTATGCTGCTAGAAAAGACTCAAAAGCGCTTAATAAAATCGACACTTAAATTATAGTTAAAAATGGCCGATACAGTTATAATTGATCTTGCTAGAAACAGATTCTGATAAAATATGCAGTAGGCCTATGTATTTTAATAAGAAAATTAACGATATACACACGACAAACTAAATTAGCATGTTCAAATATTAAGACTTACCAAGAGCAGCTACAGCAGCAGCACCAACAGAAGCAGCAGGGCCTATTCGGCCTTTGTATTTGTTGTTGTTGTGCAGGTTGTTGCTGCTGTTGGGTTTGTGCTTGTTGCGCTTGTTGTCCCGCTGGGGGCGCCTGTTGCTGTTGCTGCTGTTGTCGGTTGTTTTGGGTGGGGCGGCGTGGCGGAGTTGTTCCCGGACGAGGTGCTGCCCCCTCGCAGGCGGCACCCCGACCCGGAGTTGGGCTTTTCTCCGCCCGCTGACTCACTCGCGTTGGACATCTGAAAAACATAAATTTTTAATGCTTACTGCACTTATTATACCCTAATGTGTGACAGTTTAAGCTATATGAGAAGGGAATAGTTATTCTAATATAAACAAATAAAATAGATATAAAATTAAATGACATAGAAAATATATTCATTGACAATAATTGAAGAGGGAATGAAAGGAACAAAATACAGTAGTATTGGTAACATAAAAATATTTAAAATATATGTAATAAGAATATGATAATATTTAAATCATATATATTCTATAGTGTTCAGCCCTAGAGCAGGTTCCTCAATGCAATTATAACATTTTCATGCTATGCTTGCAGTTTACCTAGGAAATTATAGGTCTGGAGGCTTCTCGTTGCTTTCCACACCGAGGATGAAAATGATGATAAGGATGATTATGATTCTCAGATGATGTTCGAGGACCTATTGGGCATTAAAGCTACCTGTAATTTGTCTTGCAGGAGAGGAAAACCCCAAGAAAAAATCTCACCCAGGAAACTTTGTCCCCGACCAGAAATTGAACCCGGGCCCGCTGCGTGATAAGGCAGCGGTGGAAATATATATATATATATATATATATATATATATATATATATATATATATATATATATATATATATTGAATTGTGATATTAATAAACGTTAAGCTAATAAGTATAATAAGGCAACTACCCTATTATACATATGAATGATATGGAACCAGTAACATTAATACAGGAAAAAGGCTGTATAAAGCCAGTTGTAATTTGTTTTACAAACACAATAAACTGGCCATGTACTTTATAAGAAGATAATTAATTCAATTTACTATATCCCTACAAATAATTAGTAAATATTGCATTAACAAAGAAATAGAAAGTCCCAATTACCCAATAAGTAAACCATCCACTAAATTCTGAGAACTATTAACCTTCGCATGAATGGGAATGAATATTCAATGGATTTAAGCATTAAAACCCTTCTTCTTCTTGGTCACGGTTTAGGATTTTTGCTAGCCTGTTCCGGCTCCAAATTGCTGCACTTTCCACATTTTCTTTGGTCTTTCTCAAACTTCTTCTTCCTCTTGGTGAATAGTTGTTTGTTGCTTTTGGTATTCTGTTCTCAGCCATCCTTGCTAATTTGTCTTTCCAGTTTGTTCTGTATTTCACTATTGTTGTGATTAATTCCTCTACTTTTAGTTGCTGTCTTATTTCTGTTTTGTGTTTTTTGTCTGTTTTTTTATATCCTGCTATTGGTCTGAGGAATTTCATTTCAGCAACTTGGAATCTGGTAGATTGTTGTGTTGTCACTGTCCACGTTTCGGATCCGTAAGTAATAATAGGAACTGCCATTGTCTTGTATAATTTCAATAAATAATGTTTTCTGACTTTATTTTTCAAAGTTCTTTTTAGTGTCCCTGTTATATAATTAAACTTATTTAGTTTGTTACTTATATCTGTTTCCCTTGTGTGTATTTCGCATCCTAGGACGTTATAATTTTGAGTGATTCCATGCTTTGTGGCCGTGGTCCATTACTGGTGTTCCTACCAGAAGTTTCTCCCTCAACAGCAGAGAGCATCTTCAGTGGCGAGTACTTCTAGGTGTGTTCCTGGTCGGAGGCTCGACTGTGAATTCACAGGAAACACCTCCGATCAGGAAACAACACCTAGAAGTACTCGGCACTGAAGATGCCCTCTGTAGTTGAGGGAGAAACGTCTGGTAGGAACACCAGTAATGGACCACTGCCACATAACCCGGAATTACTCCACATTATGATTACTGGCCGTGAAAGCCTGCACTCAACTTGGAAGTTACATTTTGTCACTTGTTCTATTGGTTTATTTTCTAACATTATCTTTGTCCGAACTGGTTGAGCGCCCTTAAAAACCAAATTACAATAATTGTTGATGATTGGATGCTATCAAAAGTGCAGAGACACACAAGAATGAAAATCTATAAAATTCTCGCTAGACCCATAATCTGTTATGGCAGTGAAGCTTGGACCATCAGAACTCAGGATGATCGTCATATTACAGCCATGGAGATGAAATTTCTGCGACGAACTGCAGGTTATAGCCTTCTAGACGACCAAAGAAATTCAACAATAGCCAGAGAGTTAAACATCGTACCTATATCTGAATACCTCCAAGAATATAGAAACAATTGGCTAGCCCATATTCAGCGCATGGATCGTCACAGAATACCAAAACAAATTCTTCACTACATTCCTCGAGGCAGAAGATCTGTGGGTCGACCTTTTCGGAGATAGCGGGAGACCGTAACGGGCCACTGGGCCTAATACTTGAAAGGACGATGATAATGATAATGATGATGGATGCTAACTACTGGAGTACGTCACACGCGAGTCCAATATTGAATTAGGAAGGAGGAACAGAGATTTAGTGTGAATTGAGCATAAGGAATGCGCTCTCAGATACTCATAAGCTGAAGAATCGTTAGGGCGATAATAAAACTCTCTTTACTAGAGTCCGGAAATCGACCAAGGCCGAAACCCTGAGCAGAATCGTGCAGAATAAGTAGGTGTTAAGAAAAGTTATTAAGTCAACTAAAGATTTTAAAATGGCTACTACAAACGCCTAAGTCAGAATAAGTGCAGAATAAGTAGGTGTTAAGAAAAGTTATTAAGTCAACTAAAGATTTTAAAATGGCTACTACAAACGCCTAAGTCAGAATAAGTGAAGTATTATGAATTTACCACTAAGGAAAATCTATTAGCTACGATTTTAAAGAAGCTATTAAATTAAACGCAAATCTGAATATTGTTGCGATTATATAGAACCGGCAAATCATAATTTCATAAATTTGGGCACCCGTTGTATCACCAAGCATTTTAATTGACTGTATTAAGTTATTCACTTATAAATTCTAACTTAAATTTGAAGAACCACGAATAACACTGGTCAACATGATTTTTCTCTCATGGGTACCAATAGTTTTACTTAATGCAGTTTTTTGTCGTGTTTTTAAATATGTATTCGGAATTTCTCATCACCCACAGTTCTTTTTGTTTTCAATTTCAATTAATGTATTTAAATAATTATTTTTATATTTGAAGAGAAAAATTATACGCTCAGACCGGGACTTGAACCCGGGACCCTTGGTTCTCTAGACCAAGTGCTCTACCAACTGAGCTACCTGAGCAAGTACCGATCTAAACGCAAATCTTTCTCTATATACATTGTAATTCCCGTCCAACAAATGCTATGAAGCCATGCTTCTATCTTGCAAAGGTAGCTCAGTTGGTAGAGCACTTGGTCTAGAGAACCAAGGGTCCCGGGTTCAAGTCCCGGTCTGAGCGTATAATTTTTCTCTTCAAATATGATTTATCCATCATTGAGATGTACGAAATCAATAATAATTATTTTTAATAGACTTTTTCCGTCCATTTGTCCATTGTAAAATAAAACCAAATGAGCTAACTCAAATTATTTCAGATATGGAAAAGAGATATCAAGGCAAATAAAATCCTAATATTCTAGCCGATTATTGTAGGACCATCAAGAGGGATGCTCTACAGGCGAAGTATAGCAGAAAATCGTCATTTCTTACTGTCTAGGTCAGTCCGAATGTTCGAATATTGTGTAATTACGAATGTAGAAAATATTAAAGTGTTTGAAATTATAAATTCCTGTCCCTAGGAAACCTTGCGTGATGGAGAAAACCCGATATCATATTTGAATTCAGGAGAAAGAATACTATCAGAATCACATATATTTCTTTCTGAGACAAAAAAAAAAGTTTATTTTTTGTTGCTCGGTGTAATTAAGTAAATTATTTGCGAACCCCTGAAGATCCTAAGCTCTCGACCAACACTAAAAATAAAATAAAAAATAAAAAAGCTCCAGATACTACTCTCCCAAATGTGACTCCAAAACATTTAAAAACGTTCTATATTATTTGTGTATATAGAGAACAACCACTTTAAATATTATAAGATCATAGTTTAAGGAGTTTTGTGATGTATCATCAAGATGTAAAATTGAAAATGAATAAAAAAAGAACCATTAAAACAACTGCTTCACTCTGGATATTAGGGAAGCCAAAGTTAAGGAAGGTTTCTGGTTGCATTTGAAACTGATTCTGGCACAAAATATTCATACACGTATATATATGCTATTGTCGTATAGAGCGTGTGCAGAAGGAAATTAAATACATACAGTAATTTTTGGCTTGTTTAATGGATGAGTTTGCCCGCATTCCATAATGTCACGTTGATCTTCGAGAAGAAGAGTTGATATATGTAATGAGATGGACGTGGAATTCTTGGAAATGTAATAATTATTGATGCGTATTAATTATCCAGCATCGACCACACGTTCATATATGAACTTTCGTGTTCGCCATTACTGTATTATGATTTCCCAGAATATTGACCGATCATCACGGAGCATTCTGTATAACATACTATATTCATTCTAATACAGAACTCGCGAATTACGACCGTCTGAGTTGATTACACAATGTGAAGTCAATCGTTGGAGTCATATATGAAAATCAAGCCTCTCTCACCTAGCGATATTAAGCGCAATTTATCATTTTCTCCTGGTTATGATGTTATATAGCTTGAAAAATATATATTCAATTAAAATCTAAGGCCATTATGTATAAAATATATACATAATACATTCCTTTGCCAAGTAAGTTAAGCAAAGATTTTATCCTCAGCTATTTAATAATAATTATAATAATACTAATATTACGTAAAATAAATAAAAAAACTGCGAACACTTTGCATTAAGTATTTAACCTTTTCAAGCTCAGTATGTAATGGAGTGAACTCACTCACTGGCACTATCGAACCCGTAGGTTCATGGCCGCACGGACATAAGCTCTCCATACATCCCTATCCTGAGCTAATGCTTTCCAATCATTCCCTGTATAATCTACTTCCCTCAAATCATAGTTAATGTTATTCTCCCACCTCATTCTTGGTCTACCAACTGGGCGTTTTCCCTCTGGCTTTCCTACAAGAAGCTTCCATGCAAGTCTTTCATTTCCCATACGTGCAACATGTCCTGGCCAACGCAGTCTACGAGACTTAACTGTTCTTGTAATGGAGTGAACATAATTAAAAAATTTAGTTTTTTTTCCTTTAAATTTATTATTATATATAGAGGGTGTGTCAAAAGTATATTGAGATATGTTGATCATTTTTAATAAGGTACCAATGTCCGGAAATGATGCTTATTCACACTATGAGTAGCTAACTTCTCAAGAGTTTTGTTAGTTCGATTTCAAGCTCAATAGTTGACAATACTGTCACAGTCACATCGAGTTTTCAAAAATATCCACCTCCCATCTCATTGCAGAACGTACATCAGCGGTGAAGTGAATGGCGCACACGTTCAAACACGCAAGGCCTCATTTGAATTATTTGTGTAGCAGCGTGGATTCGGGCTATAAGATCCATACTTGACTCTATTGGAGTCTAATAAACAGACTGTTTCATGTCGCCTCACAAAAAGTGGTCGAGAGGGTTAACATCAGGTGATCTCGGAGGCTCACGGGACTGGCCCCCCTCTGCTAATCATTCGAACTGAATACGTGGTATTCAAATGTCTCCTCACATTGGCATCGAAGTGAGCTGCAGCTCCGTCATGTTGCAGCCACATTCCGTTGCGAAGCCATGTGTCACAGGTTCCGTACCTGTGAGGTGTTGTCAAGTAATGAGTATTCAAATCCTTCGAACCTAACACTGATCTTGAGACATAATTCATTAGTCATAGTGTGAAAACGCATCATTTCAGGATATTGCTAACTTATTAAAAATTATCAACATATCTCAATATACTACCTCACCTCCGTTGTCGGAATTTTTTTTTTGCAAGATCCTGTATATATCTAATTTTAAAAATACATTTAGTACTTGCAATTATTACTGTTAAATATTTCAATTCTATTCAAGGTCAGATAACACTACGGAGCCCAAAAAGTTAAAACATTAAACATTTATTTAAATATCAAGAATGTGTCTGAGAATCCAATTTCGTATGTAAAGTGAATATTTTTATAACAGTAGACTGAATGGTTTTATTACTGCATAATTAAAATTTTCCGTCATTTGGCTTTCAAGAATCCCCCAAAAATCGATAAAAGTATTTAAAAAAAATAAAAGTCTACTTTATTAAATCCTTACATATATAAAAGTCAAATTTTATAGTTAAATGTTTCGATTGTGAATATTAGTGTTCTCTAAAAAATAAACTCGAGGTTTTTTCTATCTTAGAGCAGTTTTAAGAGTAATTGTGGAATGCAGATTTCACGGCCGTTAGTCATAATGTTAAAAGATTCCGGGTTACGTGGCCGTTTCTTCCAGACGTTTCTCCCTCAACTACGGATGGCATCTTCAAGAAACCTCTAGAAGAAATACCAGTTATAGACCACGACCACATAACCCGGAATCTTTTAACACTAAGTTTTAAGGGTAGTTTTACTCTATTCATGAGTAGTTTTACTCTACGTAAGAGTACTTCTATGTTATATTTTGTGTAGAAGTTTGTCTAATAATGGTAACCACATATTTTAAAAATATTTCCTTTCGACAATCATATTTTAAATGCAAAGTGAACGCTAATAAATGTCCCTTAATTCTCAGCTTTCAAATTTGGTTTAATTTTTATGGGCATAAAGAAAAGTTTATCTTTAATTTACAACAGTCTATCGCTTGGTTTTATCGTTTTCTAAAATCGCTTTTCTATTATTCTGACCATACGTGTATTGTTTTTGCAGATAATCGATCACAGCATAGCTGTGAAGGATATTTATTTATAACTTAAGAGTTATTTCATGTAATTATCGGTGACCATGTCTTTAATTTGTCATAAAATATTAATTGAGAAATATAAGTTTATTTCATCCTGGACAAAAAAAAATATTACTTTAATTCCAATCTTCATCTGTTCGTTTGTTAGCCAAACATTCAGGATCTTAAGTGTTATATGAAAACTCTTCTACTTCTTCTTCTTCCTTCCAACTATTAGGTCAAGGCCTGTTACGATCCTATAGAAAATGTTCCCTCCAGCGTTTCATAGGACGGCCCATTTCTTCCACTTAATTGTGTTTTGCACTCTTAACTCTACTATCTAACCTCTCTTGGTTACCTCTTGTCTTTCGACCCCGAAACTTTTAGGGCATCCGAGGGCTAGGGAGTCTTTCCTTTCTTCCATTTCTTCTTTCCTTTATTTTCTTTTCTTCTCCACAAAAGCATGACCAGAGGCTATAAGATGGCAGCCCCATCACTGTCGTGCCTTCCTTTGGCCAGCAACCAATCGAAGGGACTATTATTATGTTTTCAAGTCTTATGAAAATTCTCTTTTAATAATTTATTAAAAATAATACTGAGCAACAAAAAATAAACTTTTTTTGTTTCTGAAAAGAAAAATATATTATTCGGATAGTATTTTTTTCTCCTGAATTCAAATATGATATCGGTTTTTCCCCATCATGCAAGGTTTCCGAGAGACTGGACTTTATAATTTCAAACACTTTAATATTTTCTACATTCGTAACTACACGAACATTCGGACTCACCTAGAAAGTACAAAATGACGATTTTCTTCTATATTTCCCCTGTGGAGCATCCCTCTTGATGGTCCAACAATAATCGGCCAGCATATTAGGATTCCATTTGCCTTGATATCTCTTTTCCGTAGGCCCCTAACTGAAATCTCCTGATTAAAGTGTTCCCCGTTTTAATTTACAATGGACAAGTGGACGAAAAAATGTTTATTAAAAATAATTATTTAAATCCATTAATTGAAATTGAAATAAAATAAATAATAGTTTTAAAAACTAAAAGAACACGCTTTATTAGAAAACTAAAAAATGAAAAATAATTTTAATTTCCATTACGCTTGGGATAAAATAAAGTGGTCAACAAAAAAATCATCTCCAATACATATAGAATAAAATTAGAGTTATCAACAAAAAGTAAATAATTTTACCATAAAAAGCGTGGGGTGATTTTTATGATTTTTACATTTTCTTCTTAGAGAGCTTACTTTTACCAATATCTGTTTATTATCAAATATATTAATTTATATAGAGCACCCCACGCTTTTGATGGTAAAATTATTTTCTTTTTGTTGATAACTCTAATTTTATTCTATATGTATTGGAGATGATTTTTCTGTTGACCACTTTATTTTATCCCAAGCGTAATGGAAATTAAAATTATTTTTCAATTTTTAGTTTTCTAATAAAGCGTGTTCTTTTAGTTTTTTAAAACTATTTATTTTTTTTATTTTTTAGTTTTAATATTTTACAGAATAAGATAAAAATGTAAATATCTTTAAATTCGATACTATTGTAGTATGAGCTAAAAGTAATACTCTTCTATAAAGAAAAACCTCCCAGCCGGATTTGAACCAGCGACGTATGGATTACTCAAATTATATACCACTAAGAGTTCACTGCTCTACCAACTGAGCTCTTACAACGATTGACTAAAAATTCGACAAGTCCGCAACCTATTATACCAGTTTTCATTTTTTTGATTTTCGTATGATTCTGGCCAGGGTTTTTTTAAACAAAATAAGAAATTATTGTATTGCCACAGGTCCTCTACTCGTATACAAAGTTTCAAGTCAATACAATGTTTCTAAGTGGGTGAAAATCGCGTTGAAAGATTCTGTTACATTGATACAAAACAGGTTTTTTGATTTTCTGATGATTATGGCCAGGATTTTAGAAAATAAATATGAAATTATTGTATTGTCACGGGTCCTCTGCAAGTATACAAAGTTTCAAGTCGAACCAATGTTTCTAAGTGGATGAAAATCGCGTTGAAAGATTCCGTTACATTTATACAAAAACACTTATTTTTTATTTTTTGATGATTATGGCCAGGATTTTAGAAAATAAATATGAAATTATTGTATTGTCACGGGTCCTCTGCAAGTATACAAAGTTTCAAGTCGATCCGATGATTTTAAGTGGGTGAAAATCGCGTTGAAAAATTCCGTTACATAGATAGATAGATACAGGTCAAGCTAATATAAAGCGTGTAAAAAGCTATGGGCGATGGAGAAATTCCGAATACATATTTGAAAACACGATACAAAACTGCATTAAGTACAACTATTGGTACTCATGAGATAAAAATCATGTTGACCAGTGTAATTGGTTAATCACTCTGTATATATTTTGAAAACATTTCAGAATTAATAAATTATCGGGATACTCGTAAGTGCAGTAAAAAAAAATTGTTTCACACTTTACAAATAATTATTTGATTGCCCATTTAATTTAACCACCCCGCGGTAGTTTATGTTTCAACAATGTAAAGAGAGAGAAAGTTCATATCACAGAATCATAATGTGTTTTAGTGGCTATCAGCTGAACATTATCCGAAGAGTTATCGAGGACCACAGTAAGTTATTATACGTAGTTTCTGAGTTGTAAAACTCCGAGGATGGTAATAGTCTATTAGAACGCTATCCTAAATCTGCAGATTGCTGATGAACTGTGCTTCTGTACATACATTGGTAGTCTCACATACATAAACCGGTGTCGTAAAGTTTAATCCTCCTACTAGATGTAGCAATGTCGTCACTGTTACTACTAATAGAACCCTCACGGGTCAACAAATTGGCTGCTTCTGCTACACAATCGGTTGAAAATTTGTTTCATGTGGCGAAAGTTATGGCTCTATTCAGAGGAATGTTCTCGTAACTATTGTAAAATACTTGTACAATCTGTTCACATACACACAAAAATACTCCATTTCATTCAATGGTTTTGTAAAATCGAAGTTTAGTATAATATCGCCTTTATCAGTTTAAAATAAAACAATTGTTACAATTGGCTGCTTACAAACTAAATGCAATATATGCGATTATAATTTTAAAATTTCAATAAGTAAAACAAAAGTAATGGCATTTTGTGGAAGAAATACTCTGCGTGCAAAAATAGTAATTAGAGACGAAATTATTGAACAAGTATCCCACTTTAAATATTTAGGATGTGACATCAGTTATGGGTATGATAAAGATATTGAACACAAAACACATCAGTTTCAAGTTATTTGTGGTACAATAAATAGAACATTGAATAATAAAGCCCATAAACAAACAAAATTAAAATTTTATAAAACGATGGCTGTCCCTGTCCTTTTGTATGGGAGTGAATCTTGGATTACCACTAACAAACAAGAAAGTAAAATCCAAGCAGCCGAGATGAAATTTTTAAGAAGAGTAAAAGGCTGCACTAGAATGGACCAGATAAGAAACGAGGATATCCGTGAAGAACTGCAGATCTACTCCATAAAAGAAAAGATATATAACAACAAGATACAGTGGAAAGAACATGTAGGAAGAATGGAAGAAAGTAGATTACCAAATAAAATCTTCCATTATTTTCCAAGAGGAAGAAGAGATGTCGGACGTTCTCGGAAGAGATGGTCTTAGATCTATTAGTGAAGACGGAACAGGCAACTTTTGCCTAAACCAGGAAGTGAAGAAGAAGAAGAAATAAAACTTAGTGTATATATATAGAATGATATAAATGGTTGGTGGCTTCTGAGAAAAAATATCCATTATTATACTCTGTAAAATTAGTCATAAGTAATGCCACGAGCGATTTCCAAATTATCGATAAATTCACGACTCACGAAGTGAGGAGTGAATTTATCTAGAGAATTTGGAAATCAAGAGCGGCGTTTGTGAGGACTATTTAACGAATAAAATTAAGCTGCTTACTCACAAATCATTGTTTAACTAGAATTATTTTAAAATATTTATATATTTAATGTAAACGGCGAAGTTTGAAAACAAATCAGAAATGTGAGGTTATGTTCATTCACTGCTGCTTGATCATATTATTTATTGCCATATAAGATCGCAATATTGTAAGAGTGCACCCAAGTGGAGAAATAACGAAACGCATCAAACTATATATCATAATCAACATTACGAACTACATAATATATGTGAACAATATAATCTCAAAATATCCATAGAAAAAACTAAGGTAGTGGCATTCCAAGGGAAAATTCAAATCAGATCCAAAATAGTAATAGGAAACAAAATCATAGAACAGGTGAGACATCTGAATTATCTAGGATGTGACATTCATTTAATTATGATAATGATATAACTAATAAACTAGCAAAATTCCAGGGAATATGTGGTACGATAAAACGATCACTAAATAACAAAACAACAATAGAGACCCAATTGAAATTTTATAAAACGTTGGCAGTACCGGTACTGCTGTATGGTCAGAAGCCTGGATACATAAAAAACAAGATCTAAGTAGGATAACGGCGACAGAAATGAAATTTTTGAGATCTGTTAAAGGGTGCACTAAGGAAGACAGAATCAAGAACACAGAAATAAGACAGGAACTTGAAATATTTGCAATAACTGATAAAATAGATACATATAGACAAAAGTGGAAGCAACACATAGACAGAATGAATGAAGATAGATATCCAAAACAAATAACAAAATACAACCCTAAAGGCACCTGAGTTGTGGGCAGACCTAGAAAGAGATGGGCTGAAGTCGGAACGGGTCAGCAGATGATGATGATGATGATGAACATTACGGGTTATTCATTTATTTTTTAGTAAACAACTCAGTAAAATCAAGGAATCTTTTCATTATTTGCTATATTCAATGTATTTGTTGGAGAAAAATAATGCTTTGACCTGTTCAGAACATTAAAAAGGAGGAGCTTTCTTTATCACAAAAGCAGGAGCTGATAAAGAGCGAAGTGAACACGACTGTCATTGGTTGTAAAACAACATTCATTGAAACGTGATTGGCCATTGACTCCCATTTGGGGCACGAGTTAAATAATCCAAATAAATTAACTCTAGATTTAAAAAAAATACTATAAAATAATATTGCTATAGAATTTTTAAATCGTTTGATAACTTGTATGGCAACGAGACAGCTTTCAATTATTCGCCAAACTATAATTTTCTGTTAAAACATCCATCTCAGAACACATGTGTGTTTATTTTATTACTGCGAATATAAATGTAACTTACTTTAAAAATAAAATACAAAGTCGTTTTAATCCCGCTTGGAAAAGGAGTTTTTTTATAAAATCAGTAGTCTGCTCTTTTGTTACGCAAAGAAAGATAATATTTAATGAACAGGAGTTATACGCTACTAAATACATTTATTTAATGGAAGTGTTGAAAAAGTTTATTACTCCGTGTAAAAAATAACACTGAGCAACAAAAAAGAAACTTCTTTTTGTGTCAGAAAGAAAAATATGTGATTCTGATAGTAATTTTTCTTCTGAATCAAATATGATATCGGTTTTTCTCCATCACGCAAGGTTTCCGACAGACAGGAATTTATAATTTCAAACACTTTAATACATTCTACATTCGTAACTACACAATATTCGAACATTCGGAATGACCTAGAAAGTAAGAAATGACGATTAGCTGCTATATTTCACCTGTGGGGCATCCCTCTTGATGGTCCAATAATAATCGGCCAGCATGTTATGATTCCATTTGCCTTGACATCTCTTTTCCATAGCTGAAATCTCCTGATTAAAGTGTCCCCCGTTTTATTTTACTATGGACAAAAGGACGAAAAAAGTCTATTAAAAATAATTATTTAAATCCATTAATTGTAATCGAAATAAAAAAACTGTGGGTGATGGAGAAATTCCGAATACATATTTCAAAACACGGTAAAAAACTGCATTTAAGTACAACTGTTGGTACTCATGAGACAAAAATAATGTTGACCAGTGTAATTTCTTACTTTGAGCATCAAGTCATAAAAAGTAACGGACACAATTTTCCCTATACCTGAAAGTGATGATTCACGGGGATTCCTAAGAAAATTAACATTGAAAATTAGATAACCGAAAATCTAACACAAATTTGCGGTACTTTTACGCACTGGTGTACTAATAAAGCACAACTTTCAGATCAAGTTGAATTTTTTCTCTCAGTGTACCCGAGTCACTAAATAGTCAAATTGAGGTTATTTTATGTGCTGCAACTCTATAATACAGCATCAAAGGATTTACTTCTATTTCGAAAGAAGTCATAGTGGGGACGTTTTCTGTATGAAAAAATCCACCGACTCAGGCCGGAATTTAAACCACGCACATAGGAAACACAAGTGGCCGTGATAAACTGTAGTCCACCAGTACTGAATTGAATATTACGTTCTCTGATGCCGAAGAATGTTTCCATTCATGAATTATAGCTATACTCGATAACTTTATAAGAAACCTTTGTTAACTCTTCCTAAAAACATTCAACAGTTAGTTGAATCTTTGCCAGAATTATAGCAACGCTATTTACAAGTTTAACGATGAATTATTGTCGATTGAAGCGAAGAAAAGTAGTGGTTAAGTGATGGAGCCAATTTTACAAGACAATGCAAAATCTATTACAAATATCTGTGAGATTAAATGTAAGCTTTGAAGAACATAAAAAATATAGACTTACAGAAGAGTAAACATTTAAAAGCTTGTATGTCCATTTTAGCTTAAAATAAATTTCAGACTGGTGGATTTTAATTCATTTTTTGTTATGATCTACCTACCTGTACTCTTATTTGAACCTGTGATATTCCCCATCAAACATTATATATATATATATATATATATATATATATTTTTTTTGACATTTGGCAATTAAGCTGAATATGATATGAAAAGAAAAATGAATGCTTCAGTCGGGATTTGAACCCGAGTCTCTAAACTCGGTACGTTTAGGCGCTCTACCGACCTGAGCTACCCAAGTATTCCAACACAAACATACATTTTTCTTATACATGTAATATTCTCAATTCACACAAGAGATAGCGGAAATGTGTTGTGAATTGAGAATACTACATGTATAAGAAAAATGTATGTTTGTGTTGGAATACTTGGGTAGCTCAGGTCGTTAGATCGCTAAACGTACAGAGTTTAGAGACTCGGGCTCAAATCCCGACTCAAGCATTCATTTTTCTTTTCATATATATATATATATATATATATATAACTAGCTGGCCCGGGCGAACGTCGTATCGCCTTTAAATATTTTTACGTTAATTTTCCGATGTTTTAATAGTTATCTGCTATTCGGGGCGGAAACAAATCCAACAAATCAAAGATCATAAAAATCGGTTCAGCCGTACTTCGGTTATAAATAGTGTAACTTATCCGACTTTTCTTATATATATATATATATATATATATATATATAGAAGTCCCGGCCACGCGTTGCTTTCCTGAAAATATTTTGAAACGTTTTAAGATATCCAAAAAATCACCGAACTGCTTAATTCAGATGTTATTCATGAAGTTCAATTAAAATTTTTGTTACAAATATTAGTATTAAGTTAATTAGTGAAAAGTGTGTTAGAAGTGTTAGTGATCAAGTCAAATTTTACTACTAAGGGCGAGATGTTACACGTTCGAATTATTAATTGTAGCGTGCTGTTGCTTTCCCTCCATCACCATGCCATTTATGAGTAGAAACATTATAACCTTCATCTAGACTCCAATAATTGTAGGTGTCATAAGTCCAAAGATCCGTAAATTACAATATATAAATATATATATATATATATATAATTATTATCATTATCATTATCATTATTATTATGGCACATAGCAGCGTGTCACCATTATTATTTAAAATATTTATAGACGTTTGCCTAAGAAACTGGATTAGAAAATGTAAACCAATGGGATTTCCTATTAATCAACAACATGTGTTACACCGACTATTATTTGCAGACGACCAAATAGTGAGTACTCAGGACACGGAAGATGCATCATACATGAGAAGGAAATTAATTGAGATATACAAGAAATGTGGAGTAATTGTAAATATTAAGAAAACCGAATATCTCACGACAGAACTAGAGAATAAAGAGAAATTACAATGTGAAAAAGTGGAAATTAAGAAAGTTGAAACATTAAAATATTTAGGATCAACTTTAGAATCAGATGGGAAATGTTATAGTGAAATTGAGAAAATAATCAGTGAAGCAAGAAAGTAATTGGAATGTTAAATTCATTGATATGGAGTAAAAATATTATAAATAAAACCAGGACATTAATGTTTAAATTATTAGTACAAAGTGTTCTGCTGTTTGGTGCAGAGAACTGGACTTTAGGTAGACAGGAAGCAAAAAAATTATTGGCATCAGAGATGGATTTTTGGCGAAGGGCATCAAGAAAATCAAGAAAGGAGAAAATTCGGTTCCAGAAAATTTAAGAAATAATGAATATTCAACATAATATTATAGAAACAACAGAAGAACTAAGATTGAAATGGTAAGGACATTTGAAGTGGATGGAGAATAATAGAATCGCAAGAATGATGCTGGATTGGAATGCTGAAAGCAGGAGGAGGAGGAAATCCAGGGAACAGTGGATGGAAGAAGTGAGAAAAAACGTGATCAGCAGAGTCCTCAAAGAAGAAGAAGCTGAGGATAGACATCTTTGGTGGAGCAAAATACATTTGGGCTGAAGGATACTACTGCAATGTAGAGAAAATCCCTAATAAATTATTATTATTATTATTATTATTATTATTATTATTATTATTATTATTATTATTCAGATTTGGTTTTAAATAAGCGACTAACAAAACAGAAATTCATTGAAGTATCTTCTGATGTTCTTTCTTGCGAGGTGATGCTTTGATAGTTAGGAAAACAGAATGTTCGTGTTGTGGCTGAAGATATAAAATTAATATACTAAAAAAATGTAATTCCAATAGGAACTGCAATAATTATTGTTGCTGATGTTAAATGCGCTCGGGTATCCAACCAGTTATCATCAGTTGTTGTCATTTGTATGGAAATTGAATGCTCAAGAGATAATCCGAAAAAAAATCATAACAGGTGGATACAATTTTAGTGGCCATTTATGAAAGTATTGACAGCAATTTAGCGAAGTTTTTGTTTTGTGGTTTCAATATGTAACTGTAGTTTATTGCATACTTTGTCTTATTTTGGTGCTCTAAGATTTCATAAAACGACGGAATATTTCATTATCATGTACTACAATATTTACAAAAAACCGATGAAATTTTCACCAACATAGTATAAACAATGGACGGGAGAAAGTCAAGTGGAAGAGTAGCCAAGATATAGATAGATAGTGGCTGCACATCCAATACGTCTTCCTCCGAGGAGTAATTTGGGGAATATACAGGATGAAAATCCTACAAATAAAGAATAATAATAAGAAAATAGTATAAGTAAACCATCTGACACTGAATTAGTCATTTTAAACAACTAAACAAGCAAGCTAACCAATGTAAATAATATGGACATAAATAATAAGTCAATAAGATCATTATTTATTTCATTATAAGGCTAAGCAAAAACAAATTATTCAACATTACAAAACATAGTTTTAAGACTTACGATACAATTCGCTTTTCAGTCTGTCAATCATCAGTTCTAATCTTTGTCGATTGAATCAGTCTCAATATGTTTCTTTGTTATAAACTTATTCTTCTTCGTCACGGTTTAGGCTTTTTATTAGCCTGTTCCGACCCCAAATTATTGCCTTTTCCATCTTTTCTTTGGTCTTCCGAAACTTCTTGTTCTTGGTGAATAGTTGTATGCTGCTTTTGTATTCTGTTCTCAGTCATCCTTGCTAAATGTTCTTTCCAGTTTGTTCTGTATTTCACTATTGCTATGTTTAATTCCTTTACTTTTAGTTGCTGTCTTATTTTTGTGTTGTGTTTTTTTTTGTCTGTTCTTTGAAGTCCTGCTATTGATGTGAGGAATTCCATTTCAGCAGCTTGTATTCTGGCAGATTGTTGTGTTGTCACTGTCCATGTTTCGGATCGGTAAGTAATAATAGGAACTGCCATTTTATTATAAACAATATACCAAAGTACTCACTACACGTTGGCATGTGCGAGAATAATAAATTTAGTTCACTAACCTTACCGATTGGAGTAAAATCAGTCAGTATAATTGTTAATTCAACCACCACTTCATAAATCTGCACGTTCTGAAACTGTCAACTCCACCACAATTTTCATAAAACTATTGAAAACTTGGTCTTATTTTCTACGAATCTTATGAAGCATTACAATTTATTGAGGGTGAAATCATTTAAGATCAAGGGGATGCATTAAATTACAATTTGGGGATAGGCACATATGGATGGTAAATAGTACTTTATTTTACGACGCTTTTTAACAACTTCAGCAATTGAGAATGTCAATTAAAAGCTGGAAATGAAAGAGGAGACAATTTTGCCAGAACACTTTTATTACAGACATGAAGTTATTTTAAGACACGAGAACCACGGAATTGCATATTTTTAAATGAACCAATATTCAGATTTTACATTCCATTCCAATAAATTGGTTTATCTTCTCGCCTTATAGGGCTTTTTACATGATATAATCCACGAGGGACTTAACAGGATTTTACATGTTAAAAAACTCCAATGAACTACGTCAAGTTTGGACCGGTGATACTCATATCCAGAGGCGAGTCAGGAAATTACTTTTATCTCAGTTTAATCATTAATCTTATATGCATTTTTACACCTCACTTGCCACCTGGTGCAAACTATCCGGAGAGGGATTTTAAACTATGGATCACACAAATTCTTTTTTGATCACACGAGGTTATGGAGGGTCCCCGAATGAGTGATGAGCTCAATGTCAGGGTTTCCTCCGAGGCAACATAACATTAAGACGAAGCACACAATTCATACGCACTTTCATACTAACATGGCGAATATGATGAATATTAAGGGGCGGATTCCTATGACATGTCACCTTTTTACCGAAGCCTATATTCTAAGCTTCAAGTAAGTTTTTTTTTGTAAGCCCATGTTTTCCCTTTACAGAGATTTAGACGCTCTCCCCCTACAGGGAAGAATTTGAACCATATTATTTTAGTTACACTTGTTTTCGTATAGATGTCATTTTGAGTGGTCGGTAGTCAGCGTTCCGCCTCATACTGACATCTAGGAAACCAAGGTAGTACTAGGACGGGAAAATTCGGTAAATTTTGCTTAGAGGCCTTTTCATTCAGGCTTAAGAATTTTTTACGAGCCTGAAAATCTTCAGACTCGGGACCCACGGCTTGAAGTCCCTCCCGGAGGACTTCTCCTTGGATTTTTCCGTCCTACAAAATCCATCCACCCCGGCCGGGTTTGAACCCGCGATCCTTGGGACCAGAGGCAAGGAGCATAACCACTAGTCCACCGCGGCCGATTTCAAGTAAGTAAAAACATTTATACGTATATGCCTTATTATTAAGATTAAGTGGTTTTTATTGGGTCTTGAAAGTCATATTTCTTACTTTTTCAGATCTTTGGTCATACGTCTGCTTATTTCTATGATAAAGTAATATTTTGGGTTTTTTTAATAGCCTAGTCAACAGGTGATTGTAAATAACCAACATTGTATCTGTATAAAAATCGCCAGTTTCACAGTACACTTGTTTCGAAAGTTCTGTTAACAGGTAGCAAACGTTTGCACTGGAAAATATAAGATTTCCTTTTTCTTATATACAATTGAAAATGCATATGAATGAATAATTAATACAGTATAGGTAAAAAATTCATTCAAATATAAGGTCATATTTTTGTCTTATTAGATCATATTTAAACATTTTTTTAGGTCATACATTCATGCATATTTTCAATTTTTAGGTCATAGAAATCCGCCCCTTAATGATTATGATAGCCAGATGCTATTCTAGGACCATTTGTGCCTTAAAGGTTCTTGACATTTGACGTACAGTGAGGAAACCCATGGAAATTAGTGAGATTAAAAAAAAAGTTTTATTTTAAAAGTTCTTAAAAGATACAAAAACCAAATGTTCTTTAAGGTTAAAAATTATTAAAATTATGTGTGTATCCAAACTTCATTTTTAAAGTTCCATATTTTGTGATTTCAAAATTATACCATTTTAGATTTCAAAAAGGAGAAATTTAAAATTAATAAAAACAGAATATAGTAGTGAACTATGTTAATTAAAAAAAAGTTTGTGGAGAGCATCAAAGGCGGCCATTCCCTTAGTTTAGTTGCAACACCACCCGACGTGATGCTTATGTCAGCAAGTTCATGAATTATGTAACTGTAAGCAGAACAAGATCTTGTGGTCAAAGTTGTACCTCATGCTTCATTATGCAGATTTCCAAGTTTGTTATGCAAACGTTGCCACTTACTGCATTAGCTTCCCCGCTTCCGTTCCCTCTTGAACCATTCGTTATTTGAAATTTATTCACGATGCTAATTTTAAGAAATATTTTGTCAAACAATCATGCTACATTCTCTTGTTCAATTATCTTACATTAAATAGAAAACAATTCCCAAAGCTATAAGGCACTTTATGATTTGTATTATTATACATGGTGTTGTAAAAAACACCGACAACGGATGTGAGGTAGTATATTGAGATATGTTGATAATTTTTAATGAGATACCAATGTCCAGAAATTATGCGTTTTCACACTATGAGCAGCTAACTTTACAAGAGTTCCGTTAGTTGGATTTCAAGACTCGATACTTGACAATACACGTACTGTCACAGTCATATCAAGTTTTCAAAATATCAATCTCCTATCTCATTGCAGAGCGTACATAGACGGCGTAGTGACTGGCGCACTCGTCCAAATACGCCTGGCCTCGTTTGAATTATCTCTGCAACAGCGCGGATTCAGGCTATAAGATCCATACGTTACTCTACCGGAGTCTGATGAACAGACTGTTTCTTGTCCCACAAAAAGTAGTCGAGAGGGTTAAGATCATGTGATCACGGAGACCATGGAACTGGTTCCCTCTGCCAATCCATCGACCTGGAGACGTGGTATCCAAATGTTTCCTCACATTGGCATTGAAGTGAGCTGTAACTCTGTTATAGTTAAAAAAAATATTCTAAAATATAATTCATAATTAAAAGAAATTAGATAAAAATATAATTCTGTTGCGAAGAACGTATCTTGGGTTCCGTACCTGTGAGGGGTTGTCAACAAATGAGTCTTCAAATCTTTCAAACTAACACTGATATTGAGACATAATTAACTAGTCATTGTGTGAAAACGCATAATTTCCGGACATTGATACCTTATTAAAAATTAACAACATATCTCAATATACTACCTCACCTCCGATGTCGGTGGTTTTTGCAACACTATGTATAATGTTTTGGTCTCCATCGCTATAGTCTCTGGGTAGCGTCGCTGCCTCGTCAGCAGGGGACCCTGGATCGATTTCCGGCCGGGACAAGTCTCCTAGATGAGACTTATTTCGGGATATTTCTTCAACTGTAAGAGAAAGGTCAGGATACTTTAAGGTCCTAATGGTACCCGAACATCATCTTTCTACCCTAATCACCATTAACATATTCGTAATTTTAGTATTTATGTAAGTGTGAATAGTGTGTTTTGACTTAATGTTATGTCTCGGAGGATCACTCATTCACGGAGGCCTTCCATGTCCTTGTGTGGTTAAAGTGTGTGATCCATAGTTTAAAATCTCTCTCCCGGCCACTGTAAGGCCCAGGTGACGTATGGCTTGTAAAAGTTCCTATAAGGCGAGAGGATAAACTGAGATAAATAAGAATGTAACGTTTAGACAAATGTTAAATTTATCGCCAGAGAAGGAAATTAAATGGAAAAATAATTTTCGAATAAGAATCAATTTCCGCGAAGTAAATATTTATCATAAGTAATGCCACGAGTGATTTCCAAATTTATCTAGAGAATGTGGAAATCAAGAGTGGCATTAGTTAGGACTATTTAACTAATAACATTAAGCTGTTTACTCACAAATAATTATTTAAATATAGTTATTTTAAAATATTTATATATTTAATGTAAACGGCGATGTTTGAAAACAAATGAGAAACGTTTGTTGTGCTTCATTTGTTCACCACTGTAACCAGATCAAAGGATCGCAATATTGTAAAAATGCAACCTAGTGGAAAAAAATGAAACATCAAAATGTTTATAACCAACATATTAATTAATTTCTTATGATGTAAATTATATTTTTCTGGAACGTAAATTCCTGGGAAATAATACGTTTAAGAAAGTACAAATAGTGGTTTCTTTTTAATGTTGTATAATCAAGTACTACGAATGTTTTTCTATTATATTACTGCAAGTAGTATATGTTTACATTCGTGCACTATATATACAATCTGGTAGCCGTATTTCTTGGAGAATCAGTCACTGCAAAATAATGCTCTGGCCTATTCAGCATGTTAAAAAGGAGGAGCTTGATTTTAAAATGATAAAATTAAACTAATAAAGTCGAGGTGAAAAACGAGTGTGATTGGTTGTAAATCAAAATTCATTGCAATGACTCCCATTTGATGCACGAGTTAAATAGCATTTGCTAATACAAGCAATCAACTTTAGTTCGTCGCCGTGGCGTAGTCGGTAGAATCCCTACCTTCCACTCCGGCGACCCGGGTTCGATTCCCGGCGGGGTAGGGGATTTAAATCTCCACCTTGGGTCTGGGTGTGTGCCCTGTCTTGTGTTTATATGTGCGAATAAGATAAAAAGGTTAACACAGGTAAAACAAAAAGAGGAAGAATAGTGTAAACGAAAGAAAACGAGAAAGAAAGAGATTTAAAGAAAAGGAAATATTTACGAAGTATAAGAGCCTAATATGTATTTTATTCATGAGCATGAATCATCGTGCCACTGTAAGCCCCGAAGAAGCACAAATCTTGGGGAAGGGAATTGCTTACAGTCATCACTCAATATACAATTGGTCGACCATAAACCATTCCCCCCTCTTTTGCCCATTATACCTGTATTCCTTCACCCTTGAATGTATTCATAAGAATAACAATGATGGGTCTAAAATAAGGAATAGAATTTCCGAGGATGTAAACATTGTAATATTACTTTATACTAGGTGGAGTGAATTGTTTACTTAATGTACGCACTGTGAGCTTAACACTACGGAGCGAAAATCCCGAGAGCCGAGAGCAACCATGCAATTAGCTCCCGGCCGAAAGATAGCATGACTGTAGAAAGAACTGAATATAATTTAAGATGGATAGACCACACGATTAGAACGAAAGATTAATCTTATACATCGATTGAAACATGTACCGTAGCTTATCAAATACGATACATCAGTATGCTTTTTTACACGCTTTATAATTAGCTTGACCTGTATCTATCTATGTAACGGAAATTTTCAACGCGATTTTCACCCACTTAAAAACATTGGATCGACTTGAAACTTTGTATACTTGTAAAGGGCCAATAGAAATACAATAATTTCATAAATAATGTATAATATATAATAGGTTGCGGAATTATTCGTTGTAAGAAATTAATATTATATTCTCTGATAGCACAGTTGGTAGAGTAGTGGACTGTAGTGCTATATAATTTCAGTAATCCATAGGTCACTGTTTCAAATCCGGCCCGGATGATTTTTTTTAAGAAGATATTGTTAGATAATAATAATTTTAAATATATATATAATCATATTCGTGCCTAGACACTAAAAACATCGTAAGCAATTAAATTTTCATGGGATTCCGATTTATGACAATCAATTAAACTGATAATAAAAAAAAATTATAGATTAAAAAATCTAAAACAACACGCTTTATTAGAAAACCAAACAAAAAATAAAAAATAAATAATCGTTTAAAAAAAACTAAAAAAACACGCTTTATTAGAAAACCGAACTAAAAAATTAAAAATAATTTTAATTTCCAACACGCTTAGGATAAAATTAAAGTGGTCGACAAAAAAAAAATCATCTCCAACATATCTAGAATAAAACTAGAGTTACCTACAAAAAAAAATAATTTTACCATCAAAAGCGTGGGTGCTTTTTTATGGTATTTACGTTTTCTTCTTAGAGACTTTACTTTTACCAATATCTGTTTATTATCAAATATATTAATTGATAAAGAGCACCCCACGCTTTTGATGGTAAAATTATTTTTTTGTAGATAACTCTATTTTTATTCTAGATGTGTTGGAGATGATTTTTTTTGTTGACCATTTTAATTTTTTCCCAAGCGTGTTGGAAATTAAAATTATGTTTCATTTTTAGTTCGGTTTTCTAATAAAGCGTGTTCTTTTAGTTTTTTTAAAGTATCATTTATTTTATTTATGATCCACAATTACTTACTTACTGGCACTATCATACCCGCAGGTTCATTACCACGCGGGCACAAGCCCTCGATACATCCCTATCCCGAGCTAATGCTTTCCAATCATTCCGTATAATCTACTTCCCTCAAATCATAGTTAATGTTATTATTCTCCCACCTCATTCTTGGTCTACCAACTGGGCGTTTTCCCTCTGGTTTTCCTACAAGAAGCTTCCATGCACGCCTCTCATTTCCGATTCGTGCCAGGTGTCCTGCCCCATCGCAGTCTACGAGACTTAACTGTTCTTATTATATCTGGCTTCCTATAAAGGCCATGTAGTTCACTGTTAGTAGTCTTCTCCATTCACTTATGATCCACAATAGCAGTGGGAACTCTGTAGCTTAGTTAAAGAAAAACTAAAATGATAACGTAAAAAATAACTACCTGCTTTGGACAATTTAAACCTATGGTAAACATAATAGTGATTGACCAGTACACGCTGATTGCCATTTCCTTCTCTCAATAGGTTTCACTCACTTTATATAGCTGTAGCAACAGCTCTTATGTCTGTTTGGTGTCGGTGTTCACTGAGCTAGTAGATAATTTGTCTGAGTGGAGTGAAATCAAATGGAAGCTTAACTGAACGTAAACTGGTAGGGTTGTACGTAACCAGATATTTACTTATGCAACTTAAGACATTTTTAATGCAATTTATCCCATTACTAAGTGATATTTGTAACATTCATCCGCGGAAAATTACCATCGTGAAAGTACGTTAATGTAATGTGAAATTTACTAGTGAAAATACGTTTTTACATTGTAACTGTTGACCATTCGTCCACCGCTGTGGTCTCGGGTTAGCGTGCTGCCTTGTCACGCAGCGGGCCCGGGTTCGATCCCCGGTCGGGGCAGTTTTTCTGGGTGAGGTTTTTATCGGGGTTTTTCCTCACCTTTTAAGGCAAATATCAGGAAAAATTTAAGGCACAAACGGTCCCCGAAATCATATGGCCATCGCAATCATCATCATTCATATTCATCTTAGGTTAAGCTTAGGATTAGCGACTCTGCTGGCGCACCACTATCATCATCATCATCACCCATCATATCATCGGAGCAACGTAACCCCGCCTTCCAGGCGCCCCGACCTCAGAAGTGGGTTACAAGTACGCCATGCCAGCAGAGAAACCAGGAATGTCGAAAGACAAACCTGGGGCATTTGAAAAAAAAAACCCGTCGGCCATTCTTAATTTGCATACAAGAGGTAATCGTTTATATGTATTTAAACACATTTAAAATGCAAGGAACCTAAAAGCTAACCGAACCTATTTAAATTACTTAACCTAGGTAAATCCCATGAAATGCCTTTTTTTATTTTACGCGGTTAAATATATGCAAGCAAGCATGCAGGCAGGCAGGCAGGCAGGCAGGCATGTATGTATGTATGTATGTATGTATGTATGTATGTATGTATGTATGTATGTATGTATGTATGTATGTATGTATGTATGTATGTTTGTATGTATGTATGTTTGTATGTATGCATGTATGCATGAATGTCTGAATGTGTGTATATATATATATATATATATATATATATATATATATATATATGTGTGTGTGTGTGTGTGTGTGTTGGGTGTGTTTGTGTTTTACGCGGTTAAATTCGGACATAAATCAGTATCGGAGGAGCTGCTGTGTTATCGACAGACCGTGAGTGTGGTTATCGCAGGTTCATAGAATAACTGTTGTAACCAGAGTGGTCATGACAAGAAATAGTCCCACTTTTTTTCCATATTTAAGAGTAAAATGAGTTAAAAGTAATTAAATTCCGGAGCTAAATATGTTTAATGCATCATTTTATAATTATTTATTGCATTTAAGTGGTGTTTAAGAGCGTAATTAAATATGGTGCTAGCTTCCGCGACACCCGTAAACTTGTATAATAAACTAGAGTAATTGCTATGAATAATGCACGCTCTAATTTCTTTATTTTGTAAAGGATACATATATTCTGGTGCAAGTTTTATATTTATAGCGTGAGGGAAGGTCTAAAGTTTCTATCCACAGAATATATTTTGTATAAAAGCTGTTATTTGACATTAAAATATATCTGGCAAATCAGTACAAATCAAATATCCACAAACTTGAGCGACTGGTCATTTGTAAGTTACTCGCTAATACCCGGCGTCCGCTGCTACACCTAAATAAACGATAATGTGTTTTTACGTTTAAGTTGAATAAGTAAAAGAAAAATAATTATAAATTTTCTCTCTTCGTTATTGGAGCTAAACAATAATAAACAAATTAATTCTATTTCCAAATTACTTTTCATACAATCCATATCTTACCTTATATATAAAAATCAATGTTTGTTTGTTTGCATGTTTGTTGGTTTGTTTGTTCGTATTTTATGCGCGGCCATATCGTTGATCCGATTCTGATGGGGTTTTTGCAAAATGTTCAGAAGATTCCCGGGATGAACATAGGCTATAAGAGAGTTGTGATATTCAACCCCTTCATCCCCAAAAATCACCCTTTGTAGTGAAAAGTTCCTATTTTGACGCTTAAATGGCTTACGCTGCCTAAATCATTTACGGATAACTCACAATAAGCATTTTTGTTTTTCGTCGATGCCAAGAAGATCGGAATAAGTCGATTCCCGGACAAGCTTGCTCTGCCATGCTATTCATCCGACTAAGATGGGGCTTTTTGAAAAAAATGTTCAGGAGATTCCAGGGATGAACATAGGCTATAAGGGAGATGAAATGCTCAACTTCTTGACCCCTAAAAATCACCCTTTGTAGTGAAAAACGTGAAATAAAGTTCCTATTTTGATGCTTAAATGGCCTACGCTGCCTAAACCATAACAAATACACAACATTAATGTACACAGAATTGAATATCTCAAAAAACTCTACAAAAACGTTCCGCGACAGCATATGTTTATATTCTTCGGATAACTCACAATAACCATTTTTGTCTTTCACTGATGCCAAGAATATCGGGATAAGCAGATTCCCGAACTGGCTGTTAGTAAATTTATTTATGAGTAGGAGCGCACGCCGGGTATTAGCTAGTAGTAAATACAATTTCATCTCCCAAAATTTAATATTCAAGCAATCACTATAAGTGAAGCCATATCGTCATTATTTTTAGATACGTGTTGATTACCCGGCGTTGCAAGGGAATCTACGTATCCCGATGTACTTGGCATAAATGAGCTGAAACACAAAATTCGTTATAAAAGAATATCCACTGCGCGCTGCTACGCTTGCACGGGAATCTAATTATCCCGATCTTCTTGGCATCAATGGAAGACAAAAATGGTTATTGTGAGTTATCCGTAAAAGATAAACACATGCTGTCGCAGACATTTTGTAGATTTTTTAGATATTCAATTCTGTGTGCTTTAATTTGGTGTCTTTGTTATGGTTTAGGCAGCGTAAGCCATTTAAGCGTCAAAATAGGGACTTTATGGGTCGTTTTCACTACAAAGGGTGATTTTTAGAGGTGGAGAGGTTGAGTATTACAACTATCCTATAGCCTATGTTCATCCCGGGAATCTCCTGAACATTTTGCAAAAAGCCTCATCACAATCGGATCAACTGCATGACCGCGCATAAAGTACAAACAAACAAACAAACAAACATTTTTTTATATAGGCGTATTAGATTTGTCAGAATAACGAGAAATGTATTCAAATTCTATAACATATTAGTTAAATGTTCGTGATTTTTGCTACACCGTACACATAATTCCTAAGTCCGGTAGAGATGTGTAATTATAATCACTTATCATATAATTACAGACATACCAATTGATTCTTCAGTATAATAATACAATACTAACAAAATTGACACGTGATACCAAACTGAATAAAAGAACAGCTACATTACCTGATTTTAATATAAATCACATACATATAAATGCAATTACTAATATTAATAAAACCATGAGAAAAATAAATTCAATAATGAAATCTTCACTAGTGCAGATAGATACCAGAGTACGGTTATACAAAACTTAGCAAGACCTGCAATTTCTTAGGACAGTGAGGCATGGACTTTGAGGAAAGGAGAGGAGAGCAGGACAACTTATAGTAAAATGAGATTCATTAAATATACAGCAAGATACACCAAGTGGGATTACAGATGGAATGATTATGTCTTGAAGGAACTACGTTTAGTAGCAGCCATTAAGTGCATATATGAACATCAGAAGAACTGAAAGAATCCTTTGCGACGAATGAGTTCAGATAGAGTTTCCAAAGCCATGCATCCGTCCTTAGAAGCGCTGGATACAAAATTCATCAGTGAGATCGTAATAGACCTATAAGCCAAAGACTTGTATGGATGAAGAATAAAAATCATCATAAATATATTATTGGTATAAAATTTAATTCGGCCGCGGTGGACTAGTGGTTATGCTCCTTTCCTCTGATCCCGAGGGTCGCGGGTTCAAACCCGGTCGGGAGTCGATGGGTTTTTCAGGAACAAAACATTCAAGGAGCAAATCCTCTGGGAGGGACTTTAAACCGTGGGTTCCGAGTCTGAAGATCTTCAGACTTGTAAAAGATCCTTAAACCTGAATAAAAAAAGGCCTCTAAGGAAAATTTACCGAATTTTCCCATCCTAGTACCACCTTGGTTTCCTAGATGCCAATATGAGGCGGAACGCTGACCGGGCCACTCCAATGACATCTATACGAAAACAAGTAAACTAAATTAGTATGGTTAAATTTCTTCGCTGTAGGGGGAGAGCGCCTAAATCTCGTTGAGGGAAACAAGGGCTTACATGATAAAATTTAACATAGATACAGAGGAAGCTTTAATAAACACTGAAGAATCTGTTTGGAGTAAAATTGGTTTAAATAAAGCTGTCAGGAAATTTGGTAATCAATAAGAAAACATAATGTTCTGAGATAAACATCCCGTTAAAAATAACTAACCGCGAGGAAACAGTATTTATTATACATTTAATGACGCTAATGATACAATGAGAAAAATAATATCCTTTGACGTTTCAGTGTCGTCACAGGTTCAGAAAAAAATGATCGATGGCGTACTTCAGGGCTAAAAGCTGCTGGATATAGTTTACAATGAGTATACACACCACTTTCACAGATCTCCTGTGGGCCTATGCAATTTTTTGTGAACTTGGGCCTGAATCTAATCCTGAAGTACAATTCAGATTCACCATCTACAGTTTACAAGAAGACCAAGTCTTAGCAACACTGGAAGCCAATGATCATCATTTGCGATATCACAAAGAGATAAGAAAAACATAATGTGAGAATGTGAATCTTAGAGAAATGGCAACCAGAGATATTTAGATGTTAATTATATAATTTTTACCTGGTAAGTCAGTCGTGCTCAACTAAATTATTAAACTTCTTCAAGTTTTTCTAATATGGAGGCCTTTCGAAAACAATGTTTCATTTTCTGCGTTTTAACTGGAACTGATGGTGTTATACAACCTACATAACACCATCAGTTCCAGTTATATATGTTGTATAACACCATGAGTTCCAGTTATATATGTTGTATAACACCATCAGTTCCAGTTAAAATGCAGAAGATGAAACACTGTTTTGGAAAGGCCTCCATATTAGAATAACTTGAAGTTTAATAATTTACGTAGTTGAGGACGACTTACCTATCAGGTAAAAATTATGTAATTAACATCTTATTACATAACCTCAACGGTGCTTTAATATGAATTTCAAAAGTGTTGATTGAAAGATAATTAATCACAAAAATAGGAGAACATATCTTTGATCTTTTTGTATATGATATGAGAGAGCAAGTCATAACTAAAAAAGAACATTTGATAAAGATACGTTAACTTTATTTTTTATACAAGTGTTAAAACTAGAAACTAATCACAAAGGATAATCAGCTAATCATATATATTCTAAAAGCGTAATGATTAAAATCTAAACACAAATAAAATATATTTTATATAATTATAAAAATGGGGTACAATTTAGTCTCTACTCCACGTGGTATAGGCAACCTCTGACTTCTTTTTCTGATGGCAAATTAATCTATACACAATCTGTAACCCTTTTAAATGAATACGTAAAACGGGATTTTGGAGATTCTTTACAACATGTGAAGTGCATTTTTTTAACAAACTCGAAGTGGTTTACACTATGGAATCACGGGATGCAGCCACACGATATTTAACGAATCTAAAAGTTAAGCTAATGCAATATAAGTACTGTAACCTGTGAAAGATCAGCCTAATATCTAACCTAACACAATTTAAGCACTCTAACCTGCGAGAGAATGCAACGCCCAAAAATAAATAGTTAGTTCTGAAATTCTGAAGTATATGTGTACAGTTAATTAGTATAAGCCGTACTCTATGTTGGCTGCACTGGAACAGTCTTTGTTGTTGCACAGAATATTCGTTAAAATCAATATGGTTGTCACGTTTTCATGATACGTATGTAGTTAAATATCACAGAAATATATTAAGATAACCGTTAGAAAAAATGTATAATTCATTATAAATGGTGGGAAATAATTTGAAAAATCAAACCCTAAGAATACATTTTGACATGAGTTCACGAAGGGATTAAAGTCGAGACACAGGTTATAAATAATGTTTTTTCAATAACGAGGATGCCTTCAATGGAATGCTGGAGGACTATATTAAGTCAAGGAAACTGAAATAATGCCCATCCTGTCAGCACATAAAGTTGAGATCTTCACAATAATGGAAGCAAAACTTACACTTTAATATTTGCTACATTCGTAACTACACAATATTCGAACATTCGGACTCACCTAGAAAATAAATGACGATGCCCGTGGAGCATCCCTCTTGATGGTCCAACAGTAATCGGCCAGCACAATAGGAACTTTATATATTATACATACATAAGATCTGCTAAATGATAAGTGCGAGGATTATGGGATGAAGATAAATATAAATAAGACGAAGGCCATTATTACAGGAAGGAAACCAAGGAAGATAAACATGAGGATCAAAGATGAGGCCATTGAGCAAGTGAAGAGCTTCAAATACTTGGGTTATACTGTCAGTAGTAACATGAACTGCGGTCAAGAAGTAAAGCAGAGGATAGCAATGGCAAAAGAAGCTTTTAACAAGAAGAGAAGCATTTCCTGCGGACCTTTGGCAAAATAATTACGGAAGAGGCTAGTGAAGTGCTTTGTGTGGTGTGTAGCATTGTATGATGCAGAGACTTGGACATTACGACGGAATGAGAAAAAGCGACTGGAAGCTTTTGAGATGTGGATATGGAGAAGAATGGAACGTATAAAATGGACAGACAAAGTAAGAAATAAAGATGTGCTAGACAGAGTGGGTGAAAGAAGAACAATGCTGGAACTCATAAAGAAGAGGAAAAGAAATTGGATTGGCCACTGGCTAAGAAGAAACTGCCTACTAAAGAATGCCCTAGAAGGAATGGCCAACGGTAAAGAAAGTTAGAGGCAGAAAAATACATCAGATGATAGATAAGATTAAAATGAATGGTTTGTATGCGGATACAAAAATGAAAGCTGAGTTAAGGAAAGAGTGGAGAATGCTGAGTTGCAGTGAAAGACCTGCTCTTGGGCAGAACACTATGAATGAACATAAGCACTAATACCTAACACATTATACAAGTGTAAGAAAGAAAAAATCAAATTAAAATGATAACTAACTTTTCTATGGTAAAAAGTGAATAACTACAGAGAGCTAATCTCACATTCTTGTAAATATAAACATTAAAACAATTCACATAACTACTCTTATGTTTTCTTCGAAAACAAAGAAAAATTATTTTAACGTTACCCAAATATTTTCATTTAGATTGCGACAGTTGTAGCATTAGTAACTCCTAGAACTAAAATTAATTTGGTTATTACTTGGGACCGCACAATAAGCTGTTGTTATACAACTCAAGGGTTGGCAGGTACATGTACCTAGCGAAGCGAAACTAATGTTTATTATAAAAGTGTAAATTTGATTGACGTGTTGAATATGGTTAAGCCTGCATTCAACTATGGTTAGATTTGCAAAGCAATACATTTTGTTAATAGGAATACTTGACCCAATTTTAAAACTTCCTTGGGAAATGAATATAAAAGGCAAAAAAAAAAATTGTTAAAACAGTGTGTGGCCAGTAGCTCCCATACGAGTACATACAGAGAGGAGCCAGTAGCTCCCTTACGAAAACAGAGTGGGCTAGATTATCATAATACGAGCATTCAGAGGAGCCTGTTGCTCCCATATTACTACCTAAAAGTGTGAATCAATCTACCGTACGTAAATATAGTAGGGAAGTCTAGATTTGCTCAAGTAGTCTACAAGCTATTACTAATTTGTTGTGATTATTTAGTTGTTCATAAAAGGTTAACAAAATAAACCCTTTTAATTAATTACATAACTCATTGTTATTGATCATCGAATTCCTTATCCTTCACACCGGTAGAACCCAGAAATAAGCTTAATCTAAAACACGCCCTGAGGAGACCCTCGTGCCTTCTAAAGCAGGCTGCACAGTCCAATCTAAAACGATGGATTAATATACGTCATGTCTGCTATACGTTGCTCTGTTATATTTGGTTGGCATCGACATAGAACATGCCTATCGAATTCTCCAGTTTATCGGAAGAATTTCTGTTTCTAGCTAAGAGGATTTGAACATCGGCCACATTATTCCGCTGTGTGAAACAGAAGCAAGGTGCGTAACATGCAGATCAGAAGATAATATGCATTCCGAAACCGATCAGATGTCAGTCTGACTGGGGGGGGAAGGTGCAATCAGCCCAAAACACGATAACATACAGCTACTTGTCACTGTGATGAGGGCCAATATCCTGATATTCGTCGCCAGCTTGTTTCACAAATACATGTATGCACGCCTGTATTAACCAATATCTTATCTCGATTTTGTTCAATGGACTCAAAATTTGTATATCATTATATCATAAAAATTAATGTTAATATAAAATAGACCTGTACTAACAGAAACAAAATGTCAATACACCTCATTTCATAAAACTAAGTAGATGACTTAATCCAAAATTGTTCAACTTAATTATAAACAATAAAATCAGAACTTCGTAAACTTCATGAAGGATTAGACCTTGAGGTCTGTTCCGATCTCATGCTATAATTGGTCTGTCCATTTTTTACTGGGTCTTCCAACATTTCTTCGTCCTAGTGGTTTGTAATGAAGCTAGATATAATAAGAACAATGAAGACTTATAGACAGCGATGGGCAGGACATGTGGAACAAATGGGGAATGAAAGACGTGCATGGAAGCTTCTTGTAGGAAAACCAGAGGGAGAATAATATTAACTGTAATTTGAGGGAAGATGGTTATACAGGGAATGATTTGAAAACATTAGCGCAGGATAGGGATGTATGGAAAGCTTATGTCTTCTTGTAGGAAAACCAGAGGGAGAATAATATTAACTGTCATTTGAGGGAAGATGGTTATACAGGGAATGATTTGAAAACATTAGCGCAGGATAGGGATGTATGGAAAGCTTATGTCCGCGAGGCCATGAACCTACGGGTTCGATAGTACCAGCGAGTTAGATAGTTAGTGGTTTGTAATGAAGAATCTGCTTCGGAATTCTATTGTCATTCATTCTATTGATGTGGTCCATTCATTCATTTCTGTATTGTGAGATTCTATCTAATAGTTTGAATATATTTATTTCACTTCCTATATTTTCATTTCGTTTTCGACCTGTTATTGTATAGCCAGCCACACTCCTCAGAAACCTCATTTCTGACGTTCCTATTCTTCGTTCCTGGTTTTTCTTACTAAACTTAATTGGTCAAATTAAAATGTATAGTTCAGCAATTTCATTTATAAACAGGTTGTAAAATGTGTACACTTTGTAATGTATAGTATGTTAACTTGTCTTAAATTTTCCATTCAAAATCACACTTTGTTATATTAGAATAATTGATTACAGTTGGATTTACAACTCTAACTTCTAAAACAATATTAACCAAAGTTGTACAGTCTGCGTTTGTATTTGTGGTGTTTTCTGGGCGCCTAAACATCTAAGATCATTAGCGCCCTTCAATATTATAAAACATTTTACAATTGTTTCATGTCATAAAATAATATACAGATTAAAAATATTATTCTATATTCTAATAGATAAAATAGATACAAACTTTTTCATTGTTACAAATAATATAAAATAGTATACTATTAGGCTATATTTGCTCTAACCTCGATTTCATCATTACCCAGTGTAAGGTACATAGGCCTATATTAATTGGTGTTCCTCGTATAATTTATTATACTAAAATCATCATCTACATCATCTACGTCGTCGTCACCATTGTCATTGTCATCATCACCATCATAATCATCATCATCATCACCTTCATCATTATTATTATTATTATAGATCCAATGTTTTAAAACCAGCGCAAACATTTAAATTCTGTCCCCATAGAAACTAGATTTATAAACTCTAAAACTCTTTTAATTACGCAGCATCGTCATTGAGAAGATGGGTGTGGCTGAAATAAATAATACAATATTCTCAACTCGTATCAAACTGTGGGTCGGGTCGAGGGATGAGATGAAACCGTTATATGTTTAGAGATCTGCGAGCGACAAGAGTGCTGGCCGACCACGCCTGATGCACCATAACAGAGGCACACGAATGAAATGAAACGAAATGCTTTCCTTTTTAAAATCACCATTACTTCTCACTCTCCCATTACGATTCCACACACACCGTACAGTCTGGAAACAATATTCTACGCTACTTACCCGACGAGTTAATCCATACCTCTATATAAAGGTACGTACACACTTGCGAGCCGCGCGCGCACACCATGTTCGTCAGATTTGGACGGGGTTTTAAGGTGCGCGCGAACGGCGCGCGCGTCTATCTCCACGATCCACTCATTGTCGGTTTTTTCCACGAACACTTTGATGGTTCGCTGTTTATATTTGGACGGGTACCTGAGAGGTTCGTTGTTTTCGGTGCGCACCTATCATTTGAGTATGGAGTGGTCAGAGGAAAACATGTTAAAACTTATTGATATTTATAGAAGCAAGCAATTATTGTGGGATCCTCAACATAAGGATCATTTTTAAAAATCATTGAAAGGAGATGCCTGTTTTTTTCTTTCAATGTTATGTGTTTTTTTTTTCGTGTGTACTGTAATTGTATGAATAAATTATAATTATTTAGAAAACATTATTTATTTAAGACGTTCATTTCATAATATTATGTATGAAGTATCCACAAAACAATACAATATATAAACACATTTATTACTAATTATTTATTTATTTCTTCAAAGACTCCAAAGAGCAAGATTGCTCATGTTAAGGGGCAATATACAAAAAATAATGGCCATAAAACAATTAACAATAAAAACAAGAAAACAAATTCAGGCATAAGTTTAAGTAATACAAACTACTATAGATGCACAATATACATACACATATAAATACAATATTTAAACAGGATAATATTAATAATAACAAAATTAACAAAAATTAACTAAGAAATCAACGAGAAAAAATATTTTTAATACAATTAGAAAAATGTTTAACATTCGTGAAATGTTGATATTCAATAGGTAAGTTATTGTAATGGTTGATTAATGCATAACGAATCCCTTTTATACTTTTTTTAGAAACTAGTATTTTTGTGCAATAAAGTACAACCTCTAGTATAATAATAATGTACATCTTTATTAAAAATTAAGGCCATTTTATGGTGAGATAGATTCTTAATAATTTTGAACATATATATACAAGTCATATATTTTTTTTTAAATTCCTTTAATGCTATAATATTTGAAAAAGTATAAATAAAGTTATAAGATGTAATAAGTAATAAGCGTGACCAGACGTCCCGATTTTGGCGGGAGAGTCCCGATTTTTAACAATTTGTCCCGCGTCCCGCGGCATTTTAAAAAAAAGTCCCTATTTTTAGGAAAGAATGCAGGAGAAGCGGGAGAACGGAAAGGGAATAGACATGGTTGCTTACACCTGCTCTGCAAAATGTCTACTGAAGGTTTGTGGGCTTCCTATGAATCGCAGGAGGTTCGTTGAAATTAATCATTTCGACGAACATAACACGCGCCGCGGCGCGCGCCGTTCGTGTTCGCGGCGCGCATATGTGTACGTACCTTAACAAGTATAGACCAACTCGAAACCACCATTTAAAAAAAGAAGAAAAAAACTCAAATCACACTACTTACGACTCTCCGATTGTCAATAACTTCTACCAACACCCACTCTAACCCTCATCTTGCCCTATCCACTTACCTCAAACTCAAACACCATTACCTCAAGCTCTTTTAATAATTTGGAAGTCCTTTATACAAACAAAATTAAAATCGCTTCGTTCGTATAGATAACGATTGCAAGAAATTAAAAATTCTAACAGGGGAGCTTTCCGCTCCTGTTTCTGCCGCTGCTGCAGCTGAGTGATAGCAATGAGTCAATGACTAAGCATCGTCCAGGGTACTGGTTGCTGGAACCAGTTGAGGCTCCTTGGCAACCAAATTCCCTAGTGGTTATCAGTTTAGTGTTATCCTCACATAGCCAGCGCTATATAGCGGCGTCGATGTTGTGCCGTAGTGTCGAGGTGAATTGGGTATGAGATGAGGTGTTTACTCTCTACAGCAGAGCACGGCCGAACAAGCAGAGGGTCCGAAAGCCGGCAGCGCAGAATTATCAACACTACTCTAGCTGTAGTACATCACTCATCGAACAGGTCTGGGTCCATCCGATGGGGGGAATATGCACCGATGAACAGTACGTTGCTGGAGCATGTGTCCTATATTGCGAACAATTTGATTGGTGTGATTTATAATAGCATTGTGCATGATTATCGCGTGTTGTTCAATTGAATAGTTGCCCCGAAAAGAGATATAACGAACAAAAATTCGAAAATTGAGTTTTCAGTGGATTAGTATTCTATCTGGAGAATATCACGGCATGGTGGATGTAAAACTATCCCTACTCTCTTCAAAACCTTTATTTATTTATTTTTAAAAGTTGGCTTTCAAGCGAATAGTGATCTATCTGTAACAAAATAGCAGAATTAGTTAATAAAGGCATGAGTAGCAGTGCAGAAAAACAATTATTGTACATTTGCAGTTTCGTAAATTCTATCAGAATATTAGCGAATTTGAATGAAAATAAGAAAGACACATAATGTAACGAAATAACATTAAATGGAAAATAATTATTGATCACTAATTCAGTTAGAAAAATGTCTAACTGAATCAGTGTTCAATATGTATTTTCTATTTTTTTATTATAGTATTCTTAGTTAAATATGGGTTAGATCATTTTAACACTCTATAAGATCACTTTTGCACACAATTCTATATTAAATTGTTAATATTTACTTAGTAGCATGTCCTTTTGCATTCAAGTTGGCTGCATATACAGTATATTCCAATAGGATGAGAGGTGAAAAAATGTATAAGGTATAATAAAGCTAATAGCCTTAAAATTAACATTATAAGTTTTCCCAATAATTTGTAGTTTATGGGTTAGATCTGTTTTCGAGGCAACTATGCAATTGAAGTCGCAATATTCGGCATTTGTACTAGATAATGCAACTCTGTGATCCTCGAGTACAGAGGGGACGAAAATACAATATTGAAGAATTTATTTTGAATGATCAAAACTTTGTTTCTGTGACAAGCAGTAAGGATGCTACAGGCTTCACTACCATATAGAAACAGGCTATGGAACACAGCTTTATAAAGTGTAAGCTTCATCCGAGTAAAAAAGTAGGCGACTTGAAAAATGAAATATAAAAGTGCAAAGCAACATTTGTGTGATGGATTTTATGTTGAATATAAATTTTGAACCTAAGCTTGAAATCCAGAAGGATTCCAAGATACTTGACAGAAGAATCAAACGCAATGGGCTCCTAAGGTGAGTTGGTTGAGAGTGTACATCCGCGGGCTTGCGTCTTATACACATTTAGTTTAATATTCAACAGACGTAACCAGGAATGGATGCTTTTAAGGGATGTTTATAATGTGGATGCGTCGCATCAATCCACGGAAATTAATATGATAATACAAACATGTATCACCAGAGAAGGAAGCTATATGGATGTAGGGAATACGTATAATGTGTACAGGAGAGGTGAGAGAACAGCACCTTGTGGATCATCCGCCATGAGTCAAATTTATACCAATTAACCAACACACACAATTGTCGGTTAACGAGGTATTTTGCTGCAAGTTTAAAGAAACTGGCCGAAAAATTAAATTTGATAATGTTGCATATTAGCCCATTTATACAAGTTGTGTCGAAAGCTTTCTCAATATCAATAAATACTGCCAAAAAGTGCTTCTCTTAGCATTGAAGCCCGGACCATCTGGCAGCCTAAATCAGTCTAACAAGCTGAAGGGAAGCGCTATGCGATTTTCTAAATCCAAACTGATGATTATGAATAAGGTATCTTAGTTACTCTCTCTCTCTCTCTCTCTCTCTCTCTCTCTCTCTCTCTCTCTCTCTCTCTCTCTCTCTCTGATACTTCTGTTTTTAGACGTGCCAAAATAATTTCTTCAGTATTTTGCACAGCACTGGAAGAACACTGATTGGTCACAGATTGTCTGGGACAGTAGAATATTTTCCCGTTTTTGGAATAGCAATAACTTTGGGAAAGTAATGGAATTGGAAACTAAGCTTCACTATCTGAAGGAGAAGGATAAGGGTTTTTAGCGGTAAATGTTTTGTCGCCAGGTTTGGCATTCGATGACCGGGAGCACGATGGGAAGGGAGGCTCTTGACCACAGTTTTGAGTTCTGAAAGCCGTATATCAGGGACGGTGAGAAGGATCTCTCAAGAAAAGTACTTATGACGCGATGTATCTTAGCTTCATGATCAAATGTGAGCTCATGAGGTTGGAAGACATTCGGCTAGGACTTGGGGATTCTCATTAGGGGGATAGAGCCAAGTCCTATTTGATAGGATGGCCGATGGAGAACGCGGAGCTCTACTCCTTCGGATCCGCTTTAGAATACCCCAAGGTGGGCTTATACGGTTCATGAATTGCTGAAGGAAAATTGCCCAATCAGCATTCCTGAGTGTTTGTAGATGATTTCGAACCGGATGAGAATAGTGATTGTATAGCTGTTTGTGTTGATGGCAGCCGAAATCATGGTACAACTTGAGGTACCATCGTTTCATAGTTAAATAATGTGGGGTTCGTGTAGTTTGTTCGCGCAGGATGGTTTGCTCCTGTTGTAGATGGTGTAATGGCCGTTTTAATTGTGGCTTGGAAATTGAGGACTGCCTCTTCTAATTACTTTGTAGACTCGTCAGAAAAGTTGGCTTAAAATGGTAGTGAAGTCTGCCAGTCTGTGTGATAATGTTATAAATTAAGCAGGGAGGACAATACAAATGTTGGTGAAATTTTATAAGGTATTGGAATGTGGTCAGAGTTTAATGCATCTGTAACACAAGGGACGTGAGGAGAGATATGGACATTATTCAATAGCACTATGTCAAGAATATCAGATCGAATTTCGTAAGTAGTATTTCTGCTGAAGACTTTATGATCCCTTCAGGTAGAGATTTCTATGTTATGCAGTTGGCAGTAATTTTAAAGTGACGCCAGGTCCATTTTGGGCACGAAAATTCTAATAGAGATGTTTTAGCAATAAAGGTCCCCGCTAGCAACAAGCAAGGGCAGATAGATGTTAGAACATTGAGGTCGTATCTCGTGAGGAGTCTGGTGGGAGATTTATAGATTGAAGCTATAAATTTATGTTCGCGATTGGATATTACTAGAAGAATGCCAGTGGCTTCGATAATTTGCGGCCTTGGAAAAGGGACCACTCTGTGGCCAATGGTTCGCTTAATCAAATAGCGGTACCACAGCTCAAAGCCATGTAGCTCATTCCGTGTCCCTGACTGGAGCCAGACTCATCAGCGGGTAGAGTTTACGATGTCCCTCCAACGGGCGATCACACCTTCACTAAACAATGTTGCGCCATTGCATTTTAATGTCTCAGTAATACCGTAGTATACGGAAGTGCAAAAAGTTTGAATCCTACACATCTAGCAGTTTAAGAAATTAACTCTCAAGGAATGAAAACGGCTCCAGAATCGGCACAATAGACAGTGCACTGATGCCGCACATAGAAGACAAAGACAATGAGAAAAGGTTCACCAGTTTAAGAGAAAGGTAGCATAAAATAGCAAAATCAGATCATACATACGACTTTGCTGAAAATTCGCTTCGTTTGCGCATTTCCTGCGGCCGATCTTTCTTTAGTCAGGTATTATTATTAAATTTATATTTTCATTTGATGTATTGACTTCATTAAAATAGTTTATATTAAAATTCGAACAACAGAACTGAACATTGTTTTATTAAATTCTGTACTTATTGTTTGTATTATACTCTATTTGTTATTATTCAATGAGTAAGTTCACGGATTATAAAATGTTTGATGACAACAGTAGTTATAATTGTGAAATTTAACCTTTCCGTCGTTAAATGTTTATATTCCTATTAAGTTTCACTGGTCATTTACGTTTAACTAAATAAATATTTGGTAATAGCTGTTGTAGTGTTTGTTTTCCATCAGCATTTAAATTAACAGGAAATGATAGCTCCCTTGTTATTCTCTTCGAGTATTGGAGCATTCTACAATACAAATTAACACGGTACTTTAACATAACATGTAAAACAGGTATGCAAAACTATCAGTTTGAATGGATTACGTATAACACGTCATCAGATTTGAACATCAAAATGTTATATAGGCTGGAAGTTATGAGATATACTATGAATAGACCGGAGCGATTTTCTACCTCACTGATGTACTGTCATATTCCTATAAACACTGAAAAATTAGTGAAAGTACATTTTTATCGAATTCTGAAGGAATTAAAGAGTTTGAGTTTTTTTATAGATCTTCACCGATCCTACCTAGTAAACAGCCAAAATGACTATAACTAAAATGTATAGGCCTATAAACACACACACACACACTCATATATATATATATATATATATATATATATATATGGTATGATAAGAAAAATAAATGCCTGGACGGGATTCGAACCCGGATCTCTGAGTGTGTACCTCAGCGTGATATCCATTACACTACCAGGCGAATCCAATTCAAACACTTATTTTTCTTATATATGTATTATATTCTCCATTATTACTAGATGTCGCGAGAACTCGGTCTTCACTGCCATCTAGTAGCTTACTATAACAAGTAAGCAAATTAAACAGAATATTTTTACCTTATAGCAGTGACGCTTTATAGATGTTATAATTATATATATATATGAAAAATTAGCTCAGGATAGGGATTATTTCCGCCCGGCCTTGAACCTCCGGGCTCGGTAGTGCCAGTGATCTGATTAGAGTTATTTAGTTAACATATATATACATATGTGTGTGTGTCCGTTAACGCTGTAGCGGCCGCTGTTATTTCAACCAAACCAAAGTTGGCAAATATCAATTAATTAAAAAAGTAAGGTCGAGTTCGTTAACCAGCAAAATCAGATCATTAGGTGTAAATCGACGTAACGGTTGGAATTTTGGATGTTTCGTTATAAAATTCTATGTATGCTATAAAAATAAATCGATGAAGGTATTATCCAAAAATCAGGGAAATCCGACTATTAAAAGTGGGCGTTTACTTCAAAACCGAAATAATAAAATATACTCTAGCATCCCCATGTTATATTCGTCGCAACATATGGGCCTACCATCCACCCATAGTAATTCTGCCCGAATGCAGGACTTTCACTGCAATTATAGCATTTTCATCCTATGTTTTGCAGCTTTACTAGGGAAATATAGGCGTGGTAGTTTCCAGTTGCTTTCCATACCGGTGAAGGATGATGATGATAATGATAAGGATGATGATGGTCGGATGAATTTCGGGGACCGTTGGGCCCCAAGCTTCCTGACATTTGTCTTACAGATGAGGAAAAACTCCCAAGAAAAAAAAAACTCACCCAGTAGCCTGTCCCGACCGGGAATTGAACCCGGGCCCACTGCGTGACAAGGCAGCACGCTACCTCGAGACCACAGCGGTGGCCAGGCCTATCATAGCATTTAATTAATATTTAAATTAGCATAATGTTCTATAAATAAAATAGTATAATGTATTTAATATATTTCATATTAGTAATGGAAAAATGAATCGACAGATATTTAAACTGGTGTCAAATTATACAATATGCAAATAAGTAAAAATAACCCGTGGTTATGAATGATTCGTTATCTCTACAGTTCGACACTTTTCAATAAGCTGGTAGTAGAAAGTTCCTCCAATTTAACAAAAGAAACATATATTCCGTAAACCAGCAAAATAGGAACATAAATTTGACGTAATGAGGAATTCGCTTAGTTCACGCAGTTCCTGCGTGACGGACGGTTTTGTTTACTGGCTTCTGATTAGGTTGTCAATTCGGTATGTACTATTTTAATTTTCGGTCCACACTCTTTCTGAACTTTGTCATATGTTAGCAATTAACTAGAAACTTAAATATTTCGTTCGAAGACTATAAACACGCCGCCAATAAAGAAATTTAGCGGTGGTCAGAGGAGGATATATTGCAATAAACGATTGACGAAATATTTATTTTTTCACCTAATTATATCATCAAATGTTTTTATATAGCGTGTCCATTCATCTAACACATCGTTTTCCAACGTGTGGTTCGCGACCCCCCAGGGGGTACGCAAAATATTTCAAGGGATTCGCCAATACATTTCCATAATGGCGGAGTCAACAATTTTAGAATATATATTAAGCATAAATGAAAGAGAGCAGCTTCTTGAATCTTCCACTGATTTTCAGTTACAGAAAAGTAACAAATATTAGTCATTAATTGGTTTTTGGTTAAGTTTAAATGAGTTTCCAGTATTGGAGAATAAAGCCATAGCGGCTTTATTACCCTTTTCATCCACATATTTATGCGAGAAGTCATTTATTCATATGAGTATTTAAAAAATATGCACAGAAACAGACGCTCAAAGTGACTTGAGACTTTATTTGACATCTGTGGTTCCTGACTTCAAAGCTCTGTGCCATGGAAAGCAGGAGCAACCTTCTCACTGAATACAAGGAAGAGGTGAGTAATTACAATGAAAACTTGTATTTATTATTGCAATTAGACCTACATATTGTGTTTCTTCTTCTTCTTACTTTCATGTGATATGGTAATTTAAGTTTTGTTCTGCTCATTGTTCTTACGTGAGATTTCCAGTTGTTTCTGTATTTTTGTACATATTCCATGACTGATTCTGTTTGTAATTCTTTGAGAATCTCAGAATTCCTTTTATGGTCTGTTCTTGAGTAACCTGCAGTACGTCTCATAAATTTCATTTCTGCCGCAGTTAGTCTTTGTCCAGATACACTGCGAATTGTCGAGGCCTCACTGCCGTAACATAATATGGGTCTGACCAGTGTTTTAGAAATTCTAGTACGTGTGTGTTGCTGTACTGTGTTTGGCTTGAAAATATTATTTTTAATTCCTGTTACTATGCTAAATTTTATAATTTTTTGACTAAAATATTTTTCCTCTTCGTATGTAACTTGGTATCCGAGATAGTTAAATGTGTTAGTTTGTTCTAATGTTTTATTATTAATAATTTTACTGCAAACTGGGACTTTTTCTAGGAAAGCAATGACTTTAGATTTTTCTGTTGAGATTTCCTTGTTGTAATTTATTGCAATTTGGTCAAAAGTGTGTATAAATTATATAATCTATTAAGTGGTATACTGCCATGTGGTTATAGTCTCCATTCTTCAATCATTGAGTTCATGTATACGTATTATGAAGAGCTTTGGTGAAAGACCACATCCTTGTCTAATTCCTTGATTAATTGGTTTGAATTCAGATATTTTATTTGCAATTTTAACTTGGATGTAATTATCCTTATAAATATTATATATAGATTTTATCAGTTGGTCTGGGATGCCAACATATTTGAGGATTTCTAATAATTTGTTTATATTTATTTTGTCAAATGCCTTCTTCAAGTCAATAAACGCCATGCGTATTTAAATATTAAACACTATGTTCTTCTATTAGAATTTTAATAGTGAAGTATCATCTGTACATGATCTTCCTTTTCGGAATCCATTTTGCGCTTCATTTGTGAACTTTTAAGCCGTAACTAGAGTAACTTTAGGTTTTATCCGTTAAGTGTTAAGTATTTTTAAGGTTATTAAACCTTATGCTTCGAATTAAATTTTATGCGTATCTACTGTATGTACAGTATATTTAAACGTCAGTGATTCAGCCAACTTAGATCGTTATGGAAGGGGTTTGCGAGTCGAAAAAGGTTGTGAACCGCTGATCTAACATATTGTGCTCTAGGTTATTATTGTCGACAGCTCGCTTTATTGCTGGCAGTGAGTTAGAGTACCTATTAATATTCATATCCATGTACTGGAATTGCTTCCTAGACCACGAATTTAAAACTAAAGTTGTATTTGGACTTCTCTAGTTGGTCCTGCTGAGCAACTAGTTACCACGATCGCCTCTGGTTAAGGGTTTAAATCTGGCCGGGTTCCATGGATTTTTATGGGCGTACAAATCCTGAGTACGGGGGTTTTCGCAAGAAAACGAAAAACGTAAATCCTGTGTCATAGATTCACGGCCCGAAAACAATCTCAAGCCTGAGAAAATAAGGCTCTGAACAAATTAACAAATTTTTATTGTTAGATATATCATCTCTCTATCTCTCTACACCTTGGTTTAACTTCTCCATTTATATATACTTTTATCTCTCATACATCATCGTTTCCCAACCTGTGGTTCGCAAAATATTTCAAGGGGTTCGCCAAAACTTTTCCGTAATAGCAGGTTTCGAGATTAGGTCTATTATTGTTTCCATCATTTCTGCAGCATTGTAATAATAATAATAATAATAATAATAATAATAATAATAATAATAATAGTAATAATATCAATAATAATTATTATTATTATCATTTAATACTTACTCTTACTTACTTACTTACTCACTGGCACTTTCGAACCCGTAGGTTCATGGCCGCGCGGACATAAGCTCTCCATACATCCCTATCCTGAGCTAGTGCTTTCCAATCATTCCCTGTATAATCTACTTCCTTCAAATCATAGTTAATGTTATTCTCCCACCTCATTCTTGGTCTACCAACTGGATTTTAATACTTAAATCGGGAATTTATTACATTGTTTCCACAATAAATTAATATTTTCTGGGAATGCCAGATTTACATTTATGTAATAATATTAAGAATGCATTTGATTTCGCTACAACTAGATATTTTAAGCCGTAAGAGGAGTAACTTTAGATTTTAAGGGTTAAGTTAGTTTAAGGTTATTAAACCTTTTGCTTGGAATTAAATTTTATGCATGTCTAATGTATGTACATTTAAAAATCAGTGGATCACCCAACTCAACTCGTTGTGGAAGGGATTCGCGAGTCGAAAAAGGTTGGGAACCGCTGCCCTATACCAACACTCCAACGGGTCTAACTGGGACACGATCTGTCGGGAGAGGATTGTAACTTCAGATCAGCTCAACGCCTCAGAGACATCTCCAACATTTAGGACAAGACACACCATTCAGTAAGTCATTCGTATTAAACAAGGCGAATATGATACGATGATGATTATGGTGACCAGATGATATGAAGGGATCATTTGGGCCTTAAAGTTTCCCTAAATTTGTCTTACATACGAGGAAAATCTCCAGGATACATGTCCCGACCAGGGATAAACCCTGGCCCGCTGCTTACGAAACAACGATGTCACCCCTAGGTAACAGCGGATGACTGGATGTATTTTTGTAGTAAAAAATGTTATAGGATACAACTGTGATATTTTTTATAGTTTAATGTATTTTTTCATATATTAACATGAAAGCGGTTCTGAATCAAATTATTTCTTCTTCTTCTTCTTCATCGTCTTCTTCTTCCTTTCCAGGATTAGGTCAATGTGACCTGTTCCGGTCTCAAGTCCATCGTTTCCTTGGCCGTCCCAAAGATCTTTTCCCATGTGGCTTGTAGGTGTTGATCTTTTTGGGTAATCTTGTATTGTCCATTCTGTCTAAATGTTCTTTCCATAGGTATTTGTGCTCTTCTAGTTTATCAACTATTGAAAATATCTCCAGTTCATTTCTTATTGATTCATTGTGTAATTTATCCATGCGTGTACATCCTTTTACGGAACTTAAAAATTTCATTTCAGTGGCTTATATCTGTGAGATATCTTCTTTATAAGTATCCAAGATTCAGATCCATATAAAATAACAGGAACAGCCATAATTTTATCAAACCTGAGCTGAGTTTTCTTCTTATGGTGCCACACAATTTGATATCGGTTTAATTTATTATGTATATCCCAATCATAGCTATATGTTATATCTGAATCAAGATAGTTGAAGTGTGCTATCTGTTCTATTATTTCATTATTGATCACTATTTTTGCTCTGACTGGCACTTTTCCCTGAAAAGCCATAATTATTTCTGATTATGTAAACTATCTTCACATTTATATAACCTAGGCCAGTTTAATTTATACCGTAACGCAATTACAGATGAAATAATGGTATATTACAATGAGAGGTTGAGAAGTGGTTTTTACAAAGTGAGGAAATTATTAAAAACCGAGCGCTAGCGTGGTTTTTAATTTCCGAAATTCTGCAAAACACTTGACTAACGTGTGTTGTACATTATTTTCTGGATGATGGTGTTTTTATAATTCTAAATAATATATTTGATGGAAATATTTGCGTACATTACGCCTATATACTCTAAATGCCGAGAATCATTTAGTTGAGACTACAGCAAGCCGTGACACTAGTTAGGCATACAGTGGCGGCAAGTACGAATTTATTGTTTTATATTGTTTAAAATATAAAGTTCAGTTTCTTTAAAATACAGTGATTTGTTTCGTATAATGTATATTAATACTACATTTTGGATATATTTTGTATATACATTGTACGTAGTAATACATACAGGGCAGTGGTTTTACTTCCTACTCTAGGTAGGTAATTTTTAACATTACAATATAGTTATTTAGATATTTATAAGTTGGCATCCCCGAAATTTAGGAAATTGAACTTTCAATCATGATCGCCATTCCTGTAGTACGACTATCGTGCAAAAACATTTTTTTTTTCAAAACATACTTTTGCTGTTGATAGCATACTTGTGAATATTATACCTGATCTAATATGTAGACATTCAATTAAAGTATTATTTTTTTAATTTTATATTTACAGACGCTTTAACATATAAGAAAACCCGTCTGTTATGTAGGTTAGAATCCAAATAAGTCATACATCCAATTTTTAGTTTGTCGTGTTTTTTTCTTTGCAAGGTCATTGATTTAATTTTAAAAATATATATTGTGAAATGGCATTTTGATTAAAATGATCAGTATAATAAAATTACAACCCAACAATTACCTTACGACTGAGGAAAATCAAGGGAAAAATCTCAATCACGTTTTTCAGACCCCGAATTTGAAACCCGAATACAAGTTTCACACGCTGAGCCAACGTTCTCACTCATATTCAACTTATTTAATTGTGGAGCCTGATGTTAGTTCATTTTCTCCTTGGCTTGCTAGTACAGACTCGTTAGGTTATGGGGGATATGGTTCAGGCCTTGTCAATGAAGGAGATGCTGACTATTCATAATGTAATCCGGTATGTTAGAGAATACAAGTCGTGCATTTGTATCGATTATCTATAACTTAAACGATGGGCAAGGAAGTCGCGTCCTGTCATCAGTTTGAAGTTGTGTACTCATTTTTCCAGTTTTTTTATTTACATTGCTTGTTGACAAGCTATTTATCATAAGTAATGCCACCAATGATTTCCAAATTATTGATAAATTCACTTTAAATATAGTTATTTTAAAATATTTATATATTTAATGTAAACGGCGATGTTTGAAAACAAATGAGAAACGTTTATGTTTCAATTGTTCATCACTGCAAGCAGATCACATTATTTATTGCCAAAGGATCGCAATATTGTAAGAATGCACCCTAGTGGAGAAAAAATTAAACACACCAAACTGTATATTAATTAATTTCTGATGTCCTATTATGTAAATATGCCAATTATATTGTTCTAGAACGTCATTACGTGTAAATAATACGTTTAAGAAAGTGCAAACAGATATTTATTCTTCCTTTTGGTAGAATCAATTGCTATAAATGTTTTACATTATATCCCGCAAGCACTATCTGGTTACTTTCGTGCAATATATACATAATTGGGTAGCCGTATTTCTTAGAGAGTCAGTCACTGCCAATAATGCTCTGGTCTATTCAAAATGTAAAAAAGGAGGAGCTGTCTTTAATATAATAAACAAATTTGATAAATTTCAGGTGAAACACGACTGTGATTGGTTGTAAATCAAAATTCATTGAAACGCGATTGATCATTGACTCCCATTTGGGGAATGAGTTAAATAGCCAACATATTTTGCCACTGACTCCCTCAAATTGTTTAGTGCACGTTCTTCTTGGAACACTTTCCTTCTTCTTCTTCCTTCCAAGTATTAGGCTAAGGCCTGTTACGATCTTATAGAAAATTTTCCCTCCAGCATTTCGTATAAGACTTGAAAGCATAATAATAGTCCCTTAGATTGGTTGCTGGCCAAAGGAAGGTAAGACCTGTGATGGGGCTGCCATCTTATAGCCTCTGGTAAGGCTTTTCTGGTGAAGAAAAGATAATTTAGTCAATTGTAATTATTTTCAGTATTTTAGCTCCTGTTCATAAACTAGGATTGTAATTGTAACAATCTGTTGGAAACCGGTAACATTTGCAAAGGCAAAGCGTTTTCCATATGCAATATTTATTTTAAACATATGGTCTAGTGATTGCTTTCTCGGTTTATGGAATGAATTATAACTCAAAATTAAACCCATACATCACTCATGAGCTTTCAAATAATCACATTTTCAACCACAAAAACACTCTATTCATCCTAAACTCATAATTTATTCCTTTTGCCGACTAACAACAGACGATAAATAAATTAGCTAAAGCACCATTACACATGATACGATCAATAAAATAATTATTTTCATATAAATATTCTCTAGTATTGATAAACTCATGTCAACATGCAATCCTGCAAAAATATTTTTTTACATCGTAGTTTCCTAAGCCTACTTCTTGTAAGAGGTTGTGTTTCATCTTTTAAATGTATCAAATACTAGTAGAATTATCAATATCGCTTTGAAATTGGAGAAATGTTATAAATATGAGATTAAAAAAAAAGGTGTTCGATTTAATTTAATTAGTTCTTACATTGTCCCTGCATTGCTCGACACTTTATTTACATTCTGTCCACCCTATTACACTTTTTATCACTTGTTACACTCCGTAACAGTTTTCGCACAAACATCAACAAAAAAAATCAATTTTGTTCCAAGAACGTAAACCAAACCCTAGCCCTTTTGCTCTGTAGCCAGAAGTGTTGACTATTTGACATTAAAACTAATTAAATATCCATTTACTCTAAATGTAATAAATATTTCTTATTAAAATATAATTAAACATCAATTAACGACAATCGTATATTTGTCGAAATTAACCGTGTACTCACACAGAAATCCTATAATAACTCAGAATAATTGTATATAGATCGTAGGTTTCAAAAAGAACGAATCTAACTAACTCACTGGCACTATCGAACACATAGGTTAATGGCCGCGCGGACATAAGCTCTCCATATATCCCTATCCTGAGCTAATATTTTCCAATCATTCCCTGTATAATCTACTTCCCTCAAATCATAGTTAATGTTATTCTCCCACCTCATTCTTGGTCTACCAACTGGACATTTTCTTCTGGTTTTCCTATAAGAAGCTTCCATGCACGTCTTTCATTCCCCATTCGTGCCACATGTCCTGCCCATCGCAGTCTACGACTTAACTGTTCTTATTATATCTGGTTTTCTATAAATACCATTTAGTTCACTGTTAGTAGGTTTCTCCATTCACCTATATGTTCATCTCTCTTTGATTCCTAAGAACTTCATTCTCAAATACTCATAATCTCCTTTCCTCCCTTAAAGTAAGAGTCCATGTTTCGCATATTATATAATAGTATGAGATTGATACTTTTTTAATTTTCTGTATTTCTTGTTAGTTTTAGTCGCTCTAACTACAATAACATTTCGCGATTTTCCTGTAAGTTATTATTTTGTCTAATCTGTAATTTCGACGTTTTCTCTTAAACTTACATTTATTGGTTTGGAATTAAAATAACTCATTTGATCGAAGCTAACACCCTAACTTGTAGTCTTTGATAAATCATAATGATAAACTTGCTACGTATAAAGCAGATAGGTGTATAGTTTATATATAATTTCCCGTAAATATGGCTGGTAATAATTAGTGATTTTTCAGGAACGTTGTGGCCCAAAATTCACAACATTTGGTTTAGAGTTGAGGGGAACCAATTTCAATTGGGACATTCAACTCGATTTGGGATCGAAACCGGGTCCGGTGTATGAGCGGGTGCCTCTAGACCACAACTGTAGTGAAAAGTTAAATGGATGTCTATTGCCTTCATACTACATCATATGAAACATTTCAACTAATTGCAATGAACGTCTGTATATAACACGAGATTTCACAAATATTTTACGGTAGGGTCATGAAAAAAAAAAACACTAAGATTTTTTTTTGTGAAATTATAGGTGGTTTAAGATAAAGTAGTTTTATATAAAACATTAATATATACAATTTTCTTAAATAATTTATAATATGATTAAGTTAAAATAACTTAACATAAGAATTCTTATTAATAATTATTAATATACCTATGTATCTCTAAATAGATACAACATAGAACATGATATCCCCATAAGTAACATTAACCCTTAAATTCGTAATGTATCTTTTTAGATACATCAGTTGGTTTAGTTAATTTAATATTTTAAATAAATCAGAAGAAAACGAACAAAAATAAACCACTTAAATGTGTGTCTAATTATACAATATACCTAATAATAACATTTATACAAGATTCCGTTTTCACTGCGGTCCGCCACATTGAAATATCTAACAGAAGAAATTTGTGTTTTGCCAATTTAAGGGTTAAAAAAATGTAATTGCTCTTGAAATGCATTCATCTTATGTATTTGAAACTTTAAAATTTATTATTAATGACTCTTGTATACGTTTTTGTATCTATTTTTTTTTAAATTTGATGTTACATTAATTTGTTAAATTCTTTCACCTTATCCGCGGCGGACTAGTGGTTATGCTCCTTGCCTCTGGTCCCGAGGGTCGCGGGTGAAAAACCCGGCCGGCGTCGATGGATTTTTTTAGGATGGAAAAATCCAAGGAGCAAGTCCTCCGGGAGGGGCTTTAAGCTGTGGGTTCCGAGTCTGAAGATTTTCAGGCTCGTAAAAAATCCTTAAGCCTGAATGAAAAGACCTCTAAGCAAAATTTACCAAATTTTCCCGTCCTAGTACTACCTTGGTTTCCTTGATGTCAGTATGAGGCGGAACGCTGACCACGGACCACTCAAATTACATCTATACGAAAACAAGTTTAACTAAGTTAGTATGGTTACAATTCTTCCCTCTAGGGGGAGAGCGCCTAAATCTCTGTTAAGGGAAACGTGGGCTTACAAGATACAAGAAGAAGATTTATTTGTAACTATGAAATATTAATATTAATTTTAATTCATGTATAAGCGTTTATCATAAGTAATGCCACGAGTGATTTCCAAATTATCGATAAATTCACGACTCACGAAGTGAGGAGTGGATTTATCTAGAGAATTTGGAAATCAAGAGTGGCATTTGTTAGGACTATTTAACGAATAAAATTAAGCTGTTTACTTACAAATAATTATTTAACTATAGTTATTTAAAATATTTATATATTTAATGTAAACGGCGATGTTTGAAAACAAATGAGAAACGATAGGTGCGCTTCATCTGCTTCCTTTGTTTATCACTGCAACCTGATCATATTATTTATTGCCAAAGGAACGCAATATTGTAAGAATGCTCTCTAGTGGAGAAAAAATGAAACACATCAAACTGTATATTAATATATTTCTGATCGTTTCTGATGTCGTATGATGTAAATATGACAATTATTTTTTTCTGGATTATTACCTGGGAAAAAAATACATTTAAGAAAGTGCAAACATCCATCCATAGTAATTCTGCCCGAAGGCAGGTCCTTCACTGCAATCATAGCATTTTCATGCTAAGTGCAAACAGTGGTTTCTTTTTTTGGTGGTATAATCAATTGCTACAAATGTTTTTATATATGTGTTGACATTCATGCACTATATATACAATATTTCTCACAGGCTCAGTCACTGTAAAATAATGGCCAGACCTGTTCAGAATATTAAAAAGGAGGAGCTTTTTTTAATGTGGTAATTATAACACTGATAAATATTTCGTGAAACACGACTCTGATTGGTTGTAAAACAGAAATCATTGAAACGTGATTGGTCATTGACTCCCATTTGGGGCATGAGTTAAATAGTCAATATAATAGTTTCAATAATGTATGTAAGATACGGCTTTTAAAACCTGAATAAATACTACAATAACGTATGAATATGCGAGTTTATGATTTAAAACAAACGCTTCCATATAAAGAATTAATTTTGAAGAATAGGTTAAGTAACTTATCTTAAAAAGTATGGAACTCTTAAGTAGTTTTTTTTTCTGGGGTTTTTCCTCACATTTTTCACAAATGTCAGGAAACTTTAAGGCGCAACCGGTCCCCGATTATCATCTGGCCATCATGATCTTCATTAACATATTCGACATGTTTAGAATGCATTTGTGTGTGAATGTGTGTTTCGTCTTCATATTGTATTGTCTCATAGGAGGCCCTGGCATTAAGCCAATCAGCCCTCCATGCCCTTCTAAGGTCAAAATAGTAACTTGCGTGATCCATAGTTTAAAATCCCTCTCCAGACAGGTGCTACTGTAAAGGCCTGGGTGGCGTGTGGCATGTAAAAGTAGGCCCCTACCCATAAGGTGGTGAGCTGAACCAATGAATGGAATGTAAATAAGATTTAACTAATAGAGTATTAATTATACTGTACTTACATTATTACAATATTAGTCATAGAAATTACAAATCAAAATATTGTAATTCTGAACGATACCTTACTTCAAATATAGTATTACATATTTATTTAATTAAATAAGTAATGGATTTTCATCAAGTAAACACCAACTCAATTGATTATATTATTACATTGTCTTTATCAGATGATCCTATCTTATTACCCAGGATTTTACAGAAATCTTTAGACACATCCATTAATATCTATTATGACGTTCTCTATTTACATATGAAGGGTCTACGGAAAGAACATGCTTAGTCACTTTTCTTAAACTTTTCAGGGGATCAAATTTTAACTTTAAAACGCTCCCAAGAATTTATTAATTTTCTTACTAGTAATTTTATGACACTATATTTTATACATTTTAAGTTCATAATTGTTTTTTATACCGTTGAGGTTATAATAATGTTAAATGATATATTTTTTACCTTGTATACTTCCGTCATCCTCAACTATAATAAAATATTTTTATTATAGTTGAGGATGACGGTAGTATACAAGGTTTAATTTTCATAAGTAATGCCACGAGTGATTTCCAAATTATCGATAAATTCACGACTCACGAAGTGAGGAGTGAATTTATCTAGAGAATTTGGAAATCAAGAGTGGCATTTGTTAGGACTATTTAACGAATAAAATTAAGATGTTTACTCACAAATCATTATTTAACTATAGTTATTTTAAAATATTTATATATGTAATGTAAACGGCGATGTTTGAAAACAAATGAAGAAACGATAGGTACGCTTCTACTGCTTCTTTTGTTTATCACTGCAACGAGATCATACTATTTATTGCCAAAGGAACGCAATATTGTAAGGAGGAGCTTTCTTTAATATGGTAATTATAACACTGATAAATATTTAGTGAAACACGACTCTGATTGGTTGTAAAACAGAAATAATTGAAACGTGATTGGTCAATGACTCCCATTTGGGGCATGAGTTAAATAGTCTTTATAATTTAACTATATTTTTTAGAAATAAGTATTAAATACAGCGTATGATTACAACAAAAATACTTCCAATCTTTTTCATACAGTTTAACAGTAACTACAGTTAAGCCAATTAAAAAGGGAAAAACTATGTTAAGTCTCTTTCTTCTCCATGAAATTCTAATGAAGATTCAAAATAACAACATTGTAATTTACATTATACTGTCAAAAATTAATGATATTGAATTAAAATAATCTTTGTTTTTTGTGTGATAGAGAGGAGAAGAATTCCTGAGCCTGAGGACTGCAGAAGCGCTTTTAACACCTGCAAATCTTCTTAACCCTTAAATTCGAAATGTATCCTTTTAGATACATGAGTTGGTTTAGTTAATTTAATATTTTGAAATAAATCAGAAGAAAACGAACAAAAAGAAACCACTTAAATGTGTGTCTAATTATACAATATACGTAATAATAACAGTTATACAAGATTCCGTTTTCACTGCGGTCCGCCACATTCAAATATCTAATAGAAGAAATTCGTGTTTTGCCAATTTAAGGGTTAATTTGCCTGGGATATTGGTAATGTCCCTATATGGAATGTAAAAAAAGTCATTTTTTTCAGTTTTTTTTTCTGATTTTAAAAACAAAATACACGACATTTATTTTTTTTTACCAGTATAAGCCACCTCTGGCATTAGGAACTCGTTTCTTGCAAACTGTGGTACTATTCCTTTCCCTTCTGGCAACAAAATAACATCCTCTTCCTATACCCCATTGTAGGTATTTGGATAGCGCACTAAATTAGTCTGCTGATTTGATACTACAAATTATCTGATAGGCCTAGTTGCAAATGACATTTTTTACACATACTGCTTCTTCAATAGAGCAGTTCATCTCTTTATAATAAATTACTCTTGATCAACATCTACTACATCAAATGACATAGGTTTCTGGCGAATACTCCTGAATATTTCTGCCCAGCCTGCAGGAAGTCAGCGTAAGTTTTATAATTTATTAGGCCACCAAAATTAACGCACTCTAGGTAAGAATGCCCTGTTATTGAAAAAAATCTTTGTTGAACATTTACTAAATGGTGAAACATCTGAAAACAGTAGCATTTTTGTTCTGACCTCCTGCTGAGTTACAAAAGAAATCAACTTCATCAATTTCTACATGAAGATAATGATTAACAAAATGTTGCAGAAAAGAGCATACTTTATAATTTTCCTTATTACCAATAGTTTCTGGATACATGTATAATACACTCTTTCCAGTAAGCAGCACATGTATATTGAAAATATATTGTGAGAGTTGTCTTTTATAATATACATCATTAGTTGTAATGTTGGGGCACAAAAAATGTTTGCAGTAATCAAAGCAAATCGTTCCTTTCTTTACATTTCTCTAGCTCTCCGCCTTTGTTGATCTTTCCCTTTATAAAATGTTTCACCTTTTTCTTAAATGGACCTCATTTTCTGTTGAAATTTGTTTAAGTTCCTTCTGTATTACTTTTTTCTGTTTCCATTCTTCTTTGTTACTAATGATGATTCCAGACCTTTTTTTTCTAGCAGTGAACTCATTGCACGTACTGCAAGTATCGGTTGTAGGATATCTGAAGGAAATATTAAAATCCCTGTTGAAAACTGTCCTATTTGTTTCATAAGAAATGGCTACCTCATGATGAATATTCTAGAACATTCTAAACAATTTATTCATATTAAGTTCTTCTGGCAGTTACTTTACTATCTTGTAGACTGTAGTGGCTGGTTCTGTACTGTAACGATTTTATATGATTATGAACCAGTTCTTCTGAGTCACGTTTCTGATGATGATTCGAGTGTTTCCTCCTGCCATCACGTAGTGCTTCGCCTTTATATCTTAAGGACTTCACAATGCAATCCATTTTAGCTTTCCCAATACCATGTAAGGAGATGAATGGTTTTTTGGCAAACACTGTATTCCTCTACTTTTCCATCAACAGCAATACGAATTCTATATTATATCAAGCACCTCTGAATGAAGCCTAATCACCTTTTCGTGGCCTTCTCTTCTGAACTGGGAATATGGTAATCAGTCCACTAAGATATAAATTAATCTCATCATGCTAATGGAATTCATTCATCTCTTAATTATTTCTTTCCTATGATCTACACAAAGTAACTCAAACATTTTCTTCAGCACTTACAATCATTTCCTGTCTCGTGGTTTTGAAGTTTCACTTTCTATCGAACTTCTCCTTCCATAACGTTTCCTCTTCTTTGTGCTTGGTGGTATGGAAGATTTATTATCACCCTCAGATCCAGGCATTTTTTTACAAAATAATAATTACAAAACATTAAACTTCCCATCTAATCTTACAAAAATCTTCTAATGACAACAATGTAAAAATTGGAAGGAAACTATTATAAACAGTGTAACTACATCTCCAGTAAAACTAGCATGTTTTTTTCCCACATTCACATTGACTTTAGAAGTTTCGTTCCCTGCACACCAATTCTTTACTCCTCTGTATTCCGTGACTGAGCAGGGGTTTTCCCTGTGTGTTTTACTAGAAAAAAAGAAGATTCTGAAAGCTACAAGATGGGAGCATAAATATAATTTTGAAAAAAAAGTGGCTTAGCATGTTCTTTCCGTGGACCCTTCATATTTAAAAATAACGAAATACTAAAAGTTGAGTAAACAATCAGATTTGTAAAAAAAAGTGTTATTATTTTTATTCAACATAGTTATTTGATAGCTGAACCCATTATCGTTTCAATTAAAATACGTGCGTGAAAGAGTCGACAATTCTTATCAGAAGCTTTTTTATGTTCTTTCACGTGCCGTAAATCTACGGTACGGTGCCCACGTATTTAGTTCCCTTCAGAAGGAACCCATACTCAATATTTTCACACCTTGAACAATTCATGAATTCCGACCTGGTTTAAAACCGCGAACCACGAGGACTGTTTGTAAAAAAATGACTTTTAAAGCAGAAATCAGTCGCTTTCACGAAACAAGTTATCGGAGTTAAGTTTTTCTTATGAGGAGTATATTACATAACAGTGAGATACATGATCTTTATAGGAAGCCACATATAATAAAAGTTAAATCTCATAGGCTGCGATGGATAGACATGTGCCACGAATGGGGAATTGAAGTGGTACATAGAAGCTTCTTCTATGAAAACCAGAGGGGAAAACGCCCAGTTGGTAGACCAAGAACGAGGTGGGAGAATAACATTAACCATGATTGGAGGGAAATAGATTATACAGGGAATGATTGGAAAATATTAGCTCATGTTAGGGATGTATGGAGAGCTTATGTCCGCGCTGCCATGAACATACGGGTTTGATAGTGTCAGTGAGTTAGTTAGTTAGTAAATAGGTCCACATTATAAATACAACCCCACAGACATTCAACCCATACAAATGTGTATATAGGGCTATTCAGAAAGAAGGAACAGATTTCAAATATTTATATCTTCCAAACTACAAAAAAAAAATAGAAAAACAATTCCAATGTTCCCGATAAAAGAAATGTTCAGCTTTCACTATTTTATGCATTCAATGTGACCACCATGTGTTACACGACAAATTCAAAACGGTAATTCAATTCTTGCCAAACACGAATCAACTTGTCCCTAATTTCGAATTTACAGATTCAACAATTCGATGTCACAGATTTTCAACAGTGTCAGGCATAGGGGGATAAAATACCCTCTTTTACGTATCTCCATAAATAAAAATCAGAGGGGGTTAGGTCTGGCGACCTGGGAGGCCACCGGCGATGAAGTTTATCTTCTGCCCCTCCTCTTCCAATCCAACGTCCTGTTGTTTCGTCATTTTAATACAAACAATTAACATGACAAGCAAAAGCGTCAATGCGGCCGTGATCGGAACTTCAGATTTTTCTCTTTCCAGGAACGTTGGAATCGTGTTTCCATTTTTTTTTTGTATTTTGGAAGAAATACATATTTGAAGTGCGTTCCTTCTTTATGAATCTCCCTGTATATATAATAATAAAAAAATTAGACCAACATATGTTTAAACCAAAGCCACAAAATAAATATAGAAACAATTTTAATTTTTGAACTTTTGTAATTATGAATTGAAGATTTATGTAAAATTAGAGTAGATATTCAAACTATATTTTATTGTACAGTATTACAAATACGAACAAATTATCATCTGTAACAGAAAACAAAATGGGAATTTGAGATTTATTATTTTTGGAATCAATGTTTCATGGTTATTTCAACACTCAGTACTTAGTGTGTCATCCGTGAGCTTCGTTGACTGTATTACATCTACGAGGTATGCTTCGAAGAAGCCCTCTCGCAGAAACTTGTGAGATTCTCACCCATTCCTCATTGAGTGTATTTGAAAGTTCTTCCAGGTTCTGTGGCACAGCAGCAAGCTTACGAACAAGTTTTTTTCCAGTTTATTCCACATAGGCTCGATCGGATTGAGGTCCGGACTGCATACAACGCCAGTCCATCACTTGGCATTCTTGCAGGATATCTCTAGTAGCCTGTTGCTGTATGACATCTAGCGATATGCATTAGAAGAAAATTAAGGTCCATGCCATAAGCAGAGGGTACGACATGTTGAAGGATAATGCCATTGATGTAAACATCAGCATTCATGCGCTGTGGGACAACGATACGCTCTATCCGAAACACAATAGTAATTCCAGCCCAAACCATAACCGAACCAGCTCCAACCAGATATATGGAGACTAACAGAACACGTCATACGAAATCTTGACTCGTCAAGAATACAATACCCTTCCATTGGCGGAGCTGCCAATGACATGATTCTGAGCAAATCGCAGCCGGGCTTCTTTGTGCTGAAGTGTTAAACGAGGAGCTTTAAAGGGGATTCTAGACCTCAACTTTGCATTTCTTAGTAAATTTCTTACAGTCTGATCAGAAATTACCGCCCCATTTGCCGTTTTTAAATCATTTTGTAGGTCTCTGGCTGCAGATGTCCGTGTGCGCAAAGCTGATAGGAAAAGAAAAATTTATCCTGTAGGCCTACCTCTGTAGTCTCCTCCTTACGGCCTTGTCCGGGTCGCCCTTTGTATCCATGTGTTTCTCTATATCGCCTCCAGAGCCTATGGGTGACGGAAGGGCTGACGTCAAGAAACCTAGAGACATGGCGAATGGAAACTGCTCGTGCAACTGATGTTCTATTCAGATATCTTATTGCTCTATATTAGCTGCAGAAAATACAAAACTACAATTTTCTTTCAAGTGCCCCAGGTTTGTCTTTCGACATTCCTGGTTTTTCTCTCCTGGCATGGCGTAATTGTAACCAACTTCTGAGGTTGGGGCGCCTGGAAGGCGGGATTACGTTGCCCCGATGATATGATGGGTGATGATGATGATGATAGTGGTGCGCCAGGAGAGTCCCTAATCCTAAACTTAACATAAGATGAATATGAATGATGATGATTGCGATGGCCATATGATTTCGGAGACCGTTTGGGCCTTAAAGTTTTCCTGACATTTGTCTTACAGGTGAGGAAAAACCCCGATAAAAACCTCACCCAGAAAAACTGTCCCGACCGGGGATCGAACCGGGGCCCGCTGCGTGACAAGGCAGCACGCTACCCAGAGACCACAGCGGTGGACTACAAAATAACAATTTCCTACAACAATTTCTTCAAACCTCTTTAAAAAATAAAGAATAACTCAATGAGCATTCACTTTGGTTTCAACAACTCTTGAAACTTCACTGACGTATTCAAATAAAAATTAATAAAATCAAGAAGATCTTTATCCTGGTTTTAATCAATCTACTTCAGAACAAAACATCTGACTCTCAAAAATCAAATTGTTTCAATATATATATTTTTTTGGTTTTGGATTAAACATGCGTTCGTGTAATTTGTTTGAGTAGCTTATATATATATATATACTGAGATGTGATAACAGTGGTCGGAAGAGCTATTTTCAGGCCCACGCGAGATCTTGCACGAAGAACACTTTTGTATGCTGTTTTCGGTTTCATAGCAAACAATTGCGTGTTATGTCAATATTTAATTATGGATTTTTTTGTGGGAGCACAAAACCATTGCTGTATGAAATCCTAGTAGACACCAATGAGTATCTGCTAGCGGTCTAATCTCATAATTTTACCGCATACTTCCAAATATTTGTTGTGTCTGCTGTACAAGGTCATAAGTATATTGAAATTGGTGGTTGTCATTTTGAGCATTTGCATTGAGCTGTAAGTTGTATTTTTCCTTAAGGGTATAATTGTTTTAAGACCGTAAAAATTAATATGCATTTCCTACCATTGCAAAGAGAGCTAAAGAAGATACACCAATGGACGGGAAAAGAGCAAGAGAATGACCAGTCAAGAGATGGATATTCAGTGGTTGCACATCCAACAATATGTCTTCCTCCGAGGAGTAATTTGGGAAATAAACAGGATGAAAACCCTACAACTAACGAAGAACAAGCTTGGATTCCATATCTTAAAATGATGATTTTTTCCAGACCTTTACCATGATAATTTTGACCCCAAAGTTTTACGAATATTTGAGAACAAAGTTCTTAGGACAATTTTTGAACCAAAGAGAGATGAACAGACAGATGAATGGAGAACCCAACATAACAGTGAACTACATGGTATTTATAGGAAGCCAGATATAATAAGAACAGTTAAGTCTCGTAGACTGCGATGGGCAGCACATGTGGCACGAATGGGGAATGAAAAACATGCACTGAAGCTTCTTATAGAAAAACCAGAAGGAAAACGCCCAGTTGATAGACCAAGAATGAGGTGGGAGAATAAAACTATAATTTGAGGGAAGTAGATTATACAGGGAATGATTGGAAAACATTCGCTCAGGATAGGGATGTATAGAGAACTTGTGTCCGCGCGGCCATGAACCTACGGGTTCGATAGTGCCAGTGAGTTAGTTAGTTAGTTTGCTAAGGTTTGAGGTACTCTGTATATATCTATAATTATAGTAGATGTCATCCTTTTAAGTTGTACTGTCTCTTTGGAAAATGCCATAACAATGTCAATTTTCTCGCTAATTACATAGGGGACATAATTTAACGTTGTCCTAGCTTTTTAAATTATGGAACATCCATCCCAATATGAATCATGCAATAGTACTTCTATCATTAGTACATGAAATGTCCATGTACCTCTCTCCCTCCCCGGGATATGTTCTGCTGGGGAATGTTATATATATATATGATATGAAAAGAAAAATGAATGCTTGAGTCGGGATTTGAACTCGAGTCTCTAAAGTATATATATATATGATTTAATTAATTAATTAATTTATTTATTTATTTATTGTTACACACTGCCTTACTGTACTGTCTGGTTACATCGATTAATATTTTCCGACATTTACTACAAACATTTTTATTATTCCCCTATTCTCCTCTCACGCTCAGCACATTTCTATGGTCATTTTCTCTTTCTAGAACGACTATCCAATCCGCAAAATATAATACCTTTTTTGTTCCCTGTAACACTATACTCTGAGTATGTCCTGTTTCCCGTTTGTCTTCAGCATAAATAGTGTTTTGGACCTAATTTATATCCAATGTAACTAAAGAGTACGACATTGCGAGTACAATACTCTGTAGGAGGAGATTAAGTCATGAGGCATTAAACAACTGAGAAACATAGTTACATCGAGTTTTTTGGTTCGATTCTCAGCGATGCAATTTTTTCCTACTACTGTTAGTAATTTTATAGAGAGTATATTCCATAATTCGTTTTTGAAGAAGCAAACATGAGGGAAGTACGTTACATAGGTGATGAATGGAAAATATTAGCTCACGATAAGGATGTACGACGAGCTTATCAGCTCGGTTATGAACCTATGTATTAGTTAGTGCCAGTGAGTTAGTTAATTAGTCTTTAGGCGAATTTACTTATATAAAACGTGTTGACCTTAGTTTATGTTATTGCAAATTACAGACCTATAATTGTAATATTTGTCGTCAATTACGAATACAGAAAAATATACTCTCCAACGTAGTATATATGATTAATTTAAATTAAATATTCTAAAAAATAAAATAAAAATGTTTAATTTGACGTTATAATTATAACACAGGCACTATTAAAAGAACCCTTAAAACACAAGAAAAGAAACAAAAATTAAATTTTACTAAGTAATGGCTGTTCCTGTATTGATATATGGATCAGAATGTTGGACGATCACTAAAATACAAGAACAAAGATTGGAAGCAGCTGAGATGAGATTTTTTAAGAAATATAGCAAGAAATACTCTGCTGGGTAAGAAAAGGAATGAAGATATAAGAAAGGAACTAAATCTTTTAAACTTACAGACAGAATAATTAAATATAGGAACGACTGGAAAGAATATATTGATAGAATTCTAGAAGGAAGATTTCCAAAATTATTGCTAAATTATAAACTGCACAGAAGGAGAAATGTTGGACGCTCACACAGAAGATGGTCTGAATAATTTTAACAATTGTAGATTTCATGAATACCGGAACGAGACAACAGGCTTAATCCCTGGATGATGATGATGATGAATTATAACACAGGGTGCAACTGTATAGCCCTTGGTAATGCCCTAATATCTTATCTTCGAGGTAAATCTCATTGGAAATACAAACAATTAATCCTATTAAAATGTACAATATTTTAAGTATTGATCTTCTTCTTCACTTCCTGGTTTAGACAAGAGTTGCCTGTTCCGTCATCACTAATAGATCTAAGACCATCCATCTCTTCCGAGGACGTCCGACATCTCTTCTTCCTCTTGGAAAATAATGGAAGATTTTATTTGGTAATCTACTTTCTTCCATTCTTTCTACATGTTCTTTCCATGTTTCTAGTTGTTAAATATATTTTCTTTTATGGAGTAGATCTGCAGTTCTTCACGGATATCCTCGTTTTTTAGCTGGTCCATTCTAGTGCAGCCTTTGGACCAGCTAAGAAACGTGGATATCCGTGAAGAACTGCAGATCTACTCAATAAAAGAAAATATATTTAACAACAAGATACAGTGGAAAGAACATGTAGAAAGAATGGAAGAAAGTAGATTACCAAATAAAATCTTCCATTATTTTCCAAGAGGAAGAAGAGATGTCGGACATCCTCGGAAGAGATGATCTTAGATCTATTAGTGAAGACGGAACAGGCAACTCTTGTCTAAACCAGGAAGTGAAGAAGAAGAAGAAGATCAATACTTAAAATATTGTGCATTTTAATAGGTCTATGTTAAGTATTGATTACCGAGTTAAAAAAAACAGATGAGTTAAAAACTTAACAACTCGTTTCCGAAACAGGTCTGGGTTGAGGGATGAGATGCGATGAAGCCGCTTACATTGAAGTTCTGTGAATTGCAAGGATGCCGGCCGACCACGCCAGATGCACCATCACAGGGACACATGAAATGAAATGATGTTAAACGAAACGGATAAGATGAGTGTTGAGAGTTGACTGAATTATATTCATGGCAGTGGAAATCCTGTCCACTACGTTTTGTCCACCGAGAAACCCATGGAATGATCGAGACTAGATCTCGGGACCACAGCGGTGAGAGGCGAGCGTCTAACTGCTTGCACTACTGATAAGCTAAAACATAGTATGCAATTTACATAGATAACTGTAAGACTAGATATTCAATTGAATTAAATGTCTTCAGAAGAATGCGTTTAATTGAATGAAGGCGTAAATGAAGGAATATTAAATTTACATTATTGATATTCAAATATTGATATATTTCATGGAACATATTAACCGAAAGAGGCTTTCCAAAACATATTATAAGAGCTATTCAAAGCATATATCCAAATACAAATTCAAAATAAAGAGTGGAAAAAATAAAATCGAAATACGAAATTGTAATTATTCAAGGATTACGACAAGGATGCCGTCTTTCAACCACTTTCTTCAATTTATATATTGTCGCAGTTGTCAGAAAATGACAAGTAACTTTAAATTCTAATGATAAAATCTGTATTGACACACTCATATTTTCTGATGATCAGACAATAATGGCTTCTTCAGAGAATGACTTACAAAGAGCAATTTTTAATTAAATAATATTGCATAAGATTACAACCTAAAAATATCTTCAACAAATACTAAAGTAATGGCCCAGCGTGGCAAAGAAATTGAAATAACGAAAATAGTACTAAATGACAAAACGCTAGAACATGTAAAATATTTCAATTATCTAGTGTATATTTAGGTTGTAACAGAGAAAAAGACGTAAATAATAAATTACAAATATTTCAATATTTATGTGTCGTCCTTAAATGAACACTGGGAAAGAAAGTAAGAAAAGAAACACATTTAAATTTTTATAAAGCATTGGCTGTACCTGCAATATTGTATGGCTCAGAAATATGGACTCTGAATAAAGTCAATTAAAAGAATAGAAGCAGCAGAAATGAAATATTTACGATTTGTGGCTGGATATACTTTAATGGATAAAACACGGAGTGAAGATATTCGTAAAGAACTACAAATATTCAGTTTGACAGATAAAATAGAAGAGTATAGGAGAAAATGGTATGAACATGTCTGCAGAATGGATACCAACAGATTGCCTAGGAAAAGTCTGAACAATCAACCAAGAGGAGGAAAAAGAGATCGGGGACGACCACGAAAAAGATGGACACAGCAGCTATAATACTTGGAGTCAGAACGAACCAAAAGATTCAATCCTTGCAAGAAGAAGAAGAAAAAAATATTATTTCAGGTAAGACATTTATTGAAAAATGTAATACATTTGTAGTTTAATTTTTCAAATTGAGTTTAGATATTACAGATATTATAACATACTATAACAAATTAACTGCAAGAGTATAAAAACAAAAATTCTATATTATATTTTCAATTTTTTTATTTTTTTTATTTCATATATCACGTCATGTTGAAGATAAATGTGTTCGGAAGGACCGGAAACTCGAATTAACGAAATCTGAATTCACAGAAGTGGATTGTGTGTAACAGAGGAGTGATATTTATATACGTTACATAGGCTATGCATTAAATTTGTGTTTATTTCACATGTGAAGAGATGGCAATTCCATCACGTGCCTGGAGGATAGCGTATGTGTTAATTCGTGTGGAATATTGTTTTAAAGCAATTTGGTACATTTTAAAATCTCAAACCCGTATCTTATTTAACGTGAAGTCCCTTGCAGCTAATCTTCCTTGTGCTATACGTTTCAGTATAAATTAAGGGTGCTTTCACATCCCCTAGAGAGAAAATGGGCACGGTATGGTAGAAGGGGAAAAGAATAATTGCAAAACGAATGTAAGGTTCTAATATCCTGTGTATTCCGGATGAAATATAGCATTATTCGCTGCAGGTTGAATGCCGCCCACGTTACAGAAGTCAGGATCTATATACAGTATATCCTATAAATCTCTATTCTCTAAACAATTGAATACACAACTGTTCAGAAAACATTTTGTAAACCATTACATCGAGAATATTGTTTAGTTGATTTAATTTTTTACCCACACTCATATTACATTAAAATCACAATGTAAACAAAATGTGATGTTATCAAGTCCTATTACAATGTAACAGCATTTCTCGATATACAGGGTGTAACTGAATTATCATAAGTAATGCCACGAGTGATTTCCAAATTATCGATAAATTCACGACTCACGAAGTGAGGAGTGAATTTATCTAGAGAATTTGGAAATCAAGAGTGGCATTTGTTAGGACTATTTAACGAATAAAATTAAGCTGTTTACTCACAGATCATTATTTAACTGTAGTTATTTTAAAATATATATATATATATATCTAATGTAAACGGCGATGTTTGAAAACAAATGAGAAACGATAGGTACGCTTCATCTGCTTCTTTTGTTTATCACTGCAACTAGATCATACTATTTCAGAATATTAAAAAGGAGGAGCTTTCTTTAATATGGTAATTATAACACTGATAATTTTTTCGTGAAACACGACTCTGATTGGTTGTAAAACAGAAATCATTGAAACGTGATTGGTCATTGACTCCCATTTGGGGCATGAGTTAAATAGTCATTACAAACTTTGAGGACGTATAGTGGGCACCAAGACGATTATGTTTAGCATAGGGACTCATGTCCGGAAACGAACGTTTTGCCGCTACACGCAAAATACCACAACACAAGTAGCACTCTCTGATGCCTTCTGCTTGTCGTCTGAGTCCACAAGAATGGCTCGATTTGACCACCACCTACGTCACCACAGTATTATGTTCTGGTACATACGATCACCAATCCTTGATCCTGCAATATCCGCTGCAGCCATAACCCGCGCCAGTAAATCTTCAAATAGGATGTCACTGGGTCTCGTAAATCAGGGATTTCATGTAATCCCGCAGATAGTAGCATAGCGGGGTCAAGTTGGGAGAACATGCAGCGTCTTTTGCGCTGAAAATGCGGAAGAGTTTAACGTGTGCTGTGATGTTTTGCGTGCGTCTAGCGGGAAAACGACACGTTTCCGCACATGATGATGCAACGATGAGTGATGGCACCACCACAGGAACAGATAAATGGATGACATGAGTATGAAAGTGGCAGGAAAAAACGGGAGAAGCTTCGAAAAACTACCCTCTCTTCGATTCATCCACAACGACCCTGCATGTGGTGACGGAAGCGAGCTCGTGATGCAGAGGTGGAGGGCGAGTGTTTGAATACATGCGTCACGGAGCCACCGCTTTTCTGCAGTCTTATATATATATATAGTGTGGGTCTCTCTGTATGTGTGTTTGTCCTTTAAGACTCGAAAATTACATTACCGGTTTCAATGGTGTTTTCTCCTTCATTTAAATAATGAGTGGGTGAAAGAAGAATAATGCTGGAACTCATAAAGAAGAGGAAAAGAAATTGGATTGGCCATTGGCTAAGAAGAAACTGCCCGCTGAAGGATGCTCTAGAAGGAATGGTCAACGGAAAGAAAGTTAGAGGCAGAACAAGGCATCAGATGATAGACAATATTAAAATAAATGGTTTGTATGCAGATACAAAAAGGAAAGCTGAGTTAAGGAAAGAGTGGAGAATGCTGAGTTTGCAGTGAAAGACCTGCTCTTGAGCAGAACACTATGTATGTATGTAAATAATTTTCTGGGACAATTAAATTATATAACATATGTATTACCCTACATACTGTAGGGCCGGAGCTAAAAAAGAAAGAAATTGCATCGGTGCACTAAAGAAAGTAACTTTTTGGCCGATAAATTACTTACGCTGCCTAAACCATAACAAATACACCAACTGAATAAGCACAGAATAGAATATCTCAAAAAAGTACACAAAACGTCCGCGACAGCATATGTCTATCTTTTATGGATAACCCACAATAACAATTTTTGTTTTTCAGATCAGTGATGCCAAGAAGATCGGGATAAGTAGATTCCCGGGCAATGTCAGGTAATAATCATGGGGTATCTAAAAAATAATTACGATATAAATTTATTATATATATATATATATATATATATATATTTCACTTATTCAACCAAACATAAAAACGCATTTAATTTATTTAGGCGTAGGAGCTCACGCCGTGTATTAGCTAGTAGGTCGTAATTTATTTTACTACTGCAGACGTTTCAATTATTACTTCGGTTATGATTCAACTGTAGTTGTTGGTGACATACTGATAAATTAATAAATTACTTTTTTATACATACCGTATGTGTTAACGTCCAGTTGGTAGACCGAGAATTAGGTGGGAGAATAACATTAACTATGATTAGAGGGAAGTAGATTATACAGGGGATGATTGGAAAACATTAGCTCAGGATTGGGATGTGTGGAGAGCTTATGTCCGCGCAGCTATGAACCTACGGGTTCGATAGTGGGAGTGGGTTGGTTATGTGTTAATTGTATAGTTTATATTGAGTACTTAAAGGATGCTCTGTGGCGCAAAGTGGTCAGACACGCGCCCTCAACCTCTGGGTCCCGAGTTCTCGTCTCGATCACTCTTTGTGGGGCACTACTTCATATTTCATGTAATCCATTTCGTTTTATCTGCCGCTGTGATGGTACAACATGCCTGGTCAGCCGGCATCCCCGCACATCACAGACCTTCAATAAAGGAGCTTCACGGAATCTCATCCCCCGACCTGGCATTAAACCGTACCCGAGTAGAGGGTTTACTTTTTTTTCATGATCTACCAGCGGACTGCTGGCCTCACATCTACATGTGTTAATCACAGAGGTAGACTCATACTGTCAGTATGGGGTGATATGTGGTCAGCATGTCGGGTCCCTCATCAGTTATAGCTGGTTTTCTCAACCTGGAGCTGATACTTATTGCAACTACCCAAATTATTCTTGATGATAGGTTGACACAGGTCCTATACTGGCCGAAATTCCATGACAAAATTTCTTCCCCACAGAGTCTCAAACCAGCGCAAGTTCCTCTAGCTCTGCGCAAAGGCCTCTTGCCTCGGCCACGAGCATTTACTTTACTTATATTAAAATATTTCACCTTGAAAAGTACCAAATATAGTAGTGATCTATACAATTTGTTCTGCATCAATCGCAATTGTGATCCCACTATGCATAAAAAATAATCTGTCTCTTATGATTCACCCGATATATAATTATTTTGTACTTGTAAGCCCATGTTTTCCCTTAACAGAGATTTAGGCGCTCTCCCCCTACAGGGAAGAATTTGAACCATACTACTTTAGTTAGACTTGTTCTCGTATAGATGCCATTTAAGTGGCCCGTGGTCAGCGTTCCGCCTCATATTGACATATAGGAAACCAAGGTAGGCCTACTAGGTCGGGAAAATTCGGTAAATTTTGCTTAAAGGCCTTTTCATTCAGGCTTAAGGGTCTTTTACGAGCCTGAAAATCTTCAGACTCGGGATCCACGTCTTAAAGTCCCTCCCGGAGGACTTGCTCCTAGGATTTTTCCATCCTAAAAAATCCATCGACCCCGGCCGGGTTTGAAACCGCGACCCTCGGGACCAGAGGCAAAGAGCATAACCACTAGTCCACCGCGGCCGACATATATTATTTTGTAAAAACATATTTTAGTATGACTTAATTTAATTATTCCTCTGTTATTTTAATTTGAAAAATGTAAATTGATTCCACTATAGGCCTTAGGAACCCCTTGGAGTAGTAGGACGTAAATGCTCCTATCATTCAATACCAGGGGTCACCAATTAGATTTCATGGAGGTCCATTTTCAAAGTAGTAAATTCAGTCGAGGTCCGGAACCACAGTTGATTTAACGACGAAGCTTTTATTAAGTAATTAATATTATAAGAAATTATTTAAATTATGTTATGGCTATGAATTGTACAAATTAAACAAAACATGATAAATACTAAAAGGATACAGCACAGTAGCATTATTAATAAGTTATATTACTATTAATAAGTTTATGATAAATTTAACATATGGTCACCTCACAAATTTCGTGTTTTTCACAATATCAGTTTCAAACGGAATCCCGGCCATCTTCAGTCGAATCTCCGACCATAAGCAATACTGTCAATCGAGCCAACAATAATACTATCATAACATGAAACTTAGTAAATTGGTTTTATTCGATATTTAATCGGTTTCAAAATTTGTATTAATTCGATATTTAACCGGTCCGCAAACCAAAGCCCCAGGATCCGAATCCGGACCGCGGTCCGCCAATTGGTGACCCATTTTCTATACAATCGGCACGAGATGTCTGCCCGGCGTAACGAAAGTTTTAACTTCCAAAAGATGCGTTCTGGTACTCATTTTAGTAAATCTATCTCAAGGGCACGTTGCTGACAATAGTGTAGACCACATTAAAAATCAAGTCCACCGTTGTGGTCTCGGGGTAGCGTGCTGCCTTGTCACGCAGCGGGCCCGGGTTCGATCCCCGGTCAGACCAGTTTTTCTGGGTGAGGTTTTTATCGGGGTTTTTCCTCACTTGTAAGACAAATGTCAGGAAAACTTTAAGGCCCAAACGGTCCCCGAAATCATATGGCCATCGCAATCATCATCATTTATATTCATCTTAGGTTAAGCTTAGGATTAGGGACTCTCCCGGTGCACAATTATCATCATCACCACCCATCATATCATCGGGGCAACGTAACCCCGCCTTCCAGGCGCCCCCCAACCTCAGAAGTGGGTTACAAGTACGCCATGCCAGGAGAGAAACTAGGAATGTCGAAAGACAAACCTGAGGCATTTGGAAGAAAAAAAAATTAAAAATCATACCCATCCGTACCATCTAACTTTCAGCTTATAGCATACTTTCCGAACTATTTTATGTGGTAAGTTCACATATTTTTCTATCATTATATATAAAAAGTCCACCGCTGTGGTCTCGAGGTGGCGTGCTGCCTTCTCAGGCAGCGCGCCGGGGTTCGATTCGCGGTCGGGACAGGCTCCTGGGTGAGGATTTTTTTCGGGGTTTTTTTCCTCACCTTTAAGACAAATGTCAGGAAGCTTTAGGGCCCAACGGTTCCCAAAAATCATCCGGCCATCATCATCCTTATCATTCTTCGCCGCTGTGGAAAGCAGCGGGAAGCTACCACACCTATAATTCCCTAGTAAAGCTGCAAAGCATAGCATAAAAAATGTTGTGCTTGCAGTGAAAGACCTACCCTCGGGAAGAATTACTATGGATGGATGGATATATAGAAATTCAGCCTGCGTACGTTCGTGCTTTATACATTTCTGAACCATGCAACAGATATTTATGAAAATTTGTACATACCAATTTTCAGTGTTTAGTCGCTATTTGTTATTCTCTAAAGTCAGTAAGTGTAGGTGTTTACCAGAAACGAACATTTAAAAACCCTCTAGCGATCTCAGTTTTTCGATATTTTACAACGAAACTCATTATAAAATAAACCGAGGTAGATACTGTCCAAACATCAACGAAATCAGCTCATTAGAAATGGGGTTCACCTGATAACCAAAATTAAAAATTGACAAGCAGCCGCCATGTTCGATTCGTCGCAATATATACCATATAATTTAATTAACCGGTAATTTTCTTTTTAACTTCATCATTATCATCCAGGGATTAAGCCTGTTGGCTCGTTCCGGTTTCATGAAAGCTAGAATTGTTAAAATTGTTCAGACCATCTTCTGCGTGGGCGTCCAACATTTCTCCTTCCGTGCGGTTTATAATTTAGTAATAATTTTGGAAATCTTCCTTCTGGCACTATCAATATATTCTTTTCAGTCGTTCCTATATTTAATTATTTGTTCTGTAAGTTTGAAAATATTTTTTTTTCAAATGCCCCATGTTTGTCTTTCGACATTCCTGGTTTCTCTGCTGGCTTGGCGTACTTATAACCCACTTCTGAGTATGGGGCGCCTGGAAGGCGGGTTACGTTGCCCCGATGATATGAAGGGTGATGATGATGATAATGATGCGCCAGGAGAGTCCCTAATCCTAAGCTTAACTTAAGATGAATATGAATTATGATTGCGATGGCCATATGATTTCAGGGACCGTTTGGGCCTTAACGTTTTCCTGACATTTGACTTACAGGTGAGGGAAAACCCCGATAAAAACCTCACCCAGAAAAACTGTCCCGACCAGGGATCGAACCCGGGCCCGCTGCGTGACAAGGCAGCACGCTACCCCGAGACCACTGCGGTGGACTAGTTTGAAAATATTTAGTTCCTTTCTTAAATCTTCATTTATTTTCTTATGCAGCAGAGTATATCCTGCTATATTTCTTATTCAACTAAACATAAAAACACATATTTAATTTATTTAGGCGTAGCAGCGTACATTATGTGTGATCCCATTTCGTGTGGTATATTCACATATTTGTTTTCATTATCTTTAATTTAAAAGAACGTAATGATAAAACGATGATAGTTTCTGTCACCTATTCTGTTAAAACAGAACTGAATCTGTTGCTTACATGCTATCCTGCGAAGCACAATTTACAGACTTCGTTAACCTAGATTAAATTGACAAAGCATATTAGATATCAGCAATATTCAACGCACGACTCCTAATCCCTGGAAACCCTTCTCAGCGAAATAAGCTTAACACAGGCTAAGCCGTTCCGGTAGTTCAGCTGGTCTACCGTGACAACGCTTTGTTGCTTGTAAACATAATCAGGATATTAGTTTTTTTATTTACTGACACTTTCCATATTATCCATTCTAATTTTTGTAAGTATTTCATTAATGGAGCCCAAGTACAAAACATTAAATTAACCATCTAACTCAATGGCACTATCGTACCCATAGGTTCATAGCCGCGCGGACAAAAGCTCTCCACACTTCCATATCCTGAGGTAATGTTTTCCATTCATGCCCTGTATAATCTACTTCCCTCAAATCATAGTTACTGTTATTCTCCCACTTCATTCTTGGTCTACAAACTGTGAGTTTTCCCTCTGGTTTTACCTATATGAAGTCGCCATGCCTCTCTTTGTTCCTCATTCGTGCCATATATCCTGTCCATCACAGTCTATGAGACTTAAATGTTGATAGCATATCTGGTTTCCTATAAAGATCATGTAGTTCATTTCTCTTAGATCTTAATTTTTTCTAAGAAGTTTATTCTCAAATACTAGCAATATTTTCTGCTCCATTAAAGTAAGAGTCCATGTTTCGCATCCATGTAATATAACTGGGAGAATAAATGAACAAAATATTACAAAAACAAATTGGTTGCAATAAATCACATAAAATAATAATAATATTAATAATAATATTAATAATAATAATATTATTATTAATAATAATCTTCTTCTTCTTCTTTCCAAGTATTAGGCCAAGGCCTGTTACAATCCTATAGAAAATTTTTCCTCCAGCGTTTCATAGGACGGCCCAGTGATCTTCGTCCTCTTGGTATATAATTATAAACAGCTTTGGGGATCCGATTTGAACTCATTCTTTCAAGATGGTGTTTCCAATTTAGTTGGTACTGTTTAATATATTTCAAAATTGGCGTAGAATAATAATAATTATAATAATAACAATAATAATAATAGCATTAATAATAATATTAATAACATTAATAATAATATTAATAATAATAATATTAATAACATTAATAATAATAATAATATTAATATGTCTACAATTTTCAGATCCAAGTTTTGTTACTCTTGGTCCCGATCGATTAGTTACCGTACTTTCCTTAGAGGAAAATGTCTTAATACTTTTATATTTGAATTGCAATGTTAAGATTATGAGTTATTAAAAGCGTATATTAATAAAATACATTTTGGGAATTGTGACTACTGGTTTGTAAAGCGTATTTTTTTTTATCACTGAATGATACTTCCTTCTAACCGTCATTTAATTCGTTGAGGACTGATCATCTAATTATATACGTTATTCTGTATATTCTACATTGTATGTATACACCACATAGTCCCGCGTGGAGACACGGGTGTTCCCTAGCGAGAGTTCTTTAACCAAGCTAGTTTAGCTACACTTATTTATCTACAGAAGTCAACGAGTGATATATGGTTTGTTATTTCCTCAATGAGGCACATTGTAGGCAACTACGAGTCCTAGGTGGTAGCTAAAATCAAATTAAGAATGAACAGTGCAATATGAAATATGAAGTATCCAGTAATTGCAACGGTCATATTAGCGCTTATAATTATCATCATTCACTCATAGTTTATTAATAGCCATGAGTGAATTTTGAGTGAAAATTGACCAAAACACACATTTTGTGTTTTATCTCTCATAAAATTCTCCTAAGCGCCCTGTTCACGAAAATATATAACGTATAGCTATTTCGTCATTATTAAAGCCCTGGTGGCCATTTGTAAACTCCCCAGAACTAGTGGCAAAAATAATACCAATATATCAAAGATTGAGTCCACCGCTGTGGTCTCGGGGTAGCGTGCTGCCTTGTCACGCAGCGGGCCCGGGTTCGATCACCAGTCGGGACAGTTTTTCTGGGTGAGGTTTTTATCGGGATTTTTCCTCACCTGTAAGACATATGCCAGGAAAACTTTAAGGCCCAAACGGTCCCCGAAATCTTATGGCCATCGCAATCATCATCATAGGTTAAGGTTAGGATTAGGGACTCTCCTGGCGCACCATCATCATCGCCCATCATATCATCGGGGCGCCCCAACCTCAGAAGTGGGTTACAAGTACGCCATGCCAGGAGAGAAACCAGGAATGTCGAAAGACAAATCTGGGGCATTTGAAAAAAAAAATATATATCAAAGATTGACATCGGATGTATTATTGGAGAGAAGCACAAAAGGAAGAAAACAAAATGGTAACGAGAGTCTCTACCATACAGTTTGGCACAAATATCCAAAATAAATATTTGTTTCAACACAGAAATTGGAACTGTGTGCTATTAAAGCAGTCAGAAGTATGAAAAATTTTGTAGCCTTTTTTCATGAAGTGTATTTTTCAAGCGCATGCCCATTTAATAAAAGTTCCTTGCACTGCAATTTTTTCCTTATTCAACTGACATTTTCAGCACCTATCTGTAAGAATACAAAAAAAACAAAATTGCATTGGATTTTAATCATACTTAAAATGCTCATGAGTTATGTTTTTTATATTCTCATATTTATCTCTATTTCCGCCAACATGAAAAATCAGTTAAAAAAACATTTTGTTCCCAAAAGAGCACAGAAAATATCAAATACTAACTTAGAAACAATGAGAATAACGAATATCCTGACAAAATATTGAAAATTGTACTGCAAGGAACTATTATAATGTAAAAAAATAAAAATAGAACAAATAATGTAACTTGCGAACTAATATAACAAATCACTTGATATTTATCATAAATGTTAGTCATACAGGTAGACATCTGTGGTAAAAATTTGAAAGAAATATCTCTATTTGTTTCGGAGTTTCAAAGTTCACTCAGGGCTACCCTTAACTCAATTGCAACTCCTTCACTGTAAATTGAGTATTCGCACTATTATGATTTTCTCTGTGTGTGGATACAATCAACCATTTTTATGTTGTCATCTTATAACTTTTTTCTTTTCTCCGAGCATTTATTCCGTCCACAATTCCATCAAGAAAATCCTTCAGCAAGTAGTTTCTTTTTGGCCATTGCAGTTGCACAGTCAATTTTTTTTTGTTCTTTTTCAATTCCATCATCATTCTTCTTTCACTCACTGATCTTAGTATGATCCATAGTACAGTGTTTTATATAATACTAGCTAATACCCGGCGTGCTCTGCTACACCTAAATAAATTATGTGGTTTTGCATTTAGTTGAATAAGTAAAAGGAAAAATAAATATAAATTTATATGGTTATTATTTTTAGATACTCCGTGTTAATTACCCGCGTTGCCCGGGAATCTATGCATCCCGATGTACTAGGCATAAATGAGCTGAAAGACAAAATTCGTTATTTTGAGTTATCCATAAAAAAATACCCGCCGTGAGCTGCTATGCTTGCACGGGAATCTACTTATCCCGATCTTCTTGGCATCAATGAAACACAAAAATGGTTATTCTGAGTTATCCTTAAAAGATAAACATATGCTGTCACGCAATTTTGTGTAGAATTTTTTGAGATATTCAATTCTGTGTAGAATACGTTTGTATGTTAGTTATGATTTAGGCAGCATAAGCCATTTGAGCTTACAAAAAGCTCAATTTTTTTAACGTTTTCTTCACTACAGAAGGTGATTTTTAAGGGTGAAGGGCTTGAACATTGAAACTCTCTTATAAACTATAACCTTCCCGGGAAAGTCCTGAACATTTTGCAAAAATGACACCCACATGCTTGCCCGGGAATCTATTTATCCCGATCTCCTTGGCATCAATGAAAGACAAAAATGGCTATTGTGTGTTATCTATAAAATATAAACATATGCTGTCGGGGACGTTTTTGTAGAGTTTCTTGAGATATTCAATCCTGTGTACATTAATTTTGTGTATTTGTTATGGTTTAGGCAGCGTAAGTCATTTAAGGGTAAAAAAGGGACTTTTTCATTACAAAGGGTGTTTTTAGGGGTGTAGGAATTGAGTACCTCAACTCTCTTATAGCCTATGTTCATCCCGGGAATCTCCTGAACATTTTGCAAAACGCTCCATCACAATCGGCCGCGCATAACGTACGTACGTACGTACGTACGTACGTACGTACGTACGAACGAACAAACATTTTTATATATTTGATAAGAATGATAAAAATAGAGGAAATATGTTCACTGATAAGGATATTATTAAGCACTAAAGTACCCGGCAGACGTTGTCCTGCCCAAATGTTCAATTCTCATGTCATGGGCGGACGATAAAAAATGTTACTTTTTTACCATAAAATTCAGCAATTAGGACATAATTAGATATTATTAAATAAGTTCGCAAGAAAACATCTTACTGCCTTCTGTTGTGGCTCAAGAAGTGTGAATGATGACGTCACATAGTTATGTCGGAACATAACGATAATGCAGATGACTACGCATCTGACATAAAAAAATCCTATAACCCGATCGCCGCGCCACCTACCAAGTCCAATTGTGAATCAAAACCATCCAGGGACCCACTCAAACGCATAGAAAAAAAATCATCCAAATCGGTCCAGTCGATATACATGAGATTTTAATTTCGGATTTCAAGTAAACCTCCACTTCTTTACAGATAAGTTAAGAACCGTCATATAACAATTATATTAGAGTGAAAAAGAAAAAGATAAATTGATGAGAGTGAGTCAAAACAGTTTTTTTTTTCCCCGCTAGATTTCATTTCTGACTCACTGTGCACCGGTCCCATATTGGCCGAAAATCCATGAGAGAAATTTCTTCCGCCGTAGAGACTCGAACCAGCGTAAGTCCCGTAGTTCTGCGCCAAGACTTCTTGCCTTAACCACTCGGCTATGGCGCGAGACTCTTGGTATCAATGAAAGACAAAAACGGTTATAGTGAGTTATCCGTAAGAGATAAGGGACTATTGGTATCAATGAAAGACAAAAATGGTTATAGTGAGTTATCCGTAAGAGATAAGGGACTCTTGGTATCAATGAAAGACAAAAATAGTTTTTGTGAGTTATCCGTAAGAGATAAACATATGCTGTCGCGGGCTTTTTTGTAGAGATTTTTGAGATATTCAATTCTGTGTTCATTACTTTTGTGTATTTCTTATGGTTTAGGCAGCGTGAGCCATTTAAGCTCCAAAGAGCTACTTTTTTCACGTTTTCCACTACAAAGGGCGATGTTTAAGGGTTTAGGAGTTGAGTATCACAACTATCTTATAGCCTATGTTCATCCCGGGAATCTCCTGAACATTTTGCAAAAAATGCCATCACAATCGGATCAACGGTATGGCCGCGCATAAAGTACAAACAAACAAACATACAAACAAACCAACATTAATTTTTATATATAAGAAGATATCTGAATAAGTAGTAGGAATAAAGTCAAAGTTCGTAATACAATAATTCTGCTGCAGCATTGTGTGCTGGTGTGGTGTAGGCGGATGGTCGGTCATACCGCTATTGAACGAAATTTCCATATTGACATTCACCGCCCGCAGCATAAAATCAGCTGCTCAAGTCCTCCCCTGTTTGTATTTGGTAATTGGTTGACATGCATAACCATAGTAGCGAATCCACAACTTGTGAATGATTCTCAACCGACCAAACCACATAGTATCAGAAATCAAAACTTCTTGCACATAATATAAGGAGAGGAACTTTTTTAAAAATGTGATATTAAAATATAACAATAAATATAAGTAACTTAACTTCACGGTACTATTTAGGTCTTATTCTGAAGGTCCCAGGTTGTCAAATGCTGGATTTGAATTTCATATTAGCCGGGAGTCATCAAATTCACAAATTTATATCATTACAAAAATGTAAGTCGGCCCGGTGGACTAGTGGTTATGCTCCTTGCCTCTGGTCCCGAGGGTCGCGGGTTCACACCCGGCCGGGGTCGATGGATTTTTTAGGACGGAAAAATCCAAGGAGCAAGTCCTCCGGGAGGGACTTTAAGCTGTGGGTCCCGAGTCTGAAGATTTTCAGGCTCGTATAAAATCCTTAAGCCTGAATGAAAAGGCCTCTAAGCAAAATTAATCGAATTTTCCCGTCCTAGTACTATCTTAGTTTCCTAGATGTCAGTATGAGGCGGAACGCTGACCACGGACCACTCAAAAAATTGCATCTATACGAAAACAAGTGTAACTAAATTAGTATGGTCCAAATTCTTCCCTGTAGGGGGACAGGGCCTAAATCTTTGTAAAGGGAAAATATAGGCTTACAATACAAAAAAAAATACAAAAATGTAAAAAAAAAAGTCCGCAAGTACACATGGCTATATACAATAGATATATAAGCACAACCTATTAGAAGCAATCTAAATATTCTAGACGCCATATTGCCTTGGATTAAACATGATTTAAAACAATAATATGTGACATTGAATTGATACCTTTGCAACAAAAAAAATTGATAGGCTTCTTGTAGTAACGAGGCTTCTTCTTCTTCTTCTTCTTCTTCTTCTTCTCAATAAGGCGCTACAGCTTCAATTGGAGAATGCTTTGACCTCCTCAACGAGTTATTTCCACACTTTTTTATTCTGGACACATCTGTACCAATTTTTTATCCTCACCAATTTCATATTATTTCCAATGTCATCTTCCATTCTTTTTTTCTTTTTGGGTCGTCCAATGTATCTAGGGATTAATAGTTTCCACTTGTTGGCACATCAATATAATTTCTGATATTCGGCGAATGAAAATAAACTCAGTAAGTTCATCTACTTGTTACTACACGGAAAAAAATATTCAAGTTTATAGTGGAAACGTCCATTGCTGTGGTCTCGAGGTAGCATGTTGTCTTGTCACGCAGTGGGCCTGGGTTCGAGTCCCGGCGGGGCAGGCTCCTGGGTGGGTTTTTTCGGGGATTTACTCACCTGTAAGACACATGTCAGGAAGCTTATGGTCCAACGGTCCCCGAAAATCATCAGTTCATCACCATCATCCTTATTATCAACATCCTTCACCGGTGTGGAAAGCATCGGGAAGCTACCATACCTATAATTTCCTAGTAAAGCTGCAAAGCATAGCATGAAAATACTATGATTGCAGTGAAAGACCTGTCCTCGGGCAGAATTACTATGGATGGATAATGAAAACAAACCCTACCGAAAAAAAAGATTACAGAGGTTTTCCAGGGATAATGGCTGAATCTCTTGCTTTAAACCAGCGACTCAGAAACTATTATGTATCGCAGCCCAAATGGAATAAACAAGACATGAAAACATGGACTATGGGACGTATTATAGCTGTTAGCGACTATTATTACTGTCATTATTATCACCATGTTTATAAAATGGACATTTGATGACAGAAAATCGATTTTTGGAGGAGGACGTCTAGAAATTCAAGGCGAGACAAAATTAGAAATATCATAGAAATACTGAATGTTCAAAAAGATGTTCTACAAGTTATTGAAGAAAGAAGACTGAAATGGTTTGGTCACGTAAAGAGTATGTGTGATGACAGAATACCTAAGACGATATCAAATTTTGAAGTGGAGGGCAATAAAGAAATGGGATACCAAAAGAATAGTGGGCTCAAGGAATGCATATGAATAAGGTGTCGAGAGTATTAACAGAGAGTGATGCCGAGAATTATGGAGGAGTAAAATTTGCAATGAGTTGTAGCAAAACTACTTTATTGTAGAGGAATTCCTAATAAAGATTATAATTATATTATTATTATTATTATTATTACTATTATTATTATTACTATTATTATTATTACTATTATTATTACTATTATTATTATTATTATTATTATTATTATTATTATTATTAAGACCTAGAAACTCATGGATACAAGAAATAAGAACTAGGATGAGAACAGGAGGATATAGATGGATGGATAGGGACGAGTAGAGAAGGAAAATAAAATTTTAGGCACAGAAACAGGTGTAAACATTGAATAATTTGTATGCACATAAAATTAATATTAATATTATTATTATTATTGTTGTTATTATTATTATTATATTATTATTATTATTATTATTTTAAATGTGTGTTTATTTGCTAATTACGGCAACGATCATCATAGCATTGTAGGATTCCCAAATAAAAAATATACTATTCTTGTTACGTCATCACTTTTCAGCATAAATCCCAATTTCACAGTCTGTCCTGTACGTTACATATAGAAATAATATTATACACTTATCAAATTGTATTTTAATGGGATGCAGTAAAGGGAGTAAATGTGAAGGAAGGCCGTTTCCAGCCCGTTGGTTGTAATTTGGATACCTCTACTCTAAACGGTCTATTCCAGAGCTGTTAATAAGTGCTAACTAGGTGTGAAAAGGCGTTTCCATCCTCCTACCCGGATACAGGTGCTCTCCCAAACACAACTGATAATTACGTGACAGTGTCTTATTGTCAGCCTATTCGACGTAGGGATGAAAAGGAGGGGCGGAGTTGAACAGGAGAGTCTTTTCACAACTAGAGAGCACTTATTAAACATACTTGATCTAATCCAAAGATGGACAAGCTTTAGACACTTTTAATTATCACAAAAACACAGTGTGTGTATGTGTACATTTGCGCGCGTATGTGTGCACAAATATGTAAATGCATACATACATAATTATATACAGTAAAAGCTCCTTATTCACGGTTCCGTTATTCGCGGGCTAAAAAATTGCGACACAGTTCCTTGTATTCGCGGATCCAGTCGGTATATTAGAAGGAATAGGTATCCTTTATGTAACTCATCGGCAACTTTGTTTACTGAAAGCACGTGACAAGGGCGGTTTTTCCAAAAAAAATTATTCAAACCTAATGAACAAGTAAATATCAAAGTAAAACAAAACTTATTGTCACTAAGCCTAAAGTTCGTTGTTAAAAGCCGCCGCTGTATTTCACGTGCCGCTATGTCCTTTGATAAATATCGCCCTCGCCACGATCGGTATTTTATTGTTTTAAATTGTCATTCATTGCAATAATTTTTATTGAATAACAAGTGTCTCTTCTGCTTTGTTCCCAATTTACAATGTCGAGTAAAAGGAAGAACAATTAGTTACGAAGAAGAGGCTTCTACGAGCACTGAAAAGGTGAACTTTTAACTTCAAAAACCTAAGTGAAAGATTACAGATGGCAAATGAGCTTTGTGGTTTCTTCATGGAAATTGATCCGTCTGTAGAAAGAAGTCTTATTTTTAAAAGGCAAATTGTTAATGCCACAGCAGAATATCAATCTGAATTCAAACATGCTTTAAAAGCGGCAAAACAGGAAAAAAATACTAAGTTATTTAGGCCTTTGCCTAAGCCTCGCAATAGTAATTAATAGAAATTGTTCAAAATCTCCCATTAAATTGATTTTATTTTGATTTTGTTTTCATTTTATTTTGGAACCATGAAATGTATCCCCTATATACCCATACAAATTACCATTCCATATTCACGGTTTCAGTATTTGCGGCATGTTTACAGAACATATCTCCCGCTAATAAGGAGCTTTTACTGCACATTTAATGCTGTTAAAGACGGTGGAAAATTTGAGGGAGTCTGCCCTCATCAATCAATAGACTAGTTACCGCGAGGCGCACGTGCGTATTCCGGCATCGTCACAATACATAGACCTATTATAAACATTTCAGAACTTGTAAAAATCAAACTCATATTCGTATATAGGCTTTATCAAGATGTCCACCATTTTCTGCAACACATCGTGGCATCATCTTACGAAAATATTAGTCATTCTCGCATATTCTTCAGTACTCAGAGTTTATCACACCTCCTATATTCTCTTTTAAGTTCGTTTATGGAATATAATAATAATAATAATAATAATAATAATAATAATAAATAATAATAATAATAATAATAATTATTATTATTATTATTATTATTATTATTTACTTATTTATATACAGAATTTTAATGTTTACACATCTTTCTGTGCCTAAAGTTTTATTTTTCTTCTCCACTCGTCTCTCTCAATCCAGTCCATGTCCTCCAGTCCTCTTGCTCTCATTCCAGTTCTTATTTCCTGCATCCACGAGTTTCGAGGTCTTCCTCTCCTCCTTCTTCCATGTGGACACCATTCCAATGTTTTCCTGACACCATTCCAATGTTTTCCTGGGTAATCTTTCTTCTTCATTTGTCGTACGTGCCCATACCAATTTAATTGCTTATACCGTATATAATCTACAATTGAATAACCAATATTAATTTTTTCTCTTATGCCAGTATTCTTATTTTGTCTAATTTTGAACATCTTGCTGCTCTCCCCAAGAAATCCATTTCCATCGACATAAGTTTATGTTCTAAATTTTTGTTGAATTTCTTTCCAAACTACAGCTCCATATGTGACAGTACTTCTCACTATTGAATTATATATTTGTAACTTATTTTCCCTGGTTATATGTCTGTTCCATAAGACTCCATTCATCGTTGCTGTCATTGCTCTACCTTTATTTATTATGTTCTTAATATCACTTTCTTGTTTATCCTCTTTATCTAATTTTACTCCCAGATACTCACATTCATAATAATAATAATAATAATAATAATAATAATAATAATAATAATAATAATAATAATAATAATAATAATACCGGTAATGATAATAATAATGCTTTATTTTAGCTGGCAGAGTTAAGGCCATAAGTCCTTCTCTTGCACTCAACCAGCGAATAGTAAAAAATATACAAAAATTACATAATGGGTCTTGCATAAACGTGATTCATGTCTATGCCACAAATAGAAATCGCATGGCGTTACATCTGTTTTAAATTCTATATGAAGAATTAATATAAGAAGAATTCACCAGTTGAAGTTTTGTGAAGGAATTGATAAACATTTTGAGTGGCCCCAAATTTCACTAACCATGTAACGAACCTATTCCGGCTGTAATGTATTGGAGATAGGAATAATGGGTCCAAGAACTTCCAAGCGCCCTTGACTGAATTTCCTTTATATACAAAGAAAACAGTTCTGAACAGTAGTACAAATGTTAGTTATAATAAAGAGTGATTTATGGATTTTAATTCCCGCACAATAACATGTGTGCAAATTAATGTGTTTTTTTAAATTACCTTTCTCATTACAGGAGGTAGCCAGCTACTGAGGCCTACAGTTGCGCGCAGAGAATAATTGTTTGATTTAATATGGATAGAAAAGTTAGATAGAGGCAATAAGTTAAAATTTAGTAAACAAATTAGGGGTAGGGGATGTTAGCATAATGTTTTAAATTATATTAAAAATCAATATTTTTTTGAAAAGCGATTTTCTCAAACGTACTAAGTTGTGCGCGAGAAAAAAAAATTCTAATGAAATATTCTGATTGGCTAGGAGTGGATGTTAACTTACCCGTTATGAAGAATTAATTTAGAACAATGACAGTCGTTGAAAAATTCTGTTCCATCTGCTTATGGAATTGGAAGACGTAAAATAACTTTCGAAGAGGCTGGAATAAAATTAATGTTCACTTAAGCAGGAATTCTCTCGCGATGAACTTGCTCTTGCAACAGAAATATCACTTTGGTCATATGGTAAACGGGATACTGCTGATATTTTAAAGACATTACTAAAAAAACACAAAAATAAGTTCAAAATATTAATAAACATTACAAATCACCCCGCTCAACTCCCCTATCTTCTATGTCGGACGAAGCATTGTTTTTTCGACACTAAAATATCAATATGTCGATATATTAACATGAGACTAGGTGTCAAAAAAGAGAGATTGTGATATTTTTTCCACCCTATAATGCTTCTAGGGAAGCAAATTTTTTATGCTACCTTCCCAAGACAGACATTTCAGCAGAAATAAGACTTTCTGTTTTTATTCCAGCCTCTTCCAATGATATTTTGGGTCTTACAATTCCATAAGCAGATAGAACAGGATTTTCCAACGACTATCATTGTTCTAATTTCTTAGTAACGAGAAAGTTTACATTTACTTTTAGCCAATCAGAATGTCAGTAGAAAACTAACTTTTTTCTCTCGTACAACTTCCTATGTTTTAGAAAATCGCTTTAAATAAAGTTTTTAATTTTCTTAAACATTCTTCGAACATCCCCTAACTGTAATTTATTAATAGAGGATCACTTATTGCCTCTATTGATCAGTTTTCTTCATATATTAAATCAAACAATTCTCTACGCGCGAAGATAGGCCTCAGCTGCCGGCCCCCTCCTCTAATAAAAAAGCTAATTACAAAAAAACGCAATTATTTACACACATGTTATTGTGCGGGAATTGAAGTCCATAAATCACTATATTCTAACCAAAATTTGTACTACTGTTCAGAACTGTTTTTTTCGTAGCTCAATTTAAAGTAAAACGATTGTGTAAATATTTTAGTGTTTCAAAGGTATGATTCCACGTGTATTTAACACAATATCTGTTTGTATCGAAACATGTTAAACATATCAATGAAATGTACAAACCTTGAGGTAAAGTATCCATATAGAATAAGAAGAATAACTCACTGAACTTTAATGCAAAACGTATTTATTTCTACAGCTCGGTACACCATTGGGATGCAGACCCGATGAGTTCTTAACTATCGGCAACTTCCGATGTTTATATTGTCTACATAAATTTCAGAATTCTCCCCTCCTTTTCAGATAAATGAAGAACAGCCATCTGGCAATAATTTTAGAGTGAATAAAGATGAATTGGCGAGAGTTGGTAAAATACTTTTTTCCAGCTAAATTTCGTATCTGGCCCACTGTGCGGTGCCCACCCAGCATCGTGAGGCATTTGGATAGCTACAATAAGTAGCGACTCCAGGTAGAGAATACCAGCTATAACGGCTGTAGGATCCGACATGTTGAGCACATGTCACCCTATACTGGCTAGATGATTGTCTACCTCTGTTATTAACATATGTGGATGTGAGGCCAAGAGCCGGATGGTCAGCCAAAAGCCTTCTAGGCCTGTCGCGCTTTGAGTTCTTTTTTTGATACCAAGAAGATCGGGATAAGTAGATTCCCGGGCAAGCGTGCTCTGCGATACCGTTCATCCGATTGAGATGGGGCTTTTGAAAAATGTTCAGGAGATTCCGGGAATGAACATAGGCTATAAGAGAGTTGTAATACTCAACCACTTCACACGTAAAAATCACCCTTTGTAGTGAAAAATGTGAAAAAAAAGTCCCTATTTTGACGCATAAGTGGCTTACGCTGCCTAAACCATAATAAATACACAGATTTATGTACACAGAATTGAACATCTAAAAAAAACTCTACAAAAAAGTAGAGTATAACAGCGCACGTCTGGTGGTAAAAACACATTAACATTTATTTAGGAGTAGCAGCGCACGCCGGGTATTAGCTAGTACTTTATAAATATTATCGATGATATCTGCTACAATATGGCGCCACTTTAACAATTGAAACATATATATATATATATTATTTACAGGAGATTAAATATATAGGCTAATGTAACAAATATTTAAATAGATAATGCTACAAGATAAATAGACTATATCCTATAGCATATCTACGTAATCCAAAAAATGCAATGACTATGAAAATAACATTAAAAATTTACTTACTTTCCCACTGGCACTATCGAACCCGTAGGTTCATGGCCGCGCGGACATAAGCTCTCCATACATCCCTATCCTGGGCTAATGCTTTCCAATCATTCCCTGTATAATCTACTTCCCTCAAATCAAAGTTAATGTTATTCTCCCACCTGATTCTTGGTCTACCAATTGCGCGTTTTCCCTCTGGTTTTCCTACAAGAAGCTTCCATGCGCGTCTTTCATTCCCCATTCGTGCCATATGTCATGCCCATCGCAGTCTACGAGACTTAACTGTTCTTATTACATCCGGCCTCTTACAAAGACCATGCATCTCACAGTTATGTAGTCTTCTCCATTCACCTGTCTGTTCATTTCTCTTTGGTCCAACAATTTTCCTAAGAACTTTATTCTCAAATATTCGTAATCCCCTTTCCTCCCTTAACGTAAGAGTCACATTAATAATTTAATTACATTAATTTTTCAATCAGTATTAAAAATATATTTTCAATAATAATTTTACAAAGGCGACATGTATGGTAAAAATACAATAGCTATTCATAACGGACTAGAAATACCCAGGAAGTTAATAGGTCGCTAAAATAATCACCTGATTGCACAATTAACAAAACGATCAGTTCCCCATAAAATCATATGTTGAGAATGAAAACGTCTCACTAACGAGACAGGCGACGAATTAAAGGATTTCAACTGCCAGTTATAGGATCATAATTATCATGAACCAATTGTAACTAGTCCTCTAAAAATAATTAACATTTTTTTTTAATTCTAAGAAACGACATTACTATGTACACATGAATGATACATATGTATAGAAATATTAAAGCATTAGATTTCTGTGGCGAATTGAGTTACATTTCAGGAATTTCCTAAGGCGAAAACCTCACTCCCAAAGTACTAGTGAATAACTAATCAGAGTCAATGCAACATATATTAATCAAATGCGATAATGGAGTAGGCGAAAGAACGCTAGAACTATAGCCATTGTTATAGTTTTCCTAATGGGAACTTGATCAAGAAAGTATTGTACTGTTTTATGTGATTTTCGATACTAAACAATTCGACCAGAAGCATCCTCGGTGTGCGCTAAATTTCATGTTACTATAAAAGATGATGTAAAAGCAATGGATGAAACTTATGCTGCATTTATGTATAGCCTTTAAAGAATTGAGAGGTCTAGTGAGAAAGGGAGCTACCCCACTTTGAGAAGAAATGGAAATAATCAGTGCTATATATATTAAAGTTTATATTGTTCCTTTTGCATAGTTTACATAACAGGAAGTTAAAAAAATAAGTTACCCATTTACTGTACAAATAATTTCGTAATATATTGCTTTATAAAACCCAATTTATTTCCATTTCTTCTCAAAGTGGCATAACTCCCACTCTCATTGGACCCCTTAATTGATGGCGCATAGATAATTTTTAAGTGCCAGAACGAAGTCATTAAGCATGATCAGAGGTCAGCTACTTGGTTCACAAGTGCACAACTATTTGATAAACTAAAATCCGTTCTATTTCGTTGTGTTTCCTGCAAGGAAAAATAATTTCGCATAAATGGGTAGTGCAATAAGTTCTGTAAATAAAACACGGCAAAACAAATAAAAAACTAATAAAATTAATTGAAATAAGGACGAGAGAGAGAGAGAGAGAGAGAGAGAGAAATAAAAAGCAAGACAACGGGATTAAACACGCGACCTCTTGTATGGGAAACAAACTTTCCCTCCACTAGACCACAACCGTTCCTGGTAGAAACAGTCTGTATGAAGCGATGCAATACTCCAGGTCTTACTTGTATATTGTATTAAATTAATCAGACGCGTTTTGCTTTAATTGTGGAAATAATCTTCTTATGTATTCACGTAGATTTTCATGGCCGGAGTTGCTATGATGATCTTGTTATGCCTTGTGTTTTGTAAACGAAGTATTGAGACTTTACAAGCGTTATTCATGTTTAATATATGACCTGTTTCCTTTATTTAAGTTACCTACTTATACAAATTTATTTATTTATTTAACGAATCATCGTAACGTGTAGGCATTATGAAAATCAACGACGTTATTAAAAGAGAAAATCTTACTGACCAGGATCGAACTTGGGCCTCCGTCGTTGTAAGAGAGTATCTTACCGACTACTCTGCTGAAGCGAACGATACGAATACTGCATGAAGAAAGACATAGGCCGCCCGATTTGAACTCAAAGGAGGCAGCACACGTAACAACGTACTGGTGTGAATCGCTCTTCAAAACTTTAACTTTCCATAATTAAGAATTGCGCCATCGATTTTTCAAAGGCTGTATATGAAATATACATTTCCAAAAATAAGTGATCCAAAATAGGAAAAAATGTATAGGGTAGAAAATAAGATCACTAATATCGGATGATGAAAATTTTGATAAACTGTTACATCCACCGAAAAGAGCAGCGTGGAAATCATTCAAAAAGTCTTGTGGATTACTTGGCAATAACAAGGAAGAAAAATATGTGGAATAATGAGTGATCTTCCCAATTCATACAACCAGTGGGATGCAACATGCCTTTAAAAGTTCACTTCTTGGACCCCCGCCTAGACTTTTTCCTACAAATCTTAGGACTGCCTCTGATGAGCGTTTTCATCACGGGATTTTACAGTATATTATGGAAAAGAGGTACCAATGCAAATGGAGTCCCGAACGCAAAATATGATAGAAAATCATCATGTACAACTTTTTAAGTAATCCAGAATTACGCATATATTATCATTTAGTGTTTCGTAAGTAGCTACTAATTCTTTCAAAATTTTGAACACGTGTAAATAAAACCCTGCCTGACGGGAAACAAATCTGAAAAAAACTTATTTTAATTCACTATAGAAAAGATATATGTAGATTCAATTTATTTAGTTTTTTTTATAGACCAGTGTTATTTGAGATTGTAACTTATCGCTTTTTGAAGACTATTAAACTCATGCCACAAATGCTAGTCAATGACCAAGTTTCAATGAATGTTGTTTTACAACCAATGACAGTCTTGTTTCACCTCGCTCTTTATCGATTTCCCTTTATCAGCTCCTGCTTTTGTGATAAAGAAAGCTCCTCCTTTTTAATGTTATGAACAGGTCAAAGCATTATTTTTCTCCAACAAATACATTGAATATAGCAAATAATGAAACGATTCCTTGATTTTACTGAGTTGTTTACTAAAAAATAAATGAACAACCTGTAATGTTGATTATGATATATAGTTTGATGTGTTTCATTATTTCTCCACTTGGGTGCACTCTTACACTATTGCGATCTTATTTGGCAATAAATAATATGATCAAGCAGCAGTGAATGAACATAACCTCACATTTCTGATTTGTTTTCAAACATCCCCGTTTACATTAAATATATAAATATTTTAAAATAACTATAGTTAAACAATGATTTATGAGTAAACAGCTTAATTTTATTCGTTAAAAAGTCCTAAAAATGCCGCTCTTGATTTCCAAATTCTCTAGATAAATTGTTAATCACTCGTGGCATTACTTATGATAAAACTACGCCTATAGCTATTTTACGAGAAAACTAGTGTAATGTGTAATTTAAATCAATATGCTACTTTTTTCCCTTGCGTTCAATCGATAGCTCAATTTAATAATGTTGATTTAATAAGTATTATGTTTAAAATGTGTCCACCGCTGTGGTCTCGAGGTAGCGCGCTGTCTTGTCACGCAGCGGACCCGGGTTCGATCCCCGGTCGGGACCGTTTTCTGGGTGAAGTTTTTATCGGGGGTTTTCCTCGCCTGTAAGACAAATGTCGGGAAATTTTAAGGCGCAAACGGTCCCCGAACATCATATGGCTATCGCAATCATCATCATTCATATTCATCTTAGATTAAGCTTAGGATTAAGGACTCTCCTGGCGCACCATTATCATCATCCATCATATCATCGGGGAAACGTAACCCCGCTTTCCAGGCGCCCCAACCTCAGAAGTGGGTTACAATTACGCCAATATCAGGAGAGAACAAGATAAATATCCAAAAAGGACAACCTGGGACATTTAAAAAAAGTTTAAAATGTATGTTGTGTCATAGTGATAACAAGAATGGTGACGTAATACTGTAACGTTACGAAGCGACGCCACTGGATTTAGAATTGAAAAGTATTATTTTTAATGAATTAATAAAATATTAAGATTTGACAGGTTAACATTAAAACGGTTCTATTTACCAATTTATACACTTGAGTTTCAAAGATTTATAAACAACGCTTCCTCTATCAGGTAAATATTAAATACGTTTTCAAATGCCGAACTTTTCGTTTAAAAGCTTGTTAATTATCTCGTAGAATATTGAATGTATTTTTGAGACCTAACTTATTGGACATTATAACAAATTTAACTCTAAATTTACAAATATTTTGTATTACATTCTTTCAGGTAACATTTTATTATTATGTTTTAAAATTCTGCTTCTCAGATCCTTAAACTAAATTTAACTCCATGGTGCGACAGGGCTGCAAATCCCTTGACCTAAGAGTCGGCCATTTTTGGCGATAATAATCTAAAACGTAGATGTGTAACATACTTTTAGCCTGTCGATTCCCCCATCTGTTACAGCCGATATTTATTAAACTACAGAAATTCCACATAATTTTTTCAGTGGACATCGGTCCTATATAATTGAAATTTCATAGAAAATTCCTTCCCCATAGGAACTGTAACTGCGCAGTTTTGCCCCCACAACATGTCTTATACCGCTGCACGCCTACCTTCTATCGTATTTGTTATATGAAAATTTCCACATAAAATTATTTAATTTCGTAAATTGCTTATTTTGATCATAAACTTCACATTATCTATTTGTTATAAATTGATTTTATTAAAATTTTCTTTCATAATTATGTTTCTTTTTAAAGTTATTGACAATTTGTTCTCAGATATGAGAATTATACATATTTGAGACACTTCTTTGGTTAGATCATCTTTTAGATCTAATTTTTGGTAAAAGCTAAAAAATAATAATATATTATAAAACATCATGAAATACTTTGTAAAAAGTTGAGTACGTGAAGGCCTGACATTCTTTCTAGGGTTATCTGGAGGAAAGTGCACATCATCCCGAGTTATCTCATGGCTATTGTTTTAAAAGGTATAAAATTATCACAATACAGAATTTACGATACGTTAATGCCCAGATAGTTAATAGTCATCATATTTCCTTTTTAGTATGAATGCATGAACGAAAGGTGGATTTTGATTTAAATGTTTGTTAAAATATTTAAATTTTAAAATTCGTACCTGTTGTATATGTTGTCCTCAACCAAAAACAAACTTCTGTTTATAAAATATCGTCAAACATGAAAAAATGTAGGCACTTTAGAAGACATTCTTCCATTATCAGCATCTACAATGGTCTATCTATCTATCTTCGGGTTTTTACAGCTGCTGCCGTCTTCCCGTGCCAAACCTCCAAAGCCTACGGTCTTGGGCATCTTCGATGCTTAGCCCTCTAGCTTGCATTACTGTCTTCATGTTTTCCTTCCATGTTAACCTTGGTCTTCCTCTTTTCTTCTTTCTGTTAGGATGCCATTCATATAGTTGCTTCGGCCATCGCTCATCTTCCATTCTTAAAACATGTCCTAACCACTTTAATTCCTTTTCCTCAATTCTTTCAATTATGCTTTCTTCTGCTTCCATTTTGTTTCTAATTTCCTTATTTGTGACACGTTCTAATTTAGACTTTCTGGCACTTCTTCGTAAATAATCCATTTCTAGAGCTATTAGTCTATTCTTGTAGTACTTATTGATTGTCCATACCTCACTTCCGTACATTGCAACAGATTCCACCAATGTTTTACCAATATATTTTTTTGTGTCTTTCCAAATATGCTTATCCCACCATATGGAATTTAATGATGATATTATTTTGCTACTCAATTCAATTCTATGTTTTATGTTCTCTTTGCCTATACCTTCGATGTTATCCATAATCATCTATGGTACTGAAGGTTTTAATAGATTGTATATAGGGGTCCAGGTCGTTGAGCGTGTTTGCGTTCTTTGTTTCTTTTATGATTTCAATGTCTTCTAAGGATGTTGATTTTGCAGTTAATATTTTCTCTGTGCAAGATGGTCATATTATTGATTGTGTTTAACTGATGATTTGATTATATTACATGCATCTAGGGATGCGTTTTATGTCCTTGAAAAGCAAAAAAAAAAACATTAATCTGGTTCAGAATTAGGTAAAAATTATTTCACGACATGCCGTGTCCCCTTAAGGACAGAGTGGCGCGATGCATATAAAAGTATCTACCAAGGGAGAAATATAACGATAATATTAAAGACCGGGTGGATGATGCATCTAAGAGTAGCTACAAAAGTAAAGTTGAAGTAAGGCACAGAGACAGAGAGAGAGAGAGAGAGAGAGACAGAGAGAGAGACAGAGAGAGAGAGAGAGACAGAGAGAGAGACAGAGAGAGAGACAGAGAGAGAGAGACAGAGAGAGAGACAGACAGAGAGAGAGACAGAGAGAGAGACAGAGAGAGACAGAGAGAGAGACAGAGAGAGAGATACAGAGAGAGAGACAGAGAGAGAGAGACAGAGAGAGAGAGACAGAGAGAGAGAGAGAGAGAGAGAGAGACAGAGAGAGAGAGACAGAGAGAGACAGAGAGAGAGAGAGACGGAAAGAGACAGAGACGGAAAGAGACAGAGACGGAAAGAGACAGAGATACATGGGAGAGACAGACAGAGAGAGTAGAGAGGAAGCGAGGAATGAGAGAGAGAGAGAGAGGCAGAGAGGAAAGAAGAGGACAAGAGAGAGAGAGGAGGAGAGAGGCACCCCCGAGAGGCAGAGAGGCAGAGAGGCAGGGAGAACAGAGAGGAGAGAGAGAGAGAGGCGAGAGAGCAAGAGAGAGAGAGAGAGAGACAGAGAGAGATGGAGAGGCAGAGAGAGAGATGGAGAGGCAGAGAGAGATGGAGAGGCAGAGAGAGAGATGGAGAGACGGAGAGACAGAGAGAGAGAGAGAGAGACGGAGAGACAGAGAGAGAGACGGAGAGACAGAGAGAGAGACGGAGAGACAGAGAGAGAGACGGAGAGAGAGAGGCAGAGAGACAGAGAGAGAGAGACACAGAGAGAGAGAGGCAGAGAGACAGAGAGAGAGAGAGGCAGAGAGACAGAGAGAGAGAGAGGCAGAGAGACAGAGAGAGAGAGAGAGGCAGAGAGACAGAGAGAGAGAGAGGCAGAGAGACAGAGAGAGAGAGGCAGAGAGACAGAGAGAGAGAGAGGCAGAAAAGAGACAGAGAGAGAGAGAGAGGAAGAGAAAGAGAGAGAGAGAGAGAGTGAGATAAAAATCATGAGGTAGAGGTATATTAACTAATTTTAAAAGTAGCTTAATTGTTACTTTGCTATTAATGCAATGCCTTGTAGCCCAATAGACATTTATTTTATAACAAAATCATTGCTATTTTTTTTTTAATTTTCATTACTCTTCTC